>CM052344.1:3320051-3340128 GCA_028455595.1 Lasioglossum vierecki | reverse complement strand
ATTTAGTTGTTATTTTCTCCGAAACGGTAAGACTTTTAAAAAATTTTTTTTTTTGAATAATGCATTGTCATCCAGTTCTGAACCATGTGTGCAATTTCAAGTCTCTAGCTCATCAGGAAGTTAGTTTAAAATCAATTGCAAAATTTGCCACCGAACAAACAGACAAACAGACAAACGTGGTAATAATTTGCCCTGTAGGAATTATGGAGGGGGTAGTAGGGGGTGTGTTGATAAATTGGATGAACGAGGGGAGGTAAATCCGGCGGATTTATCAAACAGAGGATCCGTTCGTGTCCGTGTAATCCCAGTCGTCCTTCGAGCCGTTCGCCTGACCTCTTCTCATCACTTTTCGTCGTTGAATCAAAGAATCTTAATGGTAATGCTGTCGATTGGACCATTTACCAGGTTCACGGTCCTCCAATTTTGCCTCACGAAAAGACAACCGGTGGTCTCTGTCTCTCTCTCTCTCCATCTTCTCCTTCTTCATCTCTTTTTTTCTGCCTCCTCGACGTGCCGCATCCTCGAAAAGAGAGAGGGGGCCGTACTGATTGGAAGGCTAATCACGCGCTACTCTCCATTACATTAATTAAAACTTAACTCTCAACTTTGCCGGGCCACCATCGGCTGCCTTGTCCTCCCCCAACTTTCCCGTCACTTCCTAGCCCAGACTTGCTCGTACATCGGCGAATGTCAATTTTTCTTCTCTGCCCCCCAACCCCTTCATACCCCGCCTACCTACCATTTGCATATCAACGAGAACGTCAGGCGACACCGGTGGTGTCTTTGTATCGAGTTACGAGTGTTGTTCGATTCTACGGCCGTTTGATATTGAGATTTCTCGCCCGACCTCGTCCCACTGTAATGCTGTTAGCAATACCGTTGTCGTAAGTCTGCAATTTGGTTCACTTCGCAGCCTCCTAATTTCGCTCCGACTACGGACGTTCACGATTCATCGCACTATCGAGTTCCGCGGACGTTCTTCGAGGTTTCCGGAGTTCTACAAGCTCTGGGAGGACCGGGAAAAATGCTCGGCTAAATTTTAGGGGTCGTTGGAAATCTACAAGTGCAATTTTCAAATTTGTACTATTGGGTGTGCGAATAAGTTCGCTGTCTTTTGAGCATACTTTTCACGCATACTTAAGCTGCTTATTCGAACGGCTCCACGAAGCTTGACAAATTTTTTCTCGCAATTATTCTACTCTGGTCTTATAGAGGGAAGTCTCCTCTTTAAAACGACGTTCCAAAAAATGATCTACGATTTTTTCCCACGATTTTATCGCACTTTAAGTGCGGAGCTACATTTAAGTAGATTAGGTCTGCCTGTAGACAGACAATACAGTATCAGCAATAGTTTTTTGCAAATATCTCGAAAACTAAAATCGACCCCCCTATATTGGAAAAGGAAAAAGTTGTTCAGAATGTGTTGCCGCATAACATATTAAAATTTCATAGAAATAGAAAATAAATTGAATGTTGTTTCTTCCCTGAATGATTAAGAGGAGACATCATATATTAACATCTTCGATCATTGAAATTGTTCAACGATTTTGCATTTCATTTACAAAATTTTTTGAACTTATTTTTAGCAGTAGTTGCATTCGCGAGAAAAAATGTGTAAGAGTTGGTGCTTAGTGGGTTAATTCTGTCGTGGGCAACCGATCGAGTGAGTCGGATGTTCGTCGCCGCGAAACGTCCAGCAGTCGATATCACCGATGATATCGGTCGGTCTAGCGTGTCTGGGACGCCGGGGGCGGTATCGCCGGAAGAAGAAGAAATTTCTCTGCGGTTGGTGTTCTCATAGTCGGTTGCAGCTTATCACTGATCGCGGCAGCTTAGGGCGATTCGTGAACGGCGAACGCTTTAAGCTTCGTCACGATAGAGGTGGTTCGGACGAAAAGTAGCGATGTGCGTAGATACTGTCTCCTGGTACGGCAACGAGTGCTCCTTCCACGAAATTGGATCCGGGCCGCGTAAGTTGTGGATAACGAGTGCTCCGATTTAGAGATTTCGTTGCGGATCGAGGGAGGAGGAGGGTGGTAAGAGGAGAAGAAGGCGGGCGTGTAGGAAGCGGAATCGATATCCGCCGAAATGTATTCCCTGCGCCAGGACCTCCTGGGAAGAATTCATTTCCTGCTTTGCGCGTAATGTTTGTCGCGCCGCCGCGTCGGGCCGTTTTCGCGAACCTGGGAATCACCGAGCTCCGAACGTCGAATTTAGCGGAAGGATTTGTAAATAAACGGAGGCAACGCAAGCAACCACCTCCCCCGCGAACGACAAAGCGAAAGAAAATTCTGTATTGTTTGATCAACGGTGTTTGGACATCTCCGACTGGTTCGAACGTTACGTTCCCATCGTCGTTTCACCGGGAACACGAAAATTAAACGGTGCAGAGTACAATTTCATTCGACCTAATTGCGCACGAAATTTGTATGAAAAATTAATACACGGTTTCCGCGAGCGCACGGACGGGGATGGAGCACGAACAGCGGCTGTATCCTTCGGGCGAGAGTAAACGGACATTTTCAAACAATGAGAATTGAAAAGCGAGGCTTTTTGAAAAAAAATCCCCCTGGCGCGCACGGTCTATCGATAGAATTATTACTCGATTAAAAGCACGCTCCTACAAAAAAAAATCGGCTCCGTTTCTCTGCCACGGACGTTTTGTTGTAACTCAATTCTCGAAACCCAATTAATTTTGTTTGAACGGCGCTTTTTCCAATTTAGCTCGGTGGGCCCCACCCACGCCACCGACCGGACCTCCTCCATTCGAAGCCTCGCGCTGTGTGCCTTTTACGGGAACTAAGATTGAACTGTGAACTTGTGTGCAACGAGTTTCCGAAGCTTGTGGACGAATTCGGAGTCGAACTACCCCTGTCTGGAGAGGAAATACAATCTCCAAAAAGTAGCAGGCGACATTTTCAAACAATTGTCAATCGTATTTAAGGATGTTCTTAAGGTATATAAACACATAATAAAATTTTTTAAAATTTTACAAGATACAATTCTTACTAAATTAATGCAATTACCAAAGTTTCGGTTCGATTCACTGCACTGTTTAATATTTATAGCTACTTAAAATTCATTTCTTTTTGAGAAATACAAAACAAATAAAATGTTGCTTTCAGAGGTATTTTTAATTTATTTAAATATTTATTTTAACTTTGAAGAATAGGCGTACGACAATGAACTTAGGCTCGTTTTAAAGCTGGAACCTTCTACTTTCCATACCTTTACAGTAAATTTTCCTAAAATTATTTTTTTTCAAACACGGACTGAAAACTGCACATATTCAATTTTCGAGCGTTTCTCAGATTTAGACACGTCCAAGGAGTTGGAAAAATTTTTCTCACGAATGAAACCAACAGGGAGTTGTAGATTGAAGTCTTCGCTTTCCAACGAGACCAAAAACATTGCTCTACGATTTTTTGTTGCCGTTTTATGTCACTCCGAGGGAAAAGTGTGCAGCTAGTGCTGGAACACTTTGTCGAATTTGTCGAACCATTGTAATTTCGATTAAAAATATCGTAGGACAACGCGAGACTTGTTTAACTTTTTTTATAGATGTCACGGCAGTGTATTGGAGCTAGTGTGTTTCAGGGGTGGCAAATATAGGGGACCGTTCGCGGAAATTCCGGACACGATTTCAATTTTGCCGACACGATAAAAGTTAGTGATCGAATTAGACAGGAATTCCGGTGACGTTCATTCGGCTCGTCTGTAAAAAGTATATCGACAGAGACTACCGTGAAATCGGTCTCGAGAGTGGACTGTACGCAAAAGCGTTTCCACTCTGGCGCAGTCGACGGACGTTTCGTTGCACTCCTGACGTATTAACAGATCGCGTGACAAGTCACGTTAAATAATAGAAAAAAAGAAACGAAATATTGGAGCGAACGGTAGGGTCGATTCGCGCAGCGATGGGTTATCATTGAGGGTGATTCTGAAACAGGAAGCTGAACGAAACAAAAGGAATCATCGGCACACAATATATCCATTTTGGCTCGGTCTTATCTCTTTATCTGTAGAGCCATCCTTCGGTCGTTAGACGTTATCTATTTCATGGCAGGAAGCAACGATGCCAGCGGAATAGAATTTTCGTAAAGTGCATAAGATGATCTCCTAACGTCTTCTCATTCTTCTTTACTTGGATATTAAGGTCACTCCGGAATATAAGAATCTCACGAACGAAAGATAAAACGAAACGGAATAAAGGCTCGCTCATCCCGGTCGCGTCTTATCGTTGATTGTACTACTTTCCTCGAATTTCATTCCTCCCGGAATGTTTCACGCGTCAAAGGAACAAATAGAGGGCATTTCGATAAATAACGCTCTGATCCCCACCCCCACTCTCATTAGCTCGTAACAATATAACGATACGGAAATACCCTTCAGTTATAGCATTCTTCTCCTTCAACCATAAAGAGGAATACATTTCTTCGGCGAACAGCTTCTTTTCCTTATTATTACTATTCCGTCCGTATCTCAGCCTAAAGAAGCTCCACGAAAAATGGCCTTACACAGCTTGAAAGCGCAGACTTTAAGCTTTAAAATGAGCTGAGAAACATCAATCTGCGATTTCTTTTAACAAAGTTACAATAGTTTAAACATCGGCAAAGTTTCATCCAGGATGCAGTGACCCCAACGAGCGAGGCAATCCAGTACTAGGGGCACACTTTCCACTCGAAGTGACGTAAAATGGCAACAAAAAATCGTAGATCAATGTTTTTGGTCTCGTTGGAAAGTGAAAGCTTCAATCTTTAGTTTCATCGTAGTTAAAGTTATGAGAAAAATTTTTTGAGGCCGGCAGAGACGTTCGATTTTGAAAAATTTTCGAAAATCGACGATTCTTACTATTGTGTCCGTATCTTTGATCAAGAGAAAGGTAGAAAAATGTACATCACGGAATTCGAAAGCGGAAACTTCATGCTTGAAAACAAGCCTGGGCTCGTTCTCGTGCGACCTTTTTTCACGGAATTACGACTATGTAAACATCGTCGACAATTTCTCGAAAGTTCATCTACTCGTCGGGGCCACGATATATCCTCTCTAACGGGTTATTCCAGCGTGCCAGTGAAAAAATCATCACACAGAGACCCCCATCGCAGAGATAAAGCGATCAAGACGAGGCAGGCGCTCCCGGTATTTAGATTAAGGACCCGGCAGGTAGAAGAAAGGCGAAAGTGCGTCGCTCGATCGATTTCCTTTTAACGACGGTGTCGAACGGTGCCGTGACGAGCGATGTCGACAGAAGCCAGGGTTCACTGGGTCAACCATGCTCGCAACCCCGTGTGCAATTATCCGGGATCCCCTCGGCAACAGCAGAAACAGAAACTCGCGAAATTGAAAGCTCGACTATTTTTCCCTTCTCCATCCTAAAACGAATGTCAGCTCCAAACGGGGGTGGGAGTAGGTGGGTGGCATTAACTTCCATTATAATATTACACGGGGGTGCGATATACAAGCTGCTTCAGGTATCCGCGAGAGTTTACGCGCGCCCCTCGTTTTCGCGAAAATCGTCGTTGGTACTGAAAGCTTGCCTTTGCTGGCCCTGCACCCCTCCCGCCACCCTTGAATTTCAGTGGAAACGTTTTATACGCTAGTCTCTGGTTGGCACGTCGCTCCGGGGCACTTTGTCAATGGTAGGAGAGAGGGTGGCAGCGGTGGAAGGGGAGGGGGGTGCGCAAGAAAGGAAGGGTGAAGTTAATTAATAAAAGCTCGAACGAAACGACCGATGAGAGAGTGGGGGCGGGGTGTGCGTGCTCGCGCGCGCGTGCGTATGTATGTGTGTGTGCGGCTGTCGCGGATAAAGGGATGAAATACGATCTATGCATCGTTTCATACTGGAGGAAACCGATATTTCACTTGCAATGCAAACGAGACTCACATGTCATGTATGAGGTACTTGTCGCCCTTGGAGTCGATGCAGACGCCCTTGCTGGTCATGTTGGACCCGTTCACCGTCACCAGACCCACGGTCCCCGATTGAAACCACCGGCCGTTCCACTCCGCCGGGAACCCGCAGCCTGAAACACACAAGAGACGCACACGCACATGTACAAGTTCCGTTGGTTCACGATGGTAGTCGTCGATAGTGGCAGTGGTGGTGGTTCGCCGGTAAAAGGTGGGGGAATTTTTACATTTTTTTAATCTGCCGGCCAGCGGATCGATAAATAAAAGTGCGGTATATAATCCGTCCGGCGGAGAATATTCAAAGCGCGTCGACGGGTGGGAAACGGTCTGGCGGGTCACTCGGCCCGTGTAAAGACCGCTCGATCGGCTCTTTTGTCGGCCGAGCGCAAAGTTTCGACGACAGTTCTCTGCTCTGATATTCGTCGTTTTTTGTTCACGGTGACTGGCCCGCATCGATGCTCCACCAATCCCTCCCCGAACACCGCGTTCTTTGTGTTTGCTACTCTTTTACGTCTGTTTTTCTCCATTTTCCTTCTTTCTTTTTTTCTAACGAAGACCTGTGGTAATAAGTTGTTGTAACTATAATACGGCCGCCGCCGCCGATACCTCCGGAACGATTTAAAGCGGCGAACGTGGTGGTGGAGAACGGTTTCAGTGACTGTGTGTGTTGGTGAATTGTGTTTCGATTGGTTCGATCGGGAAGATTTGTCGCAGGGTGAAATGAATTTTTATTTCACTGCTTCCCGCGATAAATGCGGAACATTTTACCACGATTGTGGTAAATCTTGAAAACGAATTTTAAACCGCTTCCCGATGAGCTAAAGACTTGACATTTTCAGCATAGCTCGGGAGTGAATGACGATAGAATATTCAAAATAAATTTTTTTTAAAAAACCTTGCGTTTAGGATTTACACAATAATTTTAAATATTCACTCCACTGGACCACTTCGCACCGAAGGAGCTCAGTGTACTTACTGGGTTGGTTTGTATTGGGTTTCAAAAAGTTTTTTTACATATTTTTTTCAATAAAGATCCGCAGTCTACTAATTACTAATTTAATTATAGTCCACCGAAAAATCTCGCGACCTCCATACGTAAATCGTGCGGAAACGAGGCACGCGTTCGTCCATTCATCAAACGAGTTTCTTTCTCTCTTCGCTGTTAGAGGGCACGGGTTGAGAGTCGTCCTTTCGTTTCGGCCGCAAATCAGCTTAATGTACGCGAACCTCAGCTCTCGACTCCACGGGCCGAGATGGGCCGAGAGCAATAATATTCCCCATCTGCGAGCTCCTCTCGCAATAACCCAGAAGTAATCGCGGAAACAAAAATACGGTGTGAGGGTGGGATTACGTACCTGGCCGAGCATATCTCAGAAAGGTTCGTCGTCTTGGTCGTCGTCGTCGCGAAGTAATCGTCGCCGGGGATAGGATTCCAGGACGGTACAGGATTCCGAAACGTTCCGGATTTATTAAATGTAAAATGCTCCCAACAAACAAAGCTTAATCGCGACCGTCCCACCCTCGTAATCCTGGCTGCTACAACGTAGAACCCTGGGATATCTCGGTGGGGTGAAATTGACGTTCCAACCCCCTCCCCTTTCCGCCCTCCTTACCACCCATCCCCTCTTCCCGCCACGGTTGATAATCCGATCTTTCCGAGGAGATTCCCCATTTTTACAAGCTCGTCTCGGCTCGCCGCCGAGGGCATTCGAAATATTCGCTCGGGATTTCCCGTAGTCGCGGGGTTGCACGGCTAAGATGGTTTAACAAGAGCCCCGGTCCAGGGACGTACCGCAGGCGGACCCCGGAGTCCCTTTCGCAAATTCGTTCCAATTGTTTAAAAGTACGGAAACGGGTCGACAAGGAGCTTCTGCTCGCCTCCGAGGACGGTTGTTCCCGGGCTCAGCGAACCGTGCCGCGTTTCCGTCGACCATTATCGTCATTACTTTATAACGTCGCGGCCGCCATCCCCAACCCCGCCCGCCCCGCGCGCAGCATGTATTTTCTTGAGAGCATCTCTCCGTGGCCCAGGGATCGAGCGTGTACCTCGGTTCCCCGGGACCGAGGTTCTGAAAAATTTCCTTCCGCATTACGGAGAACACTGTCTTCTCCGTTTCACTTTCAATGCGCCACGGGAACGGATTACTTCTACCCGTGGTCGCGCGCCGCCATTGACAGCCAGGTGGAAGCAGAGCCAGCTCGTGGAAACGGAAAAGATAACGCCGAATTAGCTCGTTAAGAGAAGCGGTCGACTGTGGTCAGAACCCCTCGAGGGCACTTTGTTATTTTTCATTTACTTGCCACACCGAGGAGCTTCTTCGATTTTACGTACAAACGAGTGTAAAAAGTGTTTGTATATGATCGGCAAAATTTTATTTTAACAGCCTTATTACATACTGGGCCTGTCTTCGACATTTAATTGAGGTCCGTAACCGGGTACGCTTAAAACATCCGTTGGTAATTATTTACTTTGAGGGCCTTCTCATTTGATGACC
Organism: Lasioglossum vierecki; assembly: GCA_028455595.1. Lineage (NCBI taxonomy): Eukaryota > Metazoa > Arthropoda > Insecta > Hymenoptera > Halictidae > Lasioglossum > Lasioglossum vierecki. The sequence continues at coordinate 3,331,723 of CM052344.1, read as the reverse complement.
TTGAAATATGTTGTCAAGATCATCATTCTGAACAACTTTTTCCTATACATGTTACCACCGCTCGATTTTAGTTTTCGAAATATTCGCAAAAAACTATTGCTGATACTGTATTGTCTGTCTACAGGCAGACCTAATCTACTTAAATGTAGCTCTTCACTTAAAGTGCGATAAAATCGTGGGAAAAAATCGTAGATTAATTTTTGAAACGTCATTTTAAAGAGGAGATTTCCCTCTATAAGATTGCAGTAACATAATTGTGAGAAAAAAGGCTCACGTTGCCGCGGAGCGTGCAGGAATACGAAACACTCGATACAGTATTAGGAATAGTTTTTTGCGATTATCTCGAAAACTAAAACCGAGCGGCGGTAACATATATAGGAAAAAGTTGTTCAGAATGATGTCCTTGACAACATATATTAAGGTCATCAAAATCGCGTAACATACGGTATTAGAAAACGGACAACGTAATCTTCGAGTACGTATCAGTTGCGGTCGATGATTATTTTTTTCATTTATTTCGGCAGACGATCATTCCACTCGGCCGAGCCGCAAACGGTATTCATTTCCAAATGAAAGAACAATGGTCCGTTCGAATTAATCCGCGAGGAAATCCGGGAAAATGCCAAGCTCCTAGAGGCCTCGCCTCTTTCTTCCCTTCGACCCTAATTATTTTCTCCTTCGGCCCGAGATAAACGGACCGCGCTCGGCTCCTTGGGTTGTGCGATATTAGAAGAAAAAAAAGAAGAGAAGAAGGAAATGATCGTCTCACGAAGTAATCCGTGTTTCGTAGCACGTACACACGTGTAGTTGAACCTCGTGGCGAAAAAGAGAGCAGGGAACAGAGATCGCGAAGACGGTAGCCACGATATAATTAGCAGAAATTGGAGTTAAGTCAGAAAGCAAAGTTATGGGGCCGCGGGGGGTGGCCGAGAGAACGGGTTGGGGTAGTTACGACGGTGCACGGGGGTGGACTAGCATCTCGCGCTGCTAGCTTTGCTTTTTCCTCCGCTGCTGCTAATATAATTACTAATTAATTACTGTTCCCCAAACCACCCCTGAGTCAACCTCTCACCACTTTCGGCGCGGTAGCTTAAAAGGACACTGCGCGAACAGGCCGGGCCACGGAGCTAAGGATAATTCCTCCCACCATCCGGAGGGAAAGTAATGCCTTTCGTTTTAATAACGTTGCTCGTACGTGGCCGCCGTGAACCCGAGCCAATGGGCACAACTTTTCACTCTCGCGACCCCGCGATGCACCTGCGTTCGATGCTCGCTCGTAATTGTTTCGCTTCTCCCTCGAGGCGGACGCGACACCGTGCTAAAAAATAACTAAAGACTCCTTTCACCGTGAAATAGCTCGCGGAAAGAACCACAGAAATCTCTCAACAATTGAAAATTTTCATTCGCTCGACAAACTATCTTGATATAGAATTATCTGAAATTGTCACTGTTGCGTTCTTGGCATTTTCCTGATTAAAATGAGCCCAAACACGACGTCATTTGGATTATACAGGGTGTCTCGAAATTCCTTCAACATCCGGAAAATTGGAGATTCTTGAGATTATTTGGAGCAACGTTTTCCTTTGCGAAAATAGTATATCCGTGGCTTTGTTAAGGAGTTAGTATTAATGTTCCTGTATTTAGATAAAGATTGAGAAAATTGCGTTTTTTTAATCGTGATTTACAATAATTATTGCGATCCGAATTGCGGCATGTTGGTACTCGTTTCAATCGGAAAAGTGTCACCAACACATTACTAAACATTTCCCATGAAGATGATGAAAAACACACTAGAAGTAAATGCGGAGGAAATCAATTTTTCGCGGCTTGATCGTCTTCGAACATAATGCACAAAGTTTCCGAGCACCCTAAACACCCATTAACGTTTGCTGGAGCCGTGTTCGTTAGGTCTCCGTTAGACCTAAATCAGTAACAGTTTCCGGCAGTATACGGCGCGTAGATTAGGCTCGCGTTAGCGCAATCCCAAAGTTCAATGTAGTCTTTAGCAACGTTCTGCCAGGATCAGGCTGGGTCCGCATCGTGATTCACGTTAGCAAAAAAAATCCCAATTAATGGTACCGCAGACAATAGACCGTTTTCCCGCAGGTAAAACGCATTCAATTCGAGGTGTATTGTTCCAATTGAAGTGGCCGCGTAATTGATCAATGCTAGAGCGAATGTTTCTGCAAAGTAGCCTTGCCGGTTCATGCATTGATGCCGACGGGTGGCCGGGCAAACAAAAAATCAATAGGCCATAAATAAATGATTACCGAGCAATTACATCCGGGCTAGCGAATGAAACAGCTGTCAAACCCCCTTTCGTCCATTAACGACTCCAATTTCCGGGAACGGAATGACCATATCACGTGACGAAAATTACTGACTTCGTCCGAATATCTTTCGGGGTCTGCCTCAGCCGTTTCGAGGAGCCCCTCGCGAGAGTGAGGCTGAATGAATCACACGGTTTGCCTACAATTTTACGAGACCTCGGGGATCAGCAATTACAGAACGGAGCCGGTGTATCCAGCTGGGGGGACGTGTTTTCTAAAAACTGCCGAGCAAACATTAATGGTGTTGCACGTGTCGCGAGCACGGCTGGAGAGATCGCGCCGCAGGGAGACCATTTCCCAGAAAATAAAAGCGGATTAGGGAGGAAGAGATATAGGGAGAGACAGCTCCTCGAAGATGATGCCACCTTCGACCAACCAGTTCAGCGGGTCCCGACAACGCCTCCGACAGATTCGAGAGCTGACATTGTCCTTTTCCGAAGTCGTTATAATATTTTTCCACACCATTTTTTTTCACACCAAGTTACAGAAGTTCGGGTAAACCTTATGTTTAGGGGAGGCAGTTCTGATGACGCTTTTAGTTTTCGAGATATTTGCAAAAAACTATTGCTAATACTGTATTCAATTATTTATATTTCTGCACGCTCCGTGGCAACGTAAACCTGTTCCAGACCGCATCTGTTTATTTTTGTTTTCTCTGTAAACACGTTGTAGAGATGAGAACAGCGTCAAAATGTAAACTAACGCTGCGTCGGGGCAGGCTTACATAGCCACGGAGCGTGAATGAATACAGAAAATTCAATTTGGTACTAGCAATAGTTTTTTGCAATTATCTCGCAAACTAAAACCGAGCACGGGGTAGTTGTAATGACAAAAGTTGATCAGAATGTTATCCTTGATAATATATGTCAATGTCAAGGTCATCGGAGCAGCCTCCTAAACGTAAGGTTTGCCGAAGTTCGAACTAAATCAGAAGCAGACAGTACTGTCACGAAGCAACGATTGGTACGACCCAGTTCAAGATTAGAGTGCTCCCATCCAGACAAGATTTAGGCGCACAGCAGAATGGCGGAGTACGAACACGGGCACAGTGATTCGGGCATCGCGGATCCGACTTTCGCCTAACGGATAGCGGACGGGGTAGGTATCGCCGGCATAGAGCGGCGTGGCGCAGCGGACCAGTCGATTTTCCGAACTTTTTCAATCTACCCTTCATCCTGTCGAATATTAAAACACGTCAAGTCCGCAGCTCCCCGTAAATCACGTTCCCGTCGGTCTGCGCGAGGAGCAACAAAGCCGGCCCCCGGAAGATTTCGGCCGCCAGACGAATCAATCGCTCGTCAGAGCCATTAAAAAATGGATTATCGAAGAGCGAAATTACCAATTTCCACTTAGCCCGGGGAATTATTGAAAAAGCTCGGACCACGCATCGATGGTTTCCTGGTTAAGGCTGCATTTAGCCTAGTCCACCCGTCCTCCCACCCCCTGGCGACGGTTAATTTGATTTTTATGTATAACCCCGCGAACCTTACACGTTCCAATAGCGTCTCCTCTACCTTGCTGAGAATGATTGGGTTTCAGAGGTTGGCGGGGGTGCGGAGAAGCGAGGGTGGTAGTAACTTGATTAAAATAATCTATCACCCGAACAGTGACAAGGATGATTGGCTATCCGAGTTAAATATGATGGAGCGGCCACTTTTCCATACGCACACCTAGCCACGCCTATGTCCGCGTCTCTGTCAACCCCTTTTCCTAGCCCGGTTCCACAGTCGATTTCATGCGCCCTCTCGCTCTCTGTCGCGTCTCCCAGTATCGACAGAGGCAAATTGATTGGTAATATGTGGTCACTGGCCGTCCGCCTATCTCCGTGACATTTACCAACGGAAATGCCTCGTTTTTCCGATATCCGAGCCCGAAAGAGCCGTTGAAAGGGCTTTTACTGGAGGAAATGAATATTACACCGGTAGGTACCGTAACCGGGCACCAGGATCAGGTAATATTACAGTCACAGGGGTTGCATGGACGCGAGTGGAAGTCAACAAGGTTGGGTCGACCGAGCCTGATACGTGCCTCGGCAAATGTGTCGTATGAGATTCGGATCGCGGCCTCGCGATCTATGCGATGTCCCGCGAGCGATCCCCGCTCCTTCTTCACACACGCCGTTTGCCAACCCTCCGATGAATGCACCCGATCCTCCCCCGTCTTCCTACCACTCGCACAGCATCCTCTAACGATGCGCAAGACAGATAGTATTTTTAATAATTACCCTGATGCATGAAATTAAACCATCGCCCATGGGACGTTTTCCATTGGAACCGACGTGGAACGGGAAATTCTGGGTCAATGTACTTTCTCCCGTTCGAAAGTGGAGACTCAGTCTTCCAACTCGAAGGTAGTGTTGTCCCCAGAAAACACTTTTTGAATACTCTAGGGAGATTTGAATTTGAAAGATTGGCGAGGAACGGCAAGTTTTACGTTCGCGTTGCTACCTCGGGATAAAAATATTCTATGGAAAAGCACCTTCGATGATTCGAAAGCGGAGACTTCAAGCTTTAAAATGTGATAAGAAACATCCCTCTGCGATTTTTTTTAACAAAGTTACGACGATTCATTCATTCGGGATGCTGTGAGCCCACGAGCGAGGTCTACCAGGACTAGGGGCACACTTTCCACTCGAAGTGGCGTAAAATGGCAACAAAAAATCGTAGATCAAAGTTTTTGATCTCTTCGGAAAGCTAATGGATCAAGCTTTAATTTCATCGTTGTTAAAGTTGCGAGAAAAATTTTTTGAGACTGGTAGAGACGTTTGAGTTTGAAAAATTTCTGTAAAATAACCATTTTTACCATTTCGACCGTATCTTGGGGTACGAAAGAGCTATAAAAGTGCATTCAACGGGGTTCGAAAACGGAGATTTCACCCTCTAAAACGAGCCTAGATAGACTACTGTGCGATATGTTTACGGAAAGTTGCAGAGGTAGAAAAATCGACAATCTGTTGAATCCGGGGATACTTTAATTCCGTGTGCACGAGCGAGCTGTTTAATTGCAGCGATCATTCGGCGAGCATTATCTCGCGTCTGGTGGCCGAAGTGGAATTTATTCTCGCGTCGGCGTTAAATTCTTCGGCGTAACAAGCAACACGAAATAAGTGTTTCCACCTTAACTCTTCCTCAACAAGTAGGTGGGTGTGGTTTCCCGGGCTGTACGTACGAGTGACTAGCAGAAACGGGTAGGTGGTTTCGCTTGTGTATTTAATTTCCGACGAAACGAATCGGATCGGTAGCCAGGCGGGAGTGTATCGGGTAGAGAGAGAGGGAAGAGCAGACGAGAACGAGAGCGTGGGTGGTAGGGTGGAAGAAGAGACGAGGGAGAGAGCGAAGAAAAAGTTGCACAATCGCTTTCGAGAGCTTCGAATCCACCCTCTCTCGCAACAGCTTTCAGCATTGGTTATTCACGTGTATACGTTTCTCTATCTCAATTTATAATGCGGCGAGCGTGCACTCGCGATTCGGACGGGATCTCCGCGAGCGGAAAATGGTTTTTCCCGAGGAGAGGCCGAGACGCGGCGTAGACTTGCACTCGTTTTGACGAATCGATCGGCGCGGTTGCGCGGCTGAAATTTGTATTCCTTCGCGAGACGCGTTTTATTCGAACGCTCGGTTGACGGCCGCTTCTTCTCGCTCCTCTTACAGACGACAGTCGCCGAGCAAATGAAACCGGTGAACAGATTATAAACACGCGCCGAACCGCTTCAGCAATCAGCCCTTCCATTGTTGCAAATGATAATCCTCAATTCGAACTGATGTCACCGAACCTCTACTCCCACACACATTTTTTAATATCAACACTAAACCTTTCACTGTCGGTCAAATGAAATGTTCCTTATTTTTAATTTTACAATAGATTCTTTTACCCGACTATATATTCGGATAAAAATTTAATATAAATTTTTTAATATAAATATTTATATATCAGTTTACGATATCGGCGCACAGGTTCGATCAAAAGATAAAAACAAAGCAATTTTGCTATTTATAAAATTTTTCTCGAAAACAAGTTTAATCGCTTTTGGTGCTCGGTAGGTTCAGTGTTAAAAAATATTTACACACGTTGCAACTCGCGGAATTTTTCCTCGACGTTAGTAATGATTTCGTCGACGCCTGTTCTACGCATTAACTTTCTTGCTGAACACAGTAGGAATATTGTGAAAAGAATTCAAAATGAGATGCACAGTTGCAAAAATGATTCTTTTTTTTCAGCGGACCCAGAGATGTCTGGAGATAAAACCGCAGCATGATACGGTGCATCACCGAGTGTTCCACCTCGGTTGCACAAAGACTCGTGGTTCTACTCTGGGGTAGAATGAAAAGGGAGGAAAGGGCGTTTTATCTGCGGAGCAAAAAGTCTGTCGGAATCTCAAAATGGTTGGGAGAATGATGAATGACGAGCTAGATCATTAGCTAATCGCGAGTTCTCGTAACGCGGATTCCGCGCGGAGGCAGTGCCAATATCGGAGCCCTGCGAATCTCGAGGAGCCGGGGTGAACAGGGTATAATATGAGTGACAGCGTCGGATACAGATATATAGGAATTAGGGACCATCTCGGAATCCGATCAGCGATCAGACGTACCAAAGATGTACGTGCCTGCCAATCACTTCGTGGAGATGCTCGTGACAATGTTCGAAATCGGTCGAGCCCTTTATCCGTGCTGGATTACATTCGATCGATATGGTAATCGATTAGAACAATTTTCATACTGGCACACCCTTACATTCGGCAAACAAACCGAACCGTACTGGGTCTAATAAATATTTTCAATGTTAAGCTTTATCTTTCCAACGAGACTTAAGAAATTGATCTAAGATTGCTTTTATTGCACGATAATTATATAAAAAAAGGTTTGCGTACTTCGATTTTGATGAAATTTTAATATGTTATCCAGCAACACATTCTGAACAACTTTTTCCTGTTACACGATCGGGTGGTCGCTTTTAGTTTTTGAGATATTTGCAAAAAACTATCGCGAATACTGTATTGAATTGTTCGTATTCCTGCACGCTCCGCGGTAATGTACTTAAATGTAGCTCCTCGCTTAAAGTGCGATAAAATCGTGGGAAAAAATCGTAGATCAATTTTTGAAACGTCATTTTAAAGAGGAGACTTCCCTCTATAAGACCACAGTAGAATAATTGCGAGAAAAAATTTTTCAAGCTTCGTGGAGCCGTTCGAATAAGCATGCAGAAAAATTCAATACAATATTCGCGAGTCTTTTGCAAATATCTCGAAAACTAAAAGCGACCACCCGATATTGGAAGAGGAAAAAGTTGTTCAGAACATCGAAATCAAAAGCATATTAAAATTTCATCAAACTCGAAGTACGCAGATCTATCCTACACATATAATTACCTATTGGACATTAAGTGAGACCACTAATCCAATGATGTATTAAAAGCGAACTCTATTAAAAATTATACAGATTGGATCTGGGTATATAACGAAGCAGGAGGTGATTAAACAACGGATGGAAAACGTAGAAGAACTTTTTTTAGAACGTTTCGTTTCCGAGATAATCGACCGGGAACATGTCCCATTACAAGCAAGTAGAAGCGGCTAGCAGTATTCGGACAAATTTTCACCTTCCACTTTAACCCATGTTAAAATATTCTACAGACCAGTGGATTACCAGTGGTGCAACACCTGTCCGGACCGGGTGTGCCTCGGTCGGATTGCAAAACTTTGGGAAAAGTAAAAACACTTTTCAATTAACCCTCGGTCGCTTCGAATTTCCATGGGAATCGAATCAGCGCAAATAGGAATCCAGAAAACAACGGCGTAGCTCGAAAGTGTGTCCGTGTAACGTGTCCCAAGTGCTGAAAAATTAAAACGAATTCCGGCGCCGATCGGAGCTGCCGCCAGCAGCGCCGCTCCGACGTGCGACGGTCGCGTAAAAGGATCAGAATGAAACCCGAGCAATTAGCAGGCTATCACAAACAAATAGCGCAACAAATGAAGCAAATTTCTGCACAGACACGCGGGGACCGGCTCGCAAAACAGCCGCACGCTCGCGTTCCGCTATTAATTAAAATTCGTTCCGCGTAGAAAACCAGGATGCCGTCCTTTGACAAATAATATTTGAGCTTGGTGGTGGAGCACGGCGGGGGGTGGGCACGCGACCGGTTCATTAAACCTGCCGTCACTTAATATCAATATGCGAAAGTTTATTAAACTTAAATCAAACAGCATGGTCAGTCGGGTCTGCGAAAAATGAGAATGGTTCATTATTTTCCGTTCCTCTGTCGATTGTGCCGCGACTTTAAACAGACCGGAAACCACCGTAAACCACCCCGAAACCACCCTGAACGTGCCCGCCCGAGTCCGCGAGTATTAATAAGGCTTTAGGCGATTTTCGTTTCATCGTCTGCCATATTGTGCGGCTGAAATGTTTTTTTCCGTCCTCCTCCATAACTGCTCCTCCTATCGGGTAGCCTAACCCCATCCCCGAAAAGATACGGTGAATTGTAAAGAAGAAGGGTGGGGCATTTTCAATATCTGCTGTATTTCCGCTACCGTCGTTTCCACCCCTCTGGATATCTAGCAGGGGTAACATTGTACGCACCCCGTCACTACATTTTAATATTTCAGGATTCGATGATACCCCCACCCCTACGATCCCTCCAAACCCACCCTCCACCACCAACGCAGATGTGCTCAACCCGTAACCGATCGGCAGCTACATACTCGCGAATCCGATTCCCGTGCATTTTAATGAGATTAATTGGGCTCCCTAATGGGAGCCGCTTCCGAAGGCTACCGGGAAATGAGGATTCAGCTGAGAGTCGTGACGTGGTGGAATCGAGGCTCGGTGTGTGGCCCACTACATCTGAATTAGATTTCGGTTAGATCCGAGATAGGCCATAAGCTCGAGATGGACACGGGTCTAACTGGACACCGCATAGGCCTGCTTTGGAGTATGAATGTGGCTCGGTATGGTTTAATGTGGTTTTCGTATTGATTTCAGCTAAGTCACCCTCGGGCGAAATAGTAAAAATATTCATTTCACCCTTGCCGGTCTCAAAAAATTATCTCGCGACCTGGACCATAGTAAAGTACATTTTTCTAGCTCTCTCCTGATCAAAGATATGGGCAAAATAGTAAGAATCGTCAATTTTCGAAAATTTTTCAAAATTAAACGTCTCCGTCTGTCTCAAAAAATTTTTCTCACAACTTTAACTATGATGAAACTAAAGATTGAAGCTTTGGCTTTCCAACAAGACCAAAAACATTGATGTATGATTTTTTGTTGCCATTTTACATCACTTCGAGTGGAAAGTGTGCCCCTAGTACAGGATTGCCTCACTCGTAGGGGCCACTGCATTCTGGACGAAACTTTGCCGATGTTTAAACTATTGTAACTTCGTTAAAAAAAATTGCAGCGAGTTGTTTCTTAGCTTATTTTAAAGCTCGAAGTCTCCGCTTTAGATACCTTACAGATATATTTCTATAAAAAAATTTTGCCCTGAAATACGGGCCGAAAGTTCAACCTCTTATTTCACTGAACTTCGAGAAAGATACGTAGCGTAGTAACAGTTTGGGTCGTGTTTATTTCTTGATTCCGCAGTGATTCTGCGCCGTGCAGTGATAGAGAAATACTATCGCAGACCTAGCTGGGAGCTGAAATGATTCCGTAGTGTTGTTATAGCACCCGTGAGACCAATAACAAATTGGAAGCGCAGCCAATGATCTTCCTCTTTCTGTAAATAAAGGCGAGCCGGGGGAATTAATTTCGCCTTGCCGGCCACGCGGCGTGTTCCACCGCTTTGATAATTCCCTTTGATAGGATCCATTGTGATTCGTATCGCAACCGTTCACGTCGAAACGGGGGACAGCGAAATTTCCAAAACCGTCGACGAATTAACGACCAATGCGATTACCGTTCGGCTACAATGTTGCCTCCGAGCTTCATAGTTGCCACGCCATCGCAGGAAATTACGTAATTCCGTCTCCAACATGGCCCCATGGTTTTACCAACTGTCGGAAGGAAATGCTCATCAAGATCTCTCGCGTTACAAAGTCAAAATTTTCTTTTTCACAGTTGGTCCTCCTGTAACCCTTTCAAGCTAACCTTTCAGAATTTTGTTTGGTAAAAACTATCACAGATTGCAAAATCAAACTTTGCACGTTTGTTAACCAACATTCAAGGAATATGCTCAAACTTTTTTAAGCAACATTTTTAGAAAACGCGTGTGGCCTTAATTACGAAAGTGGTCCGAGTAATTTTCTTTTAATTTCGAGTTAAACCAGTTTTAAAATGATGCAAGAAAATGCAGAACCGTAGAAGCCGATTTTTACAAACCATCAAACCGGGGGAGACCACTTAACCCGATCGAGCACGCGTTATCAGAATTTCAATTTTCTGGGTCACCGGGGTGGTCCGAAGTTGCCCGATCCGAAATTAATACTTTACACGTCGATGGAGCCTCGACCGAAACGAACTCGGGAAAGTTGAAATTAATGATCTGTGCAAATTGGCCGCGGCCGTTGCCGGTGTTTCCGGTTGCCAAAGGGTGCTAGGGAAAAAGAGACTTCCCTAACTGAATCCATTCATCCATACGATTTTACATTCCGAAAGCGAATATACGAGAACCCAGCGCCAAAGCATCGGAAACAGCAATTCCCTTTAATAAAACGCGTACGAAGTTAGTATATGTGCAATTTATTTTTTTCAATTTAACGCATTAACATTAAAGCACGGAAAATGAGTGCCCTCCGAGCCGACAATCTGTATTTATTTCGCAGCAGCTGGCGGGGTCCATTAAAAGTGTGTGCTATCCGTCATTAACATAATGCGAGCTAATTAAAACGATATAATAGCAGCGCAAGGGCAGAAAACGAAATTTCGTTCGATTATTATAAAGCGACCCTTCGAGGAGCTTTGATTAAAATGAGCGCAGTGCGACGCGAGTGAAATAACAGTGATTATCAGTCGCTTTAGGAGCAGAATGATCCGCGTCGATTGGATCGATGGACGCAAAAATCCAAGAGGGGGTGGAGGGGACGAGGAGACAGAGGGTCGAGGGCCCGGATAGACGCATCAAATCAACGCTAATCCCGAATTAATTAAACAACAAAGTACCCGGGGAAGCGGAGGAACGCCCGCGGAAATTGTCCGCGAAAGAAAGTTCCCCCGGTATCTAGCCCCGGAGTTTATAATTAACCCGGCGTCTCCGATCCGTCAGATTTATCGGCAAAGAATTCCCGGTGCTCGCGGAGTTTGAGTTACACTGGCGGCGGTCGTTATAAAGTTCCAGGTAAAGGCGTGGGAGAGAAATTCGGAAAGGGAAAGGACGGATAGGAAAGAGAGAGAGAGAGAGAGAGAGAGAGAG
>CM052344.1:2992866-3319951 GCA_028455595.1 Lasioglossum vierecki | reverse complement strand
TGGATCTGGGTTAAGGTAGGACCTTGCGCGTCTGGACGCAGCGTTTTGTTATCCCAGCACATTTTCTACAGCATTCGTCGTACTTCGTCAGAACTGCGTCCAGACGCGAACCAATGCGTCTAAATTGGAGTAATTAATATTATTTTTTGTAAGAATATTTTAATTAATTCCTTAAATTTTGTTGTATTAAAATAAAATTAAAAATCGTTCATTTGTTACCGATGTCATTGGTTATAAATTTCTCGTATATCTTAAAATATTCATAATATTGAGAATGAGTGATAAATTGAAATGAATACATCTTTTGAGTAGATACGTCCAGACGCGCAAATGAGATCCCACCTTTAGTCTCCCCTTCTGCTCGAACGGCGAGCTAAGTGACAATCCCTAACGGGGGCTGAATTTTATGGGGAGCAACTTCTGACGAAATGAATCTTATGAAATTATGATGATTGTCCGTGGGAAATGCTCAGCGTGGCGTTAACTGGGATAGCCAAGAGGGGAGCCGATTGTTTGGGACACCCTGAAGACATACTTAACGTCACAGCATGTCTAATTCAAGCTTCAATTAGACCTTTCTATCTAACTTCGATTTTGGAATCAGTTATTGTTATTAACCCCTGTAGTTAACTACGATTTCAACTTTTTTTCATGTTTCCATATGTGGATCTTATAGAGTTCTTTTTTAAGAAGTATTTTTCGACTTTGAATAAATATTCTCATATTATTATAAGATATTGTATCGTTATTGATGAATCTATACAGGGTGGTTCATTTAAAAACAGCCACGTAAATATCTCCTTCACTTTCGAACGACGTAACAGAATTATTCAACAGCTAATCACAACTAGAATTGACTCTGGCGAAAGACAATCGAGTGGCAGGCTGGATTCGAAACCGAAGTTTAATGATTTTTGCGGATCATAATTTTTGCTCGTTCGAACTTTCCACGTCGGCAGGCGGCGTCGGTAAATTACGTTTTCGACTGCGGAGTGGCACTCTCGCGAGATCGTTCGGTATTCCTGTCGCGATAACGCGCGCAAGAACTTCCCCGAATGCACACGTGCGCGGCCGACATAAAGTGAATATTATAAATGTCGACCGCGTACGAACAGTGAACTTGGCTTAACCGAATTAACGAAGTAAATGCTCTCGATCCCCGCACCGCCTCCTCTCCCTCCCTCGCCGTGTCATCGGGAAAGGTATTAAGGGTAGGAGCGTCGAACATGAAAGTACGTAGAGGAGCGGTATCACCGGGGGTTGAATAAATAAATATCGGAGTATCGATAACGATTTATTCGAACGGCGAAGATCGTTGGAAATATTCTTGACTACGGGGGAGAGCACACGCTGTAATTAAAACGGAATGAGGCTTGTTATTCAACCGGCGAAACATTTGTACGACCGCGAGAGCCGGGGGTTGGCTCGTATTTTCTTTCTTTTTTTTTCGCTGCCTGTGTTCGTTTGGCCACTGATTGTAAATTAATGCGTCTAAAACAGTGGCTCGCGGTGGTAATTGAAACGCATGGAAAATTTCGCCTGGCCAACGGCCGACAAATAAATTAATTAATGTCTGCGGAAAAACGCGTGTACCGAGTGACCCCGGTTGGCCAACGATACTAAAATCCGCCGGCTATTGGAGGAATGATCGTTAATAGATAAACGTACCGGCAATTAATTTATTCGAACCGTCGCGACTGACGTTATCCAATTTTTCTTACACACCTCGAGACAACGCGCTGCCAAAGACAACATTACGAACGTTCCCGCAATGAATTTTATTTCGTGGAAAAATATGTTGAATGTTTGCAGTTTGTTTTTTCTTTTTGTTAGGGAGAAAGTAGAGTCATTGTTCGAATCGATAAAAATTGTTCGGATCGTTTCGAAAAGGCGTCACTGCGGAAGAATAATAAATACTAGGAGAAGAAAAAGGCAGCACATGTTACCGCAATGAATTTCATTTCGTCGAAAAATATATTGAATGTTTGCAGTTTGTTTTTTTTGTTTTGTTGCAGAGATAATAGAGTCATTGTTTGAACCGATAAAAATTGCTCGGATCGTTTCGAAAAAGGGGTACAGCGGAAGAATAAAAAATACTAGGAAAAGGAAAAGGTAACTAATGTTACCGCAATGAATTTGATTTCGTTCAAAAATATATTGAATGTTTGCAGTTTGTTTGTTTTTTTGTTATGGAGAAAATAGAGTCATTGTTTGAAGAATAAAAAATACTAGGGAAAGAAAAAGGTAGCACATGTTACCGCAATGAATTTTGTTTTGTGGAAAAATATATTGAATGTTTTTTTGTTTTGTTACGGAGAAAATAGAGTCATTGTTTGAACCGGTAAAAATTCTTTTCGAAAAGAGGGCAGGGTGGAAGAATAAAAAATACTAGGGAAAGAAAAAGGTAGCACATGTTACCCCTCGTTCGACGAAAACCATTTCTCCAGTGGCCCTGCAGTATTACATCCAGTGATTCTTTACTGCGTGTCAGTGTTCCAGCAGGTGAGGCTGCGGCATAAAATATCGAGGGGATTTTATACGGGCATAAGTTGCCTAAGCGTTGTTTCCCGGTGTATAACAAACTGCGAGCGACGCACACATGGATTATATTTGACGTTTTATGGAGAATCGCCGGTCCGACATTTTGATTGAATGCTCGAGCACTGATTTTTCGACCAACTGGGTCAACAATTATTACCTAAACCAGAAACTCGACAAAACTGCTGCCGTAATAGCGTTGCTTGAACTTTCATTTCAAAGTTAGCCAATTTTTTAAAAATGTGTACTTCGTGTCGAAAAAAACGGTGTGCATTTTCATCCGGCGTGTGCAACTCTTTTTAATCCAATTTCGTAATCCGTTGTTTGATTCTGCTTTATTCTGCGCCAGGTTTGAAAATGTTATGAAATTCTTGTAATTTATGGAAATGGTTTCGTTTTCATAAAAACTTCGATGTAAATAGCGAGTGATGCGTTTTAATTGCAATGAGACGAGTGTATTCGGCTTACACAGTTTTTAAGTTCAATAAAAAGTAATTGAAATTTTCTAATTGCCATTCAATTCCTCGTTGTTCGAATAGAGGCAAGAATTTTTGCCTTTAAAAGTTCAAATTAGCAGGTCTCGAGGAAATAATTAAGCGTGCACTTCCGCATTAATCAGTATTAATGTTATGGTATTTTTCAGTATGCCGTTGGCGGTGAAGCTGCTAATGAATTCGAAGTTTTTATAGATGGAGGAAGAGGTAGAACGGGTTTGCCTGGTCTGTTTCGTGAGTTTCTGCGTGGCCATAGCGGTGGCGTTGGTAATAGATTAACGAGGTGGTTAAATCTGCTCTAATCTCACGAATGTGAGAAGCGTCGGCCATACGCGCGTACCTCATGCGCCGCTAACAGGACTATACCAAGGAACTCCGTTCAATATAATTGGTGATCGCGCTTCGCGTTACCTTTACGGCCCAATAAAGCTGCTCGTGCAGCTGAATGAAAACGAAAACGGTCGGTATATTAACGCCGTGCTGGTAGCGTGGCGGACAACATTAGCGGGTTCCCTCTATTCCACGGTAGCCACGCTTGTCTCTTAGATTGACTGAAACGGTGCAGTTCACGCCGCTGAATTCTCCCGGTTGCATTTCGTTTCATCGTGGTTTACGCGCACCGTGGAATTTCAACTAGTTCTGCCTTCTGATTGAACCATCACCGCCGCTGATACATTGCCCTGGCCGGCCCCTGTGCGATAATTAAAATGGATCCCGCAATAATTACCTTTGGCTACACCTAAGTGTAACTAGAAAGTGACCTGGCAGTCTCGCAGCCACTGCGGTTGAACAATATGCACAAATTTAAATTCTTCTCGAACAATATGTTTAAAGGTCTGGGAAGCTGTGGCAAATATCGCCTGATGCACAGATCATCAGAAAAATAGACCTAACGCATTGAGTCCTAACCTGCTGGGTGCTAACTTGATTAGCATACAGTCTACTAGGTCTGAAACTGATTGGCACACAGTTTATTAGGTCCCAAACTGATTAACTCATAGTCTACTATATCTCAAGATGATTAGCATACAGTTTACTAGGACCCAAACTGATTAACTCATAGTCTACTAGGTCCCAAGATGATTAGCACACAGTCTACTATGTCCCAAACTGATTGACTCACAGTCTACTAGATCCTAATATGATTAGCACACAGTCTACTAGGTCCCAAACTGATCGACTCACAGTCTACTAGGTTCCAACCTGATGTAAGCTAACTTGACATAGTTTGACCATGTTTCTTTGACCAGCTCATCCTGTCTGCCATCAGATTAGTGGTCGCGGGCATATCGGAAGCAGATCAGCGTCCTAGATAAGTGCCGGAGAAGTGAGCCGAGGGTTTTTCTTCTTGGAGACAGCACGAAGCGTGTGCACTCCAGTAGTTTTCATGCGGATCGTATTGTTTGCTGTTGAACCACGTTGCACCAGTAAAAACCAGAGTCCAGTTGAATTTCAATCGGAAGCCGCGGAAATGGATATCGATCGAACGTGCGGGTCGAGAAGGGGCGAGGTAGCAGGATGGGCTGGTACCGTGTTCGAGTTCGGAGCGGGCCATCGACGTACATCGACGTTCACTTTTGTCTATCCGAGTAATACGGTTTTTCATAAGCGAGGGACTGCGCAGCGCGTCGGTCGGTCGTTGCGAATGAAGCACGGAGAGATCGGCCGCGTTCGCAGCTTGACCACGTACATCGGCGCGCACACGTGCATCGTCATGGACGAGGGTTTTATGGGGACTGCTGGGGATTAACCGTGCGTTTACCCGTTATCCTGTAAACTTGATTAAGGCGATTGCCAACCCGAGTTCGTTACCAGGATCGAACGATTTGCGTGACTCCGATGCTGCGGGCTCGACAGTAGCCTACTCGCAAACCGTGCGAGTTGCTCGTTATTGCGGCTAGATCGATCGATGGTTTGTTCGATTTGCGGTCGGACGGCTTCACCGACCGACGAAAACTCCACGGAAAAACTGGCAGAAACTAATCCCAGACCGTTACATGCCATCGCCAGCTTGCTTTTTGTTTGACAACCGGGGCTCACTCGACGGGAAAGACTCCGGCAGACCCTGGCTCGCTACGGGCTCTACCGTGGTCCATCTTGGAGCTTACTTCAAGTAGGTTAGCTACATCCGAGAGCTGGGTGACGTTTAGTTTTCTCAGGGAATGCCGAATGATGTTCCTACCTCGGAAGAAAATGTTCCCATCATCGTAGATATCCCTGTTACTGAACTCGAAGGTGCACAAAGTCCCGCACGAACATCCAGAAATCCCCAAATCCAACCTCCCTTCCCACGTTCCCCCACCCCCTATCAATTACTGAATCCACGCGGGAGTCGAAACAATCGCTGCAATTTACTGAACTGTGTCAGTTTTCAAACAGAGCCAGGCACCGTAATTGAATGTCCACGGCTACGACTTCCCTTCCGACATTCTTCCCGGCTACTTCACGTAACTACCCTCTATCCAGGCTTATCCTGTCGGACTGATGCCGGGACAACCGTTTACCGTCACCCCTCGGACTTTTTCCCAGGCTCTGCTCCGGCAAGGGGAAAGACAATGGGACGATATCACCTCGTTCCTGCACCGTGCGATTTCGAGGCTTCTTCGGCACGGTGTGGGTGGTTCACGATTCCGTATGGCCGGGATTCCATATACAGGGTGGCGTGTGACAAACGATCCGGGTACGCGAGCAATATATTCTCGTCGGACGTAAGCGCGTTCACGTGACCGAAAAGGCCAAGGGTGGTCATTAAATTTTTATTCC
The DNA here is from genome assembly GCA_028455595.1 of Lasioglossum vierecki. Classification (NCBI taxonomy): domain Eukaryota; kingdom Metazoa; phylum Arthropoda; class Insecta; order Hymenoptera; family Halictidae; genus Lasioglossum; species Lasioglossum vierecki. Next base: position 3,314,156 of record CM052344.1, on the reverse strand, counting down.
GCTTTCATGCGATTTGCGTGCACCGAGCGGGGGCCGAGCTCTTAATGATGATGTATGTGTAGCGAGAACGCCGCGGTCGCAGAAGGGTGCCGCCACGATATCCGTGCCCTCCTTCGGGATTACAAGGAACAGTTTCACTGGAACGATCAACCCCCACGCTTTATTTGATTTAGCTCAAGCTTGGAAACCGTGTCACTTTGGGTTTCGAGAATGATATAAAACATTTCTCCCGCCAAATTAGATTATTCAACATCTCATAACTCGAGGGAGGGGCTGGAACTTAGGTCTAGCTTCAGAAATCAACAGAAACCATTTTCTACCAGGTTTCAATCTCGTGCCTAAAAATCAGTCTGCGTACTCCGATTTTGATGAAATTTTAATATGTTATAGATTTAGACATTTTGAACAACTTTTTCCTTTTTCAATATCGGGTTGTCGCTTTTAGTTTTCGAAATATTTGCAAAAGACTATCGTTAATACTGTATTGAATTTTTTGTATTCCTGCATTCAGTTTTTTGCAAATATCTCGAAAACTAAAAGCAATCCCCCTATATTGCAACAGGAAAAAGTTGTTCAAAATGTGTTGCTGCAAAACATATTAAAATTTCATCAAAATCGGAGTACGCAGACGGGAATTTTTCAGATTTTTAGGTTACGCACTCTGAACGCGAAGAATGAAATAGATTAGGAACTTGCGTTCCCTTGATTCAACACTCGAAGAAAACTTTCGCAGACTTCGTACAGTTTGTCTGAAGGGTGTAAAATGACTTTAATTTCGCCGAGCAGTGTAGCACTTTGGCGAGCGGCATTTCTGCGATTTTTATTTACGATTCGCGTGCGTCGAGATATCTTACGGCCTCAAAATTCGAGGTTACAAATTATTCGGACGGCGCGGTGAGTTTCTCGCTAGCCGTCAGCCTGTTTATGGCTCGGTGGCTCGTGTGTTCGAATGCGCCTGGCAAAAGGTAATTTTGAAATGCGCACACGACAAAGTAACTAACCGCCGCGAATCGGTGACCACACTGCGGAAAAGGTACACGTGTCCGCTGGGCGCATTTAATTTCATTTATTTGAGCTCGATTCGCTTTGATTTAATTTGATACGAGCGCGGGAGAGAGGCGCGTGCAGTTATTATTAGACGAAAATAAACGCGTGACATGCAACCGACCGATTTGACGGGGGGTGAACGTTTTCCCGGTTTTCTCTCTCTCTTTCATACACGCGCACACTCTCACGATACGTAAAATCCATGCGTTTGACGTGCCATTTGCTTTTCGGATGTTCATCATTCCCGATCCTCTACCCCACCACTAGCGAGCCGCCTTTTAATATTAATTCTGCTTGGGAAAACAGTTCTGATATTTCCATAACGGGTCAAAAATAAAATTAGCGGCCAACGAAAGTTCGCCTCCCTCGAACTTCCCAAGTTTGATGATGTTTAACAAAGTTTGCTCCCTTTAGTATCCTTTTCGTTAACTTCCCGGTCGGTGTGTCTTCGTTCTTTCCTTTCTTTTTTCCCTCTCTTTGCACAGAATTCTTGACTCTCGCTCTGCGCTCTCTTTCTCCCTCCCTATCTCCCTGCTTGTACACTATCAGTTCCACAGAATTTTCCCGGGCACCGCGTAATGGTCTGAAGAGGAAATTTTTTTTCTTGAAATATTCAGAATTTAATTTCCAATTTCCCTCGGCCAACAATTCGCGCAAGGATGATACAAGTTTCAGCCCCTGCAGTACTCGAGACGTTGACGGACTGTGGAGGGAGAACTGGCAAGATCAAAACTTCGGAACAATTTTTTAACAAAACTCAAGAGAAAATAGCTGCCCGGTGGAATTCTTTTGAACATCCTGCTAGCACTATTATTGAAAGCCTGATCACGACGATGTAATAATTTATACGTTCTATTAAAAATTCATATGATATAGAAAATTGGTGACGTTCGCAATGAACGAGGCTTTCAAATTCGCTAATGAAAAATAGATTTCCCGAACGCCTCGTACTAACTTGGAATAAAAATTGTATCGCCGTTAATGGCCGGGATTGATGTGATACGACCGGCGGATTTCGCGACTCTAATCTCGCCGGTGTCCTTTTTCGCATAACTCCCAACGTTATTTGCACGCTTTTCTTTTTTTCTTCTAGTTCGCCGGGCCGTCGCTTGGCGCATGCGAGAGTCTCGCTGCTATCCGGGTCAGATGTAAATGCGACCATTTATGAAACCTGACGTCTCTATTTCGCAAACGGTTCTGCGTCAAGATTTCCGGATCCTAGGCGGTTGACGTTTCAAAAGATTTCCGGATGACGGTGGTATTCCAGCCTTGTGAAATATAAATGCATGCAAATTATCACCATCCCCCCTTCTTCCTCTTTCTCTCTCTCTCACTCTCCGAGACGGCTGCTGTTTTTTCGGCGCGGGTTCACGTGGGAACTTTGTTCAAACACGCCCCCTGCACCTAGCCTAAAACGACCTAACTCGACTTAATTCCTCAGCGATGGCGAAATTCATCCCTGTGGCAGATAGGTGAATATTATTCATTCCACCTAGGGCAAGTGTGGCATTATCGCGGGAACTTCGTAGAACCGTGACCTAACCACAGCTGACCTAACGGTGAATCGCCTAAACTGATCCCTCCACGCGAAGAGTCGGTCTGTAAAGCTGATAAGTCAATGTTGCCTGTTCTACTCAAAGTTCAATTCGACCATACTTGGCCATTTTCAAAAGTACATATTCTATTTCCTTTAAAGCTACTACAAATTTTATCCGACCTTAAATTGAAAATTTGAATATATCAGGACCTTGGTTTTTATTTCATTTTTTTATGGGACTTCGATGGCCATATTTGTGGCATTTTTCTGATAAAAATAATACCAAATATTATACAATTCCGATGATATTTACTTGTGTAATGTACAATTAAAGTTTCGGGCGCGAGGAAGAAGAGTCGCCGGCGACTGCGTCTCGCATCCGAAACTTTAATTGTCTATTACACAAGTAAATATCATCGGAATCGTATCATATTTGGTATGATTTTTATCAGAAAAATGCCACAAATAATTTCATCGAAGTCCCATAAAAAGGCAATGAAAAATAATGATAAAATACCGTATCCTACCATGGTTAGTTCTACGACGGTCTGGTCAATTAGGTCCTAGTTAGATATTCCAAAAGTTCCGAAACCATGTTCCAGGAGGATATCGGTCGCTCGAGCAGACAGCGAAGAACAATGGAGTTTTTCTCGTGATTAGAGAATAATGAATGGCTGAGCGAAAGGCGAGGCAGCCTCACGCGAGTAGAAGCAGCGCGGCGCGGCACACGCTCGAAAGTGCATCGACATGATACGTGCGCTTTTAATTTTAATAATGGCAGCAAATTAATTGGATATCGCTGGCGCAGTGGCGTGCCAATGACAGCTCGTACGCAATTTCCCCGTACGCACACGCCCCTGCACGCGTCCCCTTCTCGTTCTACCCCCTCTCTCCCTTCGGCTATCTTCGTGAACGTCCATCGACGTTCCACGACATTCAGGTTCTTGTATGCATCACAATTACATCGTATTACAGGCTCCAATAGACAGCGAGCTCGATAGTATTACCGGGTCGACCCTTAACAATTTCTTAACAGGCTTTCCCATGCCTGTAATCATACTCTCAACGCACATATTTTCAGAAAATAGATAAGCCAAAATTAATTCTCATTGACGTCAAATAAAATTTCATGAATCGCTCTACGTTTTTTCCTATTCGTCAAATTGTTCGTACAACATGCATTTGATAAACGAAGTGGAGATTCCTTTAGAAAAACAATATTGAACGGTGGAACGGGCCGCGGAGAAATTTGTACGCGCATCAATAACGGATAAACACGTTTAACGCGCGGCGATATTTTCTGGATAAAGTATTATCTGAGAGGTTGCCGGCGCATGCAACGTCTGTCGATAAACGACGGAAAGAGGAACTCTGGTGAGCTCATATTTCGCCGTGCCCCTCAGGAAATTACACTCCTTTCTACCAATTTCACCTACCCGTGTCCATTCGATTCGAACACCGTTACCAGGAGAAAATAACATTGTCATCGCGTATCCGACTAACAATAGAAGTCAGATGGCTCGGATAAATCATATTTCGGCAAGGTTCGCGTCGACGCGAATACAATTCCGCGTACACACCGATTCTAAGGAAAACATGATTCAATACCGATTTCCATTGTTGCCGGAGAAAATTTTGGGACGTTCGACCAAAAAGTCGGCTTTTCGAAACTGAAAACTAATGGATTTATATTACTTTAAATATTATTATACAATGGTTTTAGTAAGGAAAGCAACTGATTCGATAACTACATAAAAATTTATAAAAATATTTAACTAACAAATTCAACACAAAATATATTCTAACATGTGTTATTCGAAAGAGATTATTTTACAATATATTTTTCGATCCGGACCACTATAGGCTGTCTCAAAATTCCTTCAACATCCCAGAACCTCCCATTTCCGGATGTTGAAGGAATTTCGAGACACCCTGTATATTTTCGGCGACGTTTCACGCTGGAGATCATCGCGAGAAAATTTTCACGAAACTTTGCACGCGTGTTCACCAAAGAAAAAATGTTCCTTTTATCATTTTGTGCGTTGATTTCACCGTGAAAGGTGCCGGAAGATTTGCATCGTTTTTCGTCGGGGAGCTCCCTTAATCGGAGGCGAGTCGTTTTAATTGGCGAACGCGTGGGGCACCGTTAACGTCCGGCAGCCAATTATCTCGTTACTTGTCGGTAAGTCACCTTTTCAAATATTAAAGAACCTCCGCGGTACATAAGTACAGACGCGTACTTAGCCCCGAATTATAAGCTTCATCGAGCCTCGTTGAAAAGGAGCGGTTTGCCCTACATCCAGAAATTCTATCCATGCGAAATGTTTCCATTAAAATCAGCCATGAAATAGCCCGGGGAAGCACTCAAATGATAATATCGTTCTGAACTGAAAGCGGAAGCGCATAAGCGGACTTCCCGGCCTGTCCTCGCGACGTGAAACCCGCCCACATAAACGCGATTTCCGCGATAATCGTAACGAAACTCGAGCACCTTTTCAGAGCACGAGGGAAAAAAGAGGTCTGTCAAAGAAGCACCCGTTTCATTTCCCATAATTCCGTCCGACTGTGATCGATACACCTCTCCTCAGACACGTACCATACTGTCCCAACTGTCTCAACACTCCGTAGAACTTCATTAAGAGTTCCTCGCTACCGCACGAATCCATATTAACTATTTAAAAAAAATTGTTAAATTATACAATTCTTAAAAACACATTCCTGACATTTGCCTGATTAAAACGAGCCCAAACACGACACAATTCGGATCGTATTTACATGAAAATCCAAATACTACAAATATCGATTCGATAATAGAGGTTATGTTGTATCGTGTTTTAAGCGAGTAATTGTTAATCAAATTGTGTCGTGTTTGGACTCATTCTACTCGGAAAGATACTACGAATATGTTGATGAACGTTTAACAAGAATCCGATTGAAAACAGAGAAGTTTTCTTAGGAAAAGCAAATTAGCAAATTAGAGCGAGCCGTAAATGGAGCGTAATTGACAAGATTAATAAATTTCGCAACCTAATGAACGATTTACGCGAGAATTGTGCAGGGGCTCCAGGAGTTTCTGAATCGGTCACAGTTGAAAGATTGTAACATGGTTGATCGAAATTCAATTAATTCGCTGTTTTATTATTCATTGTAATTCGGAGCGCAGTCCTAACTACAGCGTTGTTACTAAACATAACCGTTCACTAATAAATGGAGTTCCAGTGTACGTTGGCGTATTAAACTCAGCCCGGAAGTTCTGCCCACTAATAATAGAACAGCGTTAAATACGATATCGATGTGTTGGGTCTCGCTGCTATACGAGCATCGCTGACTCAGCTGGGATGCGCGAGCACATACTGCCATTAAGATTCTTCGCTAACACTTCACCGTCTTCCGAAAACCCCGTCTTCCGAAGCGACCCGGTCTTCAATATTTATTTACCAATATTTATTTATAATATTATAAAAGTAAACATTGTCTGTAGCCCATTCGGAGTTCGTTTCAGCGAGAAACATACACGCGACCCTTTCGAAATATTCAGACTGTGTCATTCTACAAAAAATGTCTTTTTTCTTTTTTTTAAATTGTTTTTCGAAAAGTATACATATACTCCTTGACCATTTCGAAATTTTTTTTGCACGAAACTACACAGCCGATTTCCGTGAAAATGTTTGTCGAATTGGCGAAAGAAAAATTTTTGTTTCACCAAAAAATTGAGCGTGAGTCTTGAATATTTATTACCGTCGAAAATCTACATGGGTCCTTGACAATCGATTTTTTGTTCCGGTGGAAGCGTGTTCGTTCGGCCGAATAAAATTTGACACGTGAAAAAAAAAGAAGAACGAGTGTTCCATTATCCGAACATTCTCTTATCCACTTTCGGCTGCCTATTAATACGGATATGGGAGGCTCTCGAGTAAATCCGGCTGGAAGCCGGCCGGTTCGTCCACGGGATGGGAGTGATCGAACGGGGGTGGTCCGGGATGGTGGCTGAAACTCTGGGGCCGATTCGAAAGTTCATTTCGCTCGTGTCATCTTCGCTAATAGTTTAAAAGGTCCTCCTGACGAATGGTCGGGGACAGGTCTCATCCAGGAGCCCCGTCTCTCGACAGACGTCTTCCCCCCTTGGTCCCGACAACTTCTTCTCCAGCGAGACGGGTCTCATTCCGGCAGCGACGCCGCCGTTGCTGCCGGTCTACGATGAGGCAGAAGGTAAAGGGGTGAGAGATAGTAAAAGGGAGAGCGGGGAGAACGGGGCTGAAGCTGGGGGTGGGGAGGGGCGGCGAGGGTTGCGAGCTCCGTCGAATGAATAAATAGAATGAATTTAATTTCCCTCTTAAAGCGCACATTCACCAGGGTACCCGGGCCAGAGATAGCCAGGTTGCAGTGACGTCTGCCGTGAATACACGGTGAATGGGGATCCCCCTAGCCGTCGTTGAAAAGGAGAAGAAAAATCGGGCCAGGAGCCCGCGCCCCGCTCCGGTGTACGACCACGGAATCGGCCGAAAGGCCGTGGCATTACCGGGGCTCCGGGGGTGGAAACACGATAACACCATTACTCCCCACCACCCCCTCCCTCTTGCACCGTAATGTATTTAACGCTGGTAACTTAAGAACAATTAATGCGGAACTTTTGATGTATTGTTTTCGCTGCTCGCCGGGTGGCATCCGCGAATACCTTGGGCTTCGCTGTTTTCCATTGCACCCCCTGCCCCACCGTCCTCCATCAACCACTCCCTGCCACACGGCGCTCTCTCCCTCGTGCTGTCTATTGTTCGGCCGGCACCGCAAAGTCTTTCGCGGTAGTGCGTTATATTATTCCACCCTTCCCGCCCACTTCTACCTCCCACTTTCCATCCCCGCAACCCCCCAGGCCGTTTATGGCCGGCTGCGTTTGAGACTGACAATTTACACTGGCACTTTCGCAGCTGGATTTAAATGTTTACTGCCGACCGCTCCCGGCTAGATTGATTCCCCTCCTTTTTTTCGTCCCACCCTTCATCTCGCCGGGCCCTCCACCCCTTTCTCTCTTTCGACGTTGCGGCTTAGTCGGCCACCTGGAATTCCAGTTTATTAGGGGTGGGCTTTCCGCGCCGCGGTTAATTAGCACGGAACCGTAATAATTAAAGCGCCGGACGAGCCGCGATCTCGCGAAAATGTTGTCGTTCGATGTGTACACGGTTTATCCCGCGGTTCAGTGATTTTCCATCCGCGTCACGGATGTTGTGCGAATTTTTCCCTATCTTTTCAAAGGAAAATGTTGCTTCGAATGATCTCGAGAACCTCCAATTTTTGGATGTTGAAGGAATTTTCCGACACCCTGTATGATCGAGATTTTCTGTTTGCTATTAACAAAAAATTTTAAACAAAAATTTGCACCGAATAAAAAATATTAAAATTTCATCAAAATCGGAGTACGCAAACCTTTTTTATATAATTTCCAGAAAGACACAGCTACGAGGTTGGATCAGGTTAGGTTCGACTCGATTAATATTGATTAAATGCGACGAGCTTCCATTCGGTGGGGGAAGAAAATCAATTACATATGACAGGAATGGAGAATTCTTTTTGCCCGGAGGATACAAAGCCGGTGGAACGAGAAGCACAGTGCGAGGATGGGACGCGGAGAAGTGCTCGAAACTCTCTGACAAAGACGTTTACCGACTCGTGCACGCGTGTCCAGCACGTGTGCGCCGCAAAACAGGACACGCGACGCTTGACGATAAAGCGCACACGGATCACGGATCAGAGGGCTTGCGGCAGGGTCGATCGATGGATACAGGTGAATAGATTTACCCGGCACACGTGGCGCGTGAAAGCGCCAAGCGTGAAGTGGAATCAAGTGGTACAGGGTCGAAAGTGGTCGTGGAGAAAGGAGAAGCGGAACGTGTATCGATGGACCACGGCTGAGAAAAGACTTCGGCATGTTCCTAGAAATATCCACGAATTTTATTCCCTATTAAATGGTAATTTTTGATCGTTATAGGAGGGACGTTGAATGGTCTGGGTTATTTGTACGACTCCGGCTTGTCGTTCGGAGTAATCGAAAAATACTTTAGCTTAACCCAGATCCCGCAGCTGTCAAAGAAACTAATGAATGCCGGATCGGTCCATCAAACATTGTAAATTGCTAATAGCCCGGGGTCGGCACCCCTAATCGCTGACGCGGCAGCTCGGAGTCGAGCTTTACGTCCTTGCACTGGGCACAGCCCCTCAAACAGAGCGATGCAGGACGCTGGTTCGCAGCGTTTTTCGCGGTTAATAATTCACGGGGACGTTCCGTTGGCCCCACTGGTAACGACGATACAAAGAAAGAACGTAACTTATGGCAGCGGTTAACGAGCTGAAGAACAAGAACGAGCGAATGCAAAGAAGTGGCTCGTGGAGGGGCTTCGGAGAGCGAGAGGATGGGGAAGAGAGGGGTGAAAAAGAGAGTGGGGTTGAAGGACGGGAACGAAATCACGACTACCAAGATTTCTGCCCGGCCAGGGATGGTCCCATGAATAATTTTCGCCCCGGGGAAAATAATTTAGGAGTCTGGAGCTCGAGGCTTCGTGACTCCTCCTCGGGCATATCCGGTTTTGTCCTCGAGCTTCCTGGATAACGCGGCGAGCCGTGGAAAGCTTGGAGGGGGCCATGGGTGGCCATGGGGCTTGTTCACCGGTCCAATTACGCGAGCGAAAGTCGCGGTCCGACGTCAGCCCGATGCAGTTTCCCGTAAGAGGTTAGTTAAAATCCTGATTAAACTTGTAATTTTTAATGATTTGTACCGGGGAAATTAGATCAACGCAGGCGCGAGGCGTGCCGGGGATTATTCTAGTTACCGCGTGGACGTTGCATAATGCCTCGCACAGCTAATAATGTCGATCTTTGAAATTTTTTAAAAATATCATTGCATTAAGATCTACAGGTAAAAAAGTAGAAATAATCATGTTGTAAATAATGAATCGTTTCAACATCAACAAAAGTATTTTGTTTATCTATTAGAATTGTAAGGGGAAAAGTGTTGGAGATAACTTAAATGTCGTTTCTCTTTTACTAACAGGTGAATGTAAATAATGTAAATAATGTAAATAGATTATAATAATTTTAAAACTCTTTTAACAGGGCAACGAGTTTGAATAGACTCGAATAGACTCTTATAAATATTCAACCAAATATTCTAACAAATGTTGTTTAGAAGTTTCGCTAATTCAAATGCCAATTCGCAACAAAAAATCGCATACTCATTTTTGCGGGGACATCGCGAAAGGATGATTTCCCTTTATAAGGTCAGATTGGACCGAATGCTGTAAAAATTTTCCGCTATTCGAATCACCGCGAATTTGGAGCTTCCCGCCGTAATAACCCCACAAACGTTACAATAGGAGTCCGCCGCTAATGAGTATGATTTTTTTATTATCCGTAATCGGTGTTTGGTCCAGCGCGGCCCCCGGAAAAATAGCGGAACGTCGGCGGCCGATGGTAATTCTAATGGTTCTTGGCCTGCTGCGAGAAAAAGGCAGTTGCGGCGAACGAGACTCGCAATTATTGGCGAATTTCGAGCGTTCGTTTGGAACGATCCTCGTTCTTTTTTTCTTCGTTCTCTCTCTGTGTGTTCCGTTGAACGAACACGCGCTACGTGCGCGGCTTCGAAAACTGCGAGCACCGCGCGCGCAGTGGAACGTTTCATGTTACACGTATGAGCCGATAAATTTAATTAAGAAATTGTTTGTAATTAAATGGAGCCCTGGCCCTTTGCGCCCTCGAAATTCTCTGCTTAATACCTTTGAGCGTTCCGCTGCTTTTTGAGGAGGCTCCCGTTTCCGTCTGTTAATAAAAAGTCGACGGGGCAACTTCTTCGTGCTGTTCGTATCTCGGAGCAGAGATGTTGCATGGATTTTTCTTATTTTCATCCTGTTTTTCCGGCCGGGAAATCGGTCAAGTGATTTTTCGCGTTTTCGTGAAAAATTACATTTCGATGGCAAAATCTCTGGGATCTTTTCATTTACGAGGAGCATTAAGATTTTAATATATTCAATAGTTTTGAATAGACCATCGTCGAAGGCTTTCAAGGATCGGAGAACAACGCGTCTAATAGCTCATGCTGCTCATTAAAAAACACGAGGAGAATCGGCTGGCAACTCCCGCCGCCTGTGGCACGAGATAAAACGGCCATTCAATTATTAGCAGGGCCCCGGTGTTGTATTTTAGGGAAGCTTTCGAGGATTCGTGCTCACCGGGAATAGCTCTCGGCTTCCATTTGTAATCCCGGCTTTCGTGTCATGTAAACGTTCAAACGGACATCGAGGCAGGTACGGCTTGTTACACGCATATTCGGCAGCCGTTGGACGGAAAGCTTTCCATCCCAATGCTCTATTCTGCAACTGATTCAAACGGGGAATGGAAAACCGGCTCGCGAAGACAGTCTCTACGGAACTATAAAACTTCTAAAACTGAGGGTATGACTCGATGTCAGTCAGCCCGAGACGTGGAGGCTATTGGGAGGCACACGACAGCAGTCGATTGTTCGAGACATCGCGAATCAGTGAAGAATTACAATGATGTGCTTGAGCAAATTTATAGGAACAATCGGGTTCAGATTTAGCTCATGCTTAACCAGTTGTTTAGCAAAACAGACAGGAGTAAGATAACGTCGTAATTGATCAGTGGAGTCCTCTAGATTTAGCACAACTTCGATCAATTGTTCAGGACGACGAGCTAAATGCAGGACACCACTTTCCAAGTCAATTTTAACCAGTTGTTTACCAAGGCAGGAGTAAAATAACGTTATAATTAATCAATGGAGTCCTCTAGATTTAGCACAACTTTGATCAATTGTTCAGGACAACGAGCTAACTATATAACACCAGTCGCCAAGTCAATTGTAACCAGTTGTTTAGCAAGACAGGAGTAAGATAACGTTATAATTGATCAGTGGACTCCTCTAGATTTAGCTCAACTTCGATCAATTGTTCAGGACAACGAGCTAACTGTATGACACCAGTCCCCAAGTCAATTGTTGGGAAGTCAGGATTGGGATGATATGAAGACTGATCACTAGAGTCCTCTGGATTCAGCCCAACCTCGGATAATTCTGCAGGACATCGAGCTAGAAGTGGGCAAGAGGCATTTTCTTAGGTGTGTCCCACCATTAGTCAATTGTTGTGGACGTCAGGGGTGGAATGATATTATAGTAGGCTAAGAGAGTCCTCTATATTGAACTCAACTTCAGACGATTACGTGGGACATCAGGAGACATGTTTGTGAGCTTCCAGCTTGTCATCAGTCAGTTGTTGAGGAGGACAGGACTAACGTGGTCAAGAAACGTATTTCCATTAGTCAGGTCCTCTATCGATCAATTATCGAGGACAGCAAGAGACATATTTGTATAGGTCTGTCTCACCATCAGTCAAGTCCAACATCAAGAGCTAGGGTGACCAAGAAACATATTTGTTCAACCATACGCTCCCAATTAATTATTTATAGAGCACATAACATAACGCGTCTAAAAATTCTACAAAAGATCCAGCACATTTATCCCGTCAATCGATCAATCATTTTTTATTTTGTAAAAAATGAAAAAACTCAAAGAAGACAGATTTTACATGGAAGTCTGATCCAGACCATCCTGGAAATTCATTTGATATTTTCATATTTTTATTCAGGCTATAGTTGAAAAAATAAATAAATGAACCGAGAGGTTAACGATCCGGCCGGGACACTTGATACTATTTAAATGGACAGTCTTGTAGTTCGCGTCCCTATAAGGCTATCGCGTTTCAATATAACACGCGCGACCCCTTGCCAATGGGTGTTTCGAAGGCGTCGGGATTTTCATGACAGGGAAATTTAACGGACGCACTATGTGGCTCGTTTGAAAAACCAAAAAAATAAATAAATAAAAGGGCTTAAAGCTGCGTACGCAGGCTGGACGGTTCTCGGCCAGGCGTATAGGATATCACGGAACAAAGGTGTGCACATCGCTGCTGCGGCTCGTTATTGTTTCATGCAGTAAAATATCGCATTCTATTTAGACGTGGCCGGCTAGGCGGTCGCATCCAAAATTCACAAGTCCGAGGGATAATACACGGCTGTTCGCCGCGTCACGTCATCCATCTTACATCGTGCACGCCGCCACGTAGAATAATGTATGCACGGCCACAAAGGTCTATACAACCGCGCAACGCCGACGGTCACGGAATTATTGCGCGAACGTTCTTCATTAACCCTTTGACCACTCTTGACCGAACCCTGGCCGACAAGCTTGTCACACTAATTCTCTATCCTGCTGGAATATGTAATCCTGGGCCAGTGTCCTTGATAGTCTCGGTTCTTTGATAATCGTTCAATGCGAGAAGTAGGTAACTTTGCCCTCTGGCCTGACTCAGGCTACGTGGCATAGAGTGAAGCAGATATTTAAAAGCTGGAGTACTTTAATGATTCATTTGATTGCCCTGACTGTAGAATTCTCTGCTTTGATGGAATGCTAGTCTATAGTCCGAAGATTAAATTATTGATAGTCTAGCTCTTAGAAACACTTGGAAATTCTTACTGTGCTACAGCTTCATCCCCTAGCCTACTTCTATAGAACGTTTCTCGTGACCCACTGTAAATCAAACGGTAAGGGTGCAGAAAATCTACTAAACCACCTGGTTATCGAAAATATTTTTCCTCCAAACTAATCGAAAAACTAAGTTTGTCGTTTTACTACAGCGTCGCAGCACAACAACTGTCGGACGAGGAGGGCAACTTGAATTTAATTGTAAGTCGGAGCTGCTTCATCAATTTTCATGTCGGTATAAAGATGAATAGGGGCGAGCCAATGAACGAAAGAAATAATTAACGAATCGACAGAGGGAATGGATCGATGTTTAGCCAGCCAGGGCAATCTGTCGCGCGAGCGAATAAACAAGCAGAGCGGAGTACGAGGAGGAAATCGCAGGAATAACGTCCAAAGCGATCCAGAGAGCCGGGGCACAAAAGTTCCCCGAAGGAAGCGGGCTATTTATAAGACGGAAGTGGCACGGCCAATTTGAAAACAGGAGGAAAGTGTGGCCCCGGAGTCGCTGAAAAGTTCTCGAGAAGTTCGCCCCGCCGGATTCACCTCATAATTCAGAGGCTGGATATTCTAGCAGCCACGTCGTATTTTCAACGAGCGCCAAACCGCCGCGAATATAAATTTTCAGCTGCTGCTACCGAGGGGCTTCAATGAAGGGTCTCCCAATCGTCAAAAACAACCGCGCGACGACCCTCTAAATCTCCGGTCTTGAATCCGCTCCGAAGTGCAATATCGACCTAACCCGGACATAGCCTAGAACCTAACTTGCTGCTACGACTCAGCACAGCATCAACGAAATTACTATCGTCTAATATGGCGTGACGGACTTGTTTTCCATCGGCACCGCCAGCTACGGGATCTCCCACCAGTTCGCTACGTTTCAGCTGACATTGCCAAGCACGATCTAAATCATTTTCGTACGTACACGGTGGCCCAAATTGTCACTGGACCATTTAAAGCAGGGATAGCTTCACCGGATCCCATGGAAATCACTGACACAAATTTTTCCGACACGGTTTTCACCGACGACTACTTTGACCGACACGAATTTGAGCGACAACATTTAACTGACACCAGTTTTAACCGACGACTACTTTGGCCGACACTAATTTAACCAAACAACGATTTTATATTAATTGTCCGGCAAAATCGTAGTCGGTTAAAAGCATAGTCGGTCAAATCTAGACTTGGTGAAATGTGGGAGAGAACCGTGTCGGGGAAATTTGTGTCGGTGATTTCCATGGAACCCATTTTCTTCACCCCTGATTCAAAGGATAAATGTGACCTTCTACAAAATCGCAGGTCTATTCATTTCAGAATAGTAATTTGAAATTAATGAACTTGAAACGACCTTGGGACTGTTTCACTCGTTGTATGCCCTCCCAATGACCTCCTACAGATTTTATTACCAGCAAATAATTAATTTCAATATTTTTGCACGACCATCTGAAGGTCCTGAGGGTGCAGCAGACGAAAACATTTTATTCCACCCTTGATAAAGAATTCTGCAGGGGCGGAACGGGAAAACTACATGAAGCTGAAATTAGATATTCATAATTAATATTCCTACGGAAGATTGGGGGCCCGGTAAACAAACAAGGAACAGCATTTGATCAGGAAGCCGGTCTCTTTCTATTTTTGGGGGTTGGGGCAGGGGTGGCTGTCAGGTTAACCGTCTACAGGCGAAATACGGGCCGTGGCTAGGGTCGCTATCGTTTGCTCATGTTAACGAGACCCTTAATTATGTTTACAATCTGCGGAGAATAAACTGTTCGTTATTAATGGAGGTCAAATGGCGCTGCCGTCGTGTCGCGGGTTACGACGCACTCGCATAATATTTGCGCTTTATAGAACGACCGAGAACTGGCCGCCATTTGCGCTGCCGGTAGAAAAACTTTTTGCCCGGGGAACACTGAATTTTCTCGGGAGTTCTTAAAAAAAAACAGCTCCCCCCAGTGGATTAAAACGAAATTCTACAAAAATATCGTACCGCGCTACGATGGAATATTTAATTTTCATTCGACTCTCGATCCGCGCTGTGATAATTAAATTCATCCGACGCAATTTTATCGGATCGTTTAACGAAAACTATGCGTGTCCGCCAATCAGAAAAATATTTGCCCGCTTAATTCGATCATCGGTATTTTATATGTTCATAATGATGCCCGGACGGAATTATTTCGATATCGGGAATTTATGAGCAGTGTTACACCCCCAAAAATTGACGGGCAGTGGAGCACGTCAAAAGAAAATTGTATGAAACTGAGGAGCTCTAAATTTAATTACCGGTTTCATTATTTATCAATCAACTGTTCGATTCCGACTACCTGCCATTTCCATAAATGATCGAATTTCTTAATAATTCCGCGCTTCGTTTTAAACAATGTATTCGGCCTCGCGTCTTCGACAGTATTTTTAATAAACGTCGTCGAGAGAATTAAAAGAAGAATAAAAGGACGGTTTGGAGGAGGGGAGGGGACAGAGAAATGCTGGAGCGGATTTTTTGCATTGAAACTCACGACAACATCGGCCATCTCTCAGAGGCACGGTTCATGGGGTGAGCTTTAAGCTTCCGGCTGCTGCCCCATCCCCCGTTTTCAACCCCCAACCCCCTCGCCACCCGCAGCCCGTCGAACCCTTCCGTTTTTCCCTCCTTCTCAAACACTCTCGTTCCCCTCGGACATACCGAGCCCGTGGAGAGAATCCGTGGCACGAGGAAGCTCGATTCGGTGCAGCTGCTTCGGCGGATCGTTAAAATCGACCGTAAGCTGTAATTCGGATCGACGAGGCGCGAATTTCTGCGTTCTATAATGCCCCGGGAACGGCGCAGTTTTTATCTCCGCCTAATTTCACGTTCGAACGTGCCTCGACGAGGGATTATTAAACCTGTCGGTGATCGCGGGCTCGGAATTTATGTTTATTGTGCCGTGGTCTAGCCGCCCCCTCACGGGCTAAAGGAACGTTTCTCTATTGGCCGGAAGTCTCGCGGAGAGATGCAACAATGCGTTTCGGCCACGGTCGACTTACGATTCTCTTCCATGTCGTTCGCGAAAACATGCTGCTGCGAATTTCTTCGGAAAATTCAGATTGTTCAACGAATTATTAGGACGTGCATATTAAAAAATCCTAAAAGTCCTGTTCTCTCAACGTCCAAATGTTCCCAGATGAAAATCTAGCGGCACAATCAACCGAAATAATTGTTTAGTGAGTCTGGGCGTATAGGACAGTTCTACGAATTAATAGGACGTGCATATTAAAAAATGCTAAAAGTCCTGTTCAACGTCCAAATGTTCCCAGATGAAAATCTAGCGGCACAATCAAGCGAAATAATTGTTTAGCGAGTCTGTGCGCAGAGGATAGGGACTGATAAATATTCAATCCGGCGTAGGCCGAACAGTTAACGGTACGCAAGCAAATGGGCCGGCTCGGATGATCTCGTTGCGGACCACGGTGCCAGAATTGGCGTGGCTTTGCCCCGTCTTGCGTTCCCCAAAGCTTTCGAATATGTGATCGCGCTCATGTGCCAACCGTGTGTTATGCGGCTGCACTTCGACGGCTTTCCGTGGGATCCCTGTCCTCAGCTGCTGGCAGATAACATCCAATTTGTGCTCAAACCACCGGATCTCGCGTGGCCGCAGATTCCCAACTTCCTTTCCCCTCCTCCAACGTCGCTCGTCCTTCCTCCTCGTGGACATCCTAGAGCTCCTTCCGAACTCTTCCGACGACTTCTACTTTGGCCGGTCCCGGTTCAGTTTCCTCTTCAACGTGTAACTTCGTTTCCTCCACTCTTCCATTTCATGTTTCTTTATTTCCGAGGCCCCCGGACAGATATGGTTTATGGCGGCGCAGTGTGCCCGCCGTTCCAACCCCACATCCTTGCTCCACATCGGTCTGCTTCCTCTCTGAACATCTCAAATATTAACTTACCGACGAATAACGTTTAATTTTATATATTTCTTTCTCTTTGACGACGCGAAGATTCAAAGGATTCAATTAAAAATAAATGCCGCGCGCCCGTTAAGATTCACGGCGCAACAATAATAAAACGGAGACGCTTGAAACGAACCGTTCCAACGTGTGGAAAATTTATTTCCATACGGCCTTGGTAATTGCACTTTTCTTTGTGCTACTCGGAACGTCGCATATTATTTCTATTACGCGAATATGAACTACGTGCACGTTCATTCGAAAGATTTTATTGACACAACGGTCTGTGTATATTTTTTAAAGATGCAGACTGTGCTAATGTTCATTTTATTTTTGCAATGGTCATTTCAGTTTTTGTAAATTAGTTTTCCTCTGTGCCTCGGCGGGCGGATAAACGAAATTACGAAATCAAACAGTCGGGGAACATATTTAATCGCGGCAACGCGGAACGAAATCGAGAAATCAAAGTTAACGCGCGAAACGAAAGATAAATAGAAGCGAAAGTGAATTTTGAGAAAGTTAATTCGGGGTGTCGCTGTCAGCGTTGAAAGGGTTAAAAACCATCGTCCTTTGTGGTCCCGGCGAAAAGGCTGGAGGAGTAAATAATTATTAGTTCGTTTCCCTTTTTCTTCGGCGAATGAGATCGCTCGGGAATATTTATGGAGGATTCGTGTTTTATTCATTTTCTCGAAAAGAAGCCATAAATTAATATTTAAATTTATACCGTAACCGGTAGCGGCGAGTAGTAGTTCGCCGGGAGGTGTGTTCCAATTACAACGGAATTTATTTATAAACGAACGGAAGCCTGCGGTAGCATAATTCCGCTCGCGCGAGCGCCGAGAGAGGGGAGGGGGTGTAATGTGACTATAAAGAGACACGATGTAGAAAATTTAAATAATACGCATTTAAATACGCGATACGAATACCATTACGCGGGGGAATTACGATCGGCGAGTAATTTACCTAATGGCGTGGGCCACAAATAATCAGATACGAAATATGATATCAGGGACACAAACATTTTTCCTTGGAAATTCCCGAATTAAACGATCGTGTCGAAATTTAACGAATTTCCTGGACGGCCGTATGAAGCCGAATTAATGTCATACGAATGGCGTTAATAAAATTCTCATGCAAACGAACAGTGTACCATCACCCGCGCCCCTTTACCCCCGGGAAAAATGACAGCGCGATGATTTTAATCAACAAACCCCGATCGCAACCGCATTTTTCCCCAAACACTGAATTATTGATTATTGACTTTAATCCGTATCCTTCCAGAAACTACTACAAGGATTCCCAAGGAAGTGTAACGCAAAGATGAGATTCAAATCGAGTAAAATGGAAGCAATAAAATGTTTCAGAGGGAGGCATAATCTCTTTTGAATAATACACGTTAGAATATTTTTTTAAAATTTGTTAGTTATTTTTATAAATTTTTATGTAGTTGTTGAATCAGTTGCTTTCCTTATTAAAACCCTTATTAAAACCATAATATTCCAGCTACTTTCAAAACGCTCAACTTTAAATGATCACAGTTTTTAAAATATTTATTTAATTTCATCTTTTTGGTCGAACGTCGCGAAATTTTTCGACCCGGACCACCGTGGCGCCGGGAATACAATGAACGCCGAGCGGCGCCGAGGAACGAGGAGCTAAATGAAATAATTTCTCGAGAACGATTTGTTTGTAGGCACAATAAAACGTGCGACCAATGAAGATAAAAGGGGCGCCGCTCTTCGGGTTAGGGGTGCGCGACGGGGTTGGAGGTGGAGGGTTCGATTGGCGTCCAGACGCGGGTTGGATGAATGGGACGCTCTGAAGAGGCGTCCATCGAAATCGGAAGACGAGTGGGCAATCCTGTACATGGTCACGGGAGAACACAGAGAGACAGAGAGCGAGGGAGAGAGTAGACCCGGAGAATATTGAGAGACGACGTAGACATCAAAGAGAATTCCACTTACCATTGTACGGCTGTTTGCATTGTACATTTGCGTTCGACGACGACGGCCGAGCCTTCATATCGAATAGACGCCGGTACCGATAATGAAGCGTTGATTATATCCGGTTTTCTTCGGGCCTGCCCATCCGCTAGGAAACGTTGTCGACGGTGCCCCGAGCCGCGAGACAATGCTGTTTATAATTCTCGCCTGCACTTGGAAATGTCTCAGCCAGCAAGCTATTCTGTTTACTAATATTGTGAGACAGCTGTTGACTCTACTATTATGCCTAGTAATTAGTCGCGAAGGCAAAATGACGTGCCACCGCGACATTAATCGTGAAAAATTTAATTGCACTGAAGAACTCAAGAGCTTTGCTCAGACCCAGTCCATCTAACAAGCCCAGGACTTGTTCCAGACCAAACACAGACTAAAAGCCAAGAACAGGCGTGGAGAGGAGACGGGTGGTATACCCCCACTGAATGCGAAGATGAGTCAGTGGGGGTAGGCAGTCTAGTCAAAATAAGGAGGGGGAAAAGGTCCCTGAAGGTCCTTTCGACAAATCTGTTCCTTTGAGGAAAAGAAAACAAATTCCTTTTCGACAATCCCCCCAATAACATCCAAGGTGAGAGCCGAATTAGACACATCTCCCTAACCCACCGCCCTTAAAAAATTAAAAATATAATACAGGCTTGGAAGAGACCCAGCAAGTGTCCAAACTAGTTAATAATTTATTTTCAATGATCAGGTAAACTACTAGTCTCTCGCAAACGAATCCAGCTCCTTTTTTCCTCGTGCGGCGTCGTTCAGCAATCGATCAATCCTGAGGCAGGGGCCGAAAGAAACCGACGGGCAAACCAATCATGACTTTTCATCAGCTGTGCTAGTGTAGCGAATCATTCCGCACGTCTGGTCTAGGAAACAAGCACAAAAGGTAGTATCGAGTGATCTCGAGCCGCATCGGAAGATACCGAAGGAGGCCAAAGAGGATTCGCGTTTGCCATTGTATCGGGATGTAGTGCGCGCCCTCATCGGCCCGTATATCCGTGAGAAGGGTTATCGAGATCTTTATCCGCTTATAAAAGTCGCAATCCGAATATTTATTCGTTCGCGGGTGTATCGATGGCAAGGGGGAGGAGGGAGCTATTGCGATCAAGCCTAGGGTACCGTCCTCGCACCTGGATTTATTGGTCCGCTGGGAGATCATCTTCGCGTCCGTGTTACCGTCCCCATCGGCCGAGAAATAATCCCGAGGACGTAAGGTACTTTGGTCCAGACGGTGGATAAATATATTTGAAAATTTCCGAAATGAAATTTAAAGGAAAAATTAAGGGCTTTTCCAAATATACTAGCTTTCGCTCGCACAGAAAATTGTTTAATGTCCTTGAAAATTGATATTGTTTCTCAATAAAATTTTTTAAACCCTCGTTCCCCCATTCAGATTGTATCAACGAGCATTAAGACCACGAACAAAATATTCCTTATACAAACATTGCAACCCCTTTTCATCCCCTTAGGAGTTGAATTTCGGAGATCATAAAGGAAACCTCTGTGCAAAATTTCAGCTTTTTAGGACCAAGGTTTTAGCCTGGGCGTTGATGAGTGAAATAGTCAGAACTTTGTTTTTATATATATGGAAGATTGAATATTTGATGGGACGTTAAACAAGTAGATTAGGCACCCACGGGAACGTTTTGCGACAGCGCGGGGGCGGCTAAGACTGTTCCGAAACAGCGATTATAGCGCCGGCGGTGTCGCGTCGGCTCATAAAGAATTGAAATCCCTGTCGGTCGAAGCGACATCAAACGACGGTGAATCACAGGCTGACCGCGCCGCGGCGCCGAGTTTTGCCGTACGTCGAAACGCTTTCACGGCTAAGCTTGTTGACGATGGCGCCGCTTTCAGCGTCGCGGCGCTCGCCTTTCCCGCGGCCGTGTCTTTTTAAACATTCAGACTAATACTTTTCTTCATTCCCGACCCACCTCCTCCCCCGGTCTCGTCAATTGCTGCTCCCAGCCAAGGAAATCCCGGCCGCAGGAATAAGTTCCGCAGAGAGTTCCCCAGCCGATCGAAGGAAGTCGTAGCGGGAAGTCGTTCGCCGATCGGAGGATTTCCTTCTAACAAGAAAACTTGCCCCCGGAAAAAGATACTCCTTGTCCCGGTTAAATA
Source organism: Lasioglossum vierecki (assembly GCA_028455595.1). Taxonomy (NCBI): domain Eukaryota; kingdom Metazoa; phylum Arthropoda; class Insecta; order Hymenoptera; family Halictidae; genus Lasioglossum; species Lasioglossum vierecki. Next base: position 3,292,999 of record CM052344.1, on the reverse strand, counting down.
CGATATTCCACGGGAATTGCTTTCACACGACCGAATTTCGTGTTTCCCCCGCTGCGCGGCGGAGTCGAACCTCGAAAACAACTTGAACGAACTCGCGGAGGGCCACTTTAGAATTCCTCGCTCGTCGAGGAAACAATACACTCGGCACGCGGCGAAAATATTCCGGGGAGTTCTTAAGAAATTGACCGGGACCGAACGCCGCCACGCGATTTGGCTTGCAGATTCGTCGAAACGTCGAAGCTAATTACGCCCGGCCGAACGAAAACCGTGAGTCCAATTTTCCCGCGTGACGTGTACTCGCTCCGGGGGAGAACAGAGAATACGTCATCGGGCATTAACATATTCCGTTGACGTGGGATCGGAATACAAAATTTTTACCACGGCTTCCTCGACGTCGAAATGTTACCGACGGGATAGACATTGCGATCAAATATATAGAAAAATGAAGTCCCGACTGACTGACTCATCAACGCCCAGGCTTTTTATGATCTATACGAGAAATAAGAAAGGATATTTGTATGAGAAATATTTTATTTGTGGTTAGATTTGCTTGAAACTTGGTCTTGATATTCTGTGATATAATTAATCGAACACCTATTTCGGCATTTTTAAAAATTCATCCACTGAAGGGGTGAAAACGAGTTGCAACGTTTATACGAGGAATATATTGTACTTGTTCTTAATGCTCATTGATACAATCTGAATGGGGTGAATGAGGGCTTAAATAGTTTTACAGAGAAACAATATCAATTTTCGAGGGCATTAACCAGTTTCCTGTGCGAGCTAAGCCGCGTGGAAATTCTACTATTTAATACAACCCTGTGCTCGTCGAGGCTTTCAAAAGAATTGAGCCTGACATTATTAATTTTGATAAATAGAATGGAAATCATCCAAGATACAAATGAATTTAGCTACCACTGAATCATCCCTTAAAAACGGTTCTCCGCGTAGACCTAGTCCAGCTTCCCTGACCTATCCCCAGAAAATGAACTCCTCGATCAACCGAGGCTTCGACCCTCGGTATCTCCAGGATCAAAAATACCGCAGGAAGGTAATAACTCACGGGCATTGCGGAGCCATGTAAAAAATCTGCCGACGATTTATCTAATCGAACGGTATCGGAAACAAATTTCCCCTCCGGCATTCCGCGAAAATCCCATTCATCATCTCGCGGACAAAAGCGGCCCACGAAACTCTTGTTTTAATGCCGTGGCACTCGGTTCGAGCTAGAACGAACGAGTGCGAACAGCGCGCACACAGCCACGGTGCGAGGAGGGTGGCGGTGGTGAGAAATCCAGGGTTGAAGGAAAGGGAACCGGTGGGATCGACGGGGATCGCGCTAAATGGCGCGGGAATGGAAGCGTTTTTTACGAGGTTACCGACCACTCGAGGCTCGGAGTGGCTCTCCGCTACGTTTTCGCCACCCTGGCGTTTATGATGGCTCATTCGAGTCCTCGGCGTGTACCCGACGACGAAGAAGGAACGGCCCCGATAATAAACCCGAGGCGTGACGCAGTCGCAGTTCTGTTCTCACTTCCACGGATGAAAATGTCTCGCAGCGAAGACACGTTTCACGGAATGAACGCTAGAGCCCCCTCGTGTTTTCGGAAGACGTCGCGAGAAACCTCATTCTCTCGCTGCATTACACACGACGCCTCCCCACCCTCCGCTCACTCTTTTTTCCTAATCTGTGATAGCGAGTACACTCGCGGCAAGGATCAACGGCTACATGCAGCCTCCGCGCCAGATGGAAGCGAAATTAGCATCGCGAGGCTACAGCGCCATTGATAAGGACTGACCTAATCGTCTCGGCTCACGCTTGACCCTGTCCAACAGCGACGGATGTGTCCCACGACAGAGTCCTGATTTTTCTACAAAGAGAAACTAGAGGTGTACTCAGGAATTCTGGCGGGCTCGCGTCAGATGTCATCCCCTAAGTCAGACCTACAGCCACGTCTCTGGTGCTTTCGCAGAGATCAAGTTTTTCTGCTCGGACAATTTTTAATATTTTTCGAGTGATACAATTGCGTGGTGCAAATGGTAGTAAATATAACAGGGTGTCTCAAAATTCATTCAACATGCTCAAGTTGGAGATTCTTGTGTTCATTTGAAGCAACACAATACATGATCAAAAATATACATTACCGTATGAAATTTTATAAAGTCATCTTCATAGAGCTTTTCAAGGTTACAACAATATCAAGCAAATACAACGATCTCAAGAACCTCCCATTTCCGAATATTGAAGGAATTTGGCGCTACTCTGTATACTGTGAGGAAAGTCAGCAGAAGTAAATCGTAGAGGGCCTAAGGAGTGTCAGACGGGAAGTGTGAATAATCTCGAAAGGGTCGCGGCATTTTCGCGAATTTGGTAAACCACGTCTCCCGAAGGAAATTTCGAGTGACCCAATTCTGGGGACGGCTTAAGGGCTATCCGCGTAGTTGGGGAAAAACTTGATTTACAAAATTGTCGCGGGAAATCCCGACTGCAGGAACTTCTCCCCGAAAAGCGAACTATTAAAACTCCGCCGATAAAAGACGCCTCGGAATCCGGAGCCCTGTTCATTTAGGCGAGTGCGAGAGAGAGAGGGAGCGAACAGGGTCCAAGCGGGAGAAGAACAGTCGGAACTGTCGACGATCAGGTAATTAGGACGAAAAACCTCATTCGACGGAGATGGTGCGTCGGTCGGGTAGCGACGAACAGGAAGCTGGATCTTCGCTTCAAATTTCCAAGTGCACACATCGCTAACTAGGTTACGTAACACAATTAGCGCCTCCGCTAATTTCTCAGCGCCGACTAGGCAACCCAGCTAGGATGGTAGTTCACTATTAATGGGCAAATACAAAGCGTCGACTATCTGGGACGCCTGCTCACCCTCTCCTTTCTCACTCCACCCTATCTCGATCTCTCCCCCACAACCCCCTTCCCTCCCTCTTACGGTACACCTCGCCTATCAGCCGGCACTGAGACACTACTCTACTACAGTTTACTCGCGGAAGTTTGTACGCGTGCACGCTTCACCAGTGGCGTAAAAACACGCTTGGTTTACGCGGACAGGTATCCTGTGAACTGCACGCGAGATTTGTTAAACACCAGGTTCGTTCCTTCCCTCTGTGCTTTGAAAGAATCGTATCTCCTGCCATAGCTTCAGTTCATTGAGTAACTGATGTTGAATAATGATAATGTTGAACAGTTTCGATCAATTAAATTAATTAAAACTATTGTATTAGAAATTCTGCTATTTGCACTTTTTCTTCCCTAACGTTTTGGTTCTGGTGTGGACCCTTCTCAAAAAAATTTTGTGTCTAAAAAATATTATAATATGTATTTAATATAGGTGGATGAAAAATTGGAAAAAGGATATTAGTGCTTACTTGCTGTGTGTAAACTTAATTGTGTAAATTGAATATTGAGAACTGATTTGAACACGATGCTGGTTTAAATCGTGCAGGTATTTTCAATTTCTTTAATTTATAATATATTCAATTTATTTATTTTCAATTTATTTTAATATTTATTAAATATTTATTTCTAACTTTTAAATATAACATGAAATTCACTAATTGAACGAAAGTTTTATAAATTATTGTATTTTTTTAATAAAAAATCCTCATGAAACATCCTTAAATTGATGTTGAATTTGGTGTGAACAAACCCAGTCAAACCTGCCAATAAAATTTGCATTAAGTAACCCAGATCTAACAGAAGCTTCTCGGGTTAGACTTACAATTATACAAACTCTTTACAGAGCTCGCCTTCGTGGCAATCTGAAAGCGTGAGAATGTCTCGTCCGCCTTGCGACATTGGTCAAACGATTACTGTTTTCTTTCCCGTCTGACGAGAGGGACGGAAGGGAGGGTCGCGACGGCATAGAGGGGAATCCTGTAGTTACGAGACAAACTGCACACGCACGGCTAAACTCATTCTACGGGCAGCCGTCTCTTTCCGTCTTCTTTTTTCGCTCGGCCGAGTGTAAAGCCAAGAATCAGAGAAGGGAGGAAGGCTCGCCGAGATCTAACCACGACCTTCCTCTACATGTCGTTCGGGGTCGTGTTTGTGGATGGAGGGGACGGTTGCGCGCGCGCGCGCGATCATGATGGGGGTAGGCTCACATAATTTCCCTCGGCCGCCGACGTTTCACTAGATCAACTTTATCTGACTGTTCGCAGATACGCGAGACCCGGAGATAAGGTGCAGCGAGGTGAAATTTTCGAGGATCCCCGAAGCAGCGTTTTATCTCCACGGTTCTTCCTCACTCTTTCATTCTCCCTTTCCCCCGGTTCCGTGTCTCCGTCGATCCGCCTCGCCAGCTCGCTCTAATCGAGAAGATTTCGCCGGCGCTGCGACCACGATAATCATCAGTCCCCTTTGTAATCCGGTGTATTTTTATGATTCACGGTCTTTAGGTCCACCGCGGTAGCCTGCTAATCGGATTTCTTTTGCTCATCGAGCCAGGACACTTCGAAGGGAATCAGAGCGGGCAGGATTGAGTGTACACGCGAACAAGTTGTTGTGATTCTGACAATACCGTTCGCACCCTTTTCCCCTTTCGTAATTCTATGATCCCGATTTCGACACCCTCTCTGCGTCCAGTGATGCTTCAGCTGTTAATCAAACAGTTAAAAACCTCAAATGTTGCGAAAAATGGTACAGCGATTTCTAGTGGCGACTGAAAAAGTATTTCTTGGAGAGGTGCGAAAGTAGCGTGGGTCGTAAGTGACCCAGAACGCAGAGAGGTGGAGAGAGATAAAATTCACCGAATTTTTTGACAGACCAATGATGCTTCAGCTGGAAATCAAACAGTTAAAAACCTCAAATGTTTTGAACAATGGTACAGCGATTTTTATTGACGAATGAGAAAATTATTTCTTGGGGAGGTGCGAAAGTAGCGTGGGTCGTAAGTGACCCAGGACGCAGAGAGGTGGAGAGAGATAAAATTCACCGAATTTTTTGCCAGACCAATGATGCTTCAGCTGGAAATCAAACAGTTAAAAACCTCAAATGTTTTGAACAATGGTACAGCGATTTTTATTGACGAATGAGAAAATTATTTCTTGGGGAGGTACGAAAGTAGCGTGGGTCGTAAGTGACCCAGAACGCAGAGAGGTGGAGAGAGATAAAATTAATCGAATCTGCCGACTAGTCCGGTTCGAGCGTTTCAAGCGGCCCACGAAATTTTTTGCGAGGGCAGCGCTCGCACGTTCACGCTTCCCGGAAGTTCCTGTTCCAGTGGCGAGGGAGAGAGGCACGTGGAAGGTTAATCAGAGTCGAGGTAAACAAGCGGAGGACCACCTTGCTTGGTGATTAGTAAGGTCCGTTAAAGTGGATTCCGACACTGGCACACGGCGCCACAAAAAACGAGCGCCGCGACGACGATTAAAAGCCGGCTCGATTCCGTGCCCCCTTTTTTCCGTCCTTCATCTCTTCGCGTAGCCGTGTCACTGGCTTTCCTACCTTCTTTTTCCCTCTTCCCTTTTCCCTCCTCTCCACCCCGCAGCTTTTTAACAGAGTTAAGTTCAAGTAAAATTACTCTAGTTCGCACAAAGCCGGCTAGGATTCATCTGGCCGCCATCTTGCCTGACCCCCGCAGTGCTATTTCTCATTTTCCCTCGCAATTTCACCTGCCAAACCAACCCGCGCAAAAACCCTTTGATCAGACAGTGGAATATCGCGGCATCGCGAAATTTTATAGGAACAACTTTCATTCCTTTGCGCGTTTCATTTAATTTTCTAAAGCCTGTGTCGTTTATCGAAACAGGACGAATGTAGCTGAATAGCAATAATAGAAAATATTCGAAGGGAAATTGACCATTCAAAAATGGGGCTTGATCGAATCCTCGCGATTCGGCAATTATATGCGAGCACTCCGAGGACGAGACACGCGGAACTGTTGGCGGAATCCCTCGTTTCGCGCGGGCACGTATTATTAATTTTCCGATGGAACTTTTTCGAAAAGCTGGCTCAGAAATGCTGGCGGATCTACGGTTTTCTCGCGTACAGCGGCGGCTACCCTCCCGGAAAATGAATAATAATGATAACAGAGGAAAAAAGATCCGGCTTCAACGAGGCGAAATACCGTGCTGTCGGTGGCTGGACCGTCGACCGAGTTTTTTCATCGGCATTACCGATTTATACTTCATGCTGGATTTGCTGCGGAACGTGTATGTACGTTTTTAGGGTACTCGCCGAGCGTGGCGCGCGCGGGATGCACCGATGCACCTCATCAAACGTTTCACCGCACACGCCACACCTGGCCTTCTGTTTTTCACTGATTCTCTCTTCCGCTTCTTTCCTCCGCCAACCCCTCCGCACCCTCCGCCATCCGCGCATCCCTTGATTTTTAGAAAAGGAATAAAGAAACGGGAAAAACTGCCGGGGAAAAAGTAACGAATGTTTGCAAGTAAACGTTGATAGCTTTGCAAGGAATATTGCTGGAAAGAAGCGACTACCGCGGACCATTGTGTTGCGCACACAATGCGTTGTTTGTTTCGGTTAAATAGTTAGTAATTACGCGGAGAAGAAAATCTTTGAAAAATTACAATATCTCAAGCATGATTTACCGGCTGAACTTACAAGTTTCTTTATTACAGCACAAACTATTGTTGCGTCCATATAATTGTAAAAGAAATCAATATTATATTTTAACAAGAAATTCTGGGCACATTGTGTGATAACTTTTTAATCGACTGATGGGTTATGGTTCTGACCTGAACTTGACTTATGGAGAGAGATTAACGTTGGTATTAGAATTCTATTACTCCGTGCAACAGTATGAGAGATTATTATTAAATATTACTCAAAAATATTTGATTCATAGATTCCTGAATTGATTATAAATTATCGTTAATGGTTGGACCACCGAACGTGACACTATAAAAACTAGACTGCGGATAAAATTCGATAGAGTTCCGTACAATTATCTGTTTATGATTAAACATCTGCAGCCTGATAACAACAAATGTACACGATCCAATTAAATACGGACTGATTATTTTTGTAAGTTAAAAACATTTTTAGCGTTAAGGGACAGCGTTGTGGATTTTTCTGTTGGGTTCGTTTAATCTAGGCCATGTTTCGCTATCGATCCGGCACAGTAGTCATAGGGGTTTGATAAAACACTATTAGTACACTCAGTACCATCATTAGCTTGTGCATTCCGCGCAGCTTTTAGCAGTAACAATATCTCCCACGTATTTCCGTTCCCATCTAGCAGCCTCTTTGGTACACTAATCGTTAAGTCTAACAATGTTACACGGTCACGAAGCCAGTTAAGATAATCCAAGAATATCCACCACTCTAACGTCGCGATTAATTTATTTCTTCGCTCGTGTTGCTCGTGATTAAAATACTAACATACGGAATAGGAAACAACATTTTTATCTCCGGTCTTGCGACACGAATCCTTTATAAACGAAACATATATAACACGCAAAGTAATTATTTACTTTAGGTCTACTTATTAAGGTCATCATTCTAAACAATTTTTTTCTATACATGTTACCGCCAATTTATTTTAGTTTTCGAGATATTTGCAAAAAACTATTGCTAATACTGTATTGAATTTTTATGTATAAATTTTTAAAACCGAGCGGGGGTAACATGTATAGAGAATAGTTGTTCAGAATGATGATCTTGACAACATATGTGAAGGTCGTCAAAATCGGTGAGGAAGCCCCTAAAGTAAATAGTTCTCACTAGCGTCAAAGAACTTCGCCGAAGCTCCGCTATAGTAATCGTCAGCTATACTGCACGAGCATGAGCGTTGCATTAAGATAACCCAGGAATGCTTGCGGATAAGCGGCTTCCTAATATCAACAGCTATTAAACGACATCGTGGTGGTTCTCGTTACGATATTGGCCAAGTTCCCGAATTCTTCGCGGAACGTCGAAAAACTTCTTTCCACGGCAAGTTTGTGGTAACGTTAGTTACAGATCGACGAGGACGCGGTAATTATGACAGTCGTCGATCGAAAGTTTCGCGCGGCGAAATATGTCCGGATGACACTCGACTTTGTCGTCGTCGATCTATAACGTTAATGAAGTCATTGAATAGAATGGAGCTGGTCGGGTAACGGGAATGAATAGAGCTAACAGCTAGGAAGGCTCCGCGGACGACCTATTATGTGATTGCTCATTATTGTTTTACGATTCCGGTAGTCCATTCAACGGGTTCGTGAGGTCGTGCGAGTTGCGGAGGGAGAAGAGTTAAGGGCACGTGGCGGGGGGCGTAGTGCCGGCAATAAAATAAAAGTACGAGCCGGAGTATCTCTTGGTCGATTCTTTCGTGGGTGGTGTGGGGCGGCAGCCGATGAACTCTCGTGGAAGTGGGTAATTGCACGGTGGCTGGACGTGTTAATTTTCGACGAAGCTGTTCATGTCGCACACTTTTAGCGACCGTGGCTCACGGATCTCGCTCTGCGGAACTTTGGCAATTTGGTTCGAGTGTCTTCCTTCGGAGGGTGTCGGTGAATTATCGACGGTGGTCCCACCTCTCCCACTCCTCTCTTCGAAGCACGACTACTCGCTCATCAACAAAGTGATGCAATCGATCAACGAACGAGGTGGACGTGGTCCGAGGACGCCTTCGAGGACAGCTCAATAAAAGCTGCGACAACAATGCGCCATATCACACAGATATCCCGTTACCTTACGGTCCATTAACCGGGCAACTTCGTGTATTGCTTCGCTCCCCGCGCAACGTTAATTTCAACGTGGCGGCGCTCCGCCAGGCCAATGGAAATGTACTTCAGTTACAAAGTTACAAAACCGCTCGCCCAGGGACAAGGAACGAACGAATTCAGCGTTCCGCTCCGGGCCATGGTTTTTTCTCTAACCGTCGTCCCTCTCCCCCACCTTCGCAACAGCTCCGTTCAACCCCCATTTCCTACGGGCCGGTCTTCCCTTTTTGCCTCGGCGGTGCCACGGTCTGTAAACGTACATTTTCATCGTCGCAAAATTAGTTCCCTTCCGATGAAAAAGCTTACTTCTATCAACGTGGCGCGCGCATCTTTTTTTCCGCTCGTGCAGATTGCTTTGAAGCAAATATTCCTCCACCACCTTCCCTCCGCGAGCGAATCACGGGCACCCGGAGTACATGTAACGAATTTCCATTGTAATCCGAAGCAGCTAGACAGCTATCGCCTAAACTGACCCTTGCTCTTCGGTTGTCAAACAAAGGATCTCTCTCTCTGTCTCTCTCTCGGCTCTTCTCTGAAGTCGATGAATGCAAATTACAACGGAGAAGACAGTTAATGAGGTCCCGCCTCGGACTTCGGGGAAGAATAATTCTACTGTCCGACTACCGTTTAATTCCTCGTGGAATTGTAACGCTTGAATATGTTTGGGAGCAGGTAATTGTTTCGGGGGAATAAACATTAAAATGTCGTTATGTATATTTTATGCACGGCGGCCTGTTTTGTGCGCTGGCAACGTCGCGGAGCGTCGCTATACTGATCATTAACCACGGCTGTATTAAACAACCATGAAGCTGGCATTAAGACACGCCCTGGAATCTCCGTGGATAAGTGGATTCCTGGTATCAAAAGCTCGTAAAAGACTGCGGGGCGTCGAGGTCTGAATAGTTGCGGATGGAGGCTGGTGACCAAATTCTAGGTACCTAGGTGGCGGCTGTGTGAGCGGGTTCAGGATTTAACTTAGGTTTACGTTTGTAGTGGGTTTCAATTCAGCTGAATTTCAGATTGGAATTAGGTCTGGGTTAGGCTAGGCTGAGAGGTCGTTTGACCCAACGTACGAACCATCTTAGCTCTGAACTAGGTAGAATGGTACAAGCTCCACGAAGCTTGAAAAATTTTTCCTCGTAATTATTCTACTGCGATCTTATAGAGGAAAGTCTCCTCTTTAAAACGACGTTTCAAAAATTGATCTACGATTTTTTCCCACGATTTTATCGCACTTTAAGTGAGGAGCTACATTTAAGTAGATTAGGTCTGTCTGACTCGTTACCGCGGAGCGTGCAGGAATATGAAAAGTTCAATACAATATTCGCTCTAGTTTTTTGCAAATATCTCAGAAACTAAAGGCGATCCCCCGATATTGCAAAAGGAAAAAGTTGTTCAGAATGTCTTTCTGCATAACATATTAAAATTTCATCAAAATCGGAGTACGCATAACTGTTCTATATAATTACCAAAAAGAGGAACATTCAGTGCAATATTTCCATATTTGACATCGTCGGATCAGACAATGATCGGGAGATTTGTGGCGGCGTTGTAGCTCACGGCAACGAGCAAACGTTTTTTGCAATCATTATTTCGAACAAGAAGCGCCGTTCGGGAGAAGTACGAGCGCCGTAACTCTCGATAACGCGCTAACAGCTCCAGTCGTCGGGCAACAATCGTTTTCGTAACTTTCGGGGGAAAATTTTTCGCTTTATACGAATAGTTTACTGTTGAGGGAGGGCGGGGGATCGGTTGAGGTACGAGGCAGTAGGTGGAGGGGGGGATTGCGAAGTGGGCAACATCCGGCGGAATTGCAAAAATACGGTACAGCGTAAATCGCGGGGAACGGCTCCGCCCGATTGTTCGATAGAGTCGTGGACCTACATGCGCCCCGTATACACATTTAGCAGGGGCGTTCGTTCCGGAGAGACGCGCCTCGTGTTTGCCTTCAGTTTACACGAGCTTAATGTCCCGTTGATATTCGAAATAATAGCAAGCTGGATATCATAACACCAGCTGCAACACGGCTCCGTATGAGCAGTTAGATTTATTGTTTGCAGTTAGCTACCAGACGCCGTTTCACGCGGTGGAACGCTGCTAGATCCAGACGAAGACAGCATCGGAGCAAAGTGAATTTTACACGGTGATCGACAGTTGCCTGTCTGGCTCAGCACGCATTCCGACCCATTACGCGGTGGAGAACATTTCCGAAATAGTCTGGCAACATCTGGTAATCCGTTTTGCGAATTTTTATTCGGCTAGAGTGCAAATACATTTTTCGTGGATTATATTCAGAATTAAAATGGATCCATAAATTGGAAAACAATACGAACAATAAAAACAATACCTTCTAAAATATAATCGATATTGTTAATATTTGGATAGCTTATTTTCCAATTACACGAGTTATATTTTTCTTTAAAAATTCAATTTACCACAGATAAAAAATATTAAACGCTAGCCTGAATATTAACCAATAAAATCCGTAAGATCTCATTTGACAATAGCAGGCTGTTAAAAAAGAATCCCGAAGACAAGGCTGAGTGCAAGTCGCGAAGACACAGAGAGAACGTCTTTAATTTTCCAAGCGTAATGTAATCTATTTGCAACCAGAGGGCGACGGAAATTATTGTTCGCAATTACGCGAACAGTTGGAAGGGAGCGGCAAAAAAAATGTGTTCGATATTGAGATAGCATCACGTCGCTCGGGAAAGGACGAACCGGAGAGCAGTGTAACGGGAACGCCGCATCGTTAATGATTTACTTTTTGATGTCTCCCTTCTCCTCAGCCACCCCACACCCTCTCCCCACTCCTCAGCACCGACCGGTGACTTTCGAGTTAATTGGCGACATCGAGAAGTCAGACGTTCCCGTCGATTGAAGTGCCATCACTTCGCAAACTCATGGACGTCGTTGGCTGAGAAGCTGGGAACTTGTTAATGGCTGCCGGGGAACAATGACGTGAAGACTTCTTGGCTTGGCTCGACGGCCATCGCTCGGGGGCACTTAAAACGTCGCGATACATTTTTCAACGTGTCGATCGGGAATTACGTATCTTGAATAATTCCTGATCGACTGCTCCTCAACGTTGAACGAGCCTACCCGTCGCGTCCGTCGTCACAGGAAAAATCCACGACCTCGTTCCAGTCGACTGTAAGTAACTTCATCCGCAGCTCCATCGACTTCATCCCGGAAACCCTTTAAACAATATTTACCCAAGCACGTATTTTTCTTCTGGAATCCTCGAAAGGAAACATTTTCCATTCACCACTCGTTCATAATTTAATTTAGTTTTATTATTTAAAGTCCGACGGAAATTTTACTAGCATTTTATTGAACTTAAGATGGCTTTACATTTTGCCTTAATTAGTCGCGTTAATTGCTCTTCATCAATTACTCTTTACCTGCCGAGACCATTAATTCCAACGAATTTCAGGATGTCTGCATTTATTTATGAAAATGTTAATTCTCGTTCCGGTTACAATTATTTCGGTCTGCTCTTACTGGGAAAAGGGGCTGGTCGTGACTGTTATTTTATAAATTTATCAAGCTCGGTTCCAGTGATTAAGATCATTTTTCCGACGGATCTTCTTCTGCGATTTCGTTTGCAGCTTATTTGCGAATATATCCGATTATGGCTCCCCATTTCCACGTCGCGAGCATCGTAATGACAACAAACGAATTCTTAGGTAGAATTCCAGAGCCTCTTACAATAGATCCCAGAGAAATTCTGTTGTCACGGTGAAAAAAGCACGAGCGAACCGGAAAGCCGTCGTCGACAACATTGAATTCAGGGTCGCGATCAGTGATTCCCTTTGAGCCGGCGAATTTGATAACTACCTTAATTGGCAGCTTCGGTCCTCGCGAAAGCCGTCTTTGTCGATTGAAGTGGGCCGAAGCTGCAACACTTCAGAGAGTTTTCGATGGAAAGTAAGAAGCTCGAAACTCGTTAATGGCATGGATCTCGTGGGACAATGACGTAAAGACCGTTGACGTCGACGACGACGTGGTTGCCACCTTGAGCTGCATACAAACCCGTCTCATCCGGTCTTAATTGGTTATTTAAATAGTTCGGGATTCACGAATTCATCGGAAAAGTACTTCTTTTTTAGTAGAATAAGTCAGAAAGCGAAAAAAATCCCCAAAGAATATTAAAAACTTGAAGAATCTGATAATTTTGGAATCCATGAGATGATTATTCGAGAAGCAGTTATAATATTATTCAGTAGAATAAGTCAACATGGTCAGACAGTGAAATATTCAAAGAATATTAGGAACTGAAAAGGTCTGATAATTTTGGAATCCACGGAATCATTATTCGAGAAGCAGTTATAATATTATTCAGTAGAATAAGTCAACATGGTCAGACAGTGAAATATTGAAAGAATATTAGGAACTGAAAAGTACTGATAATTTTGGAGTACACGAAATCATTATTCGAGAAACAGTTACAATATTATTCAGTAGAATAAGTCTACCATGATCAGACAGTGAACTCCATAAAGAATATTAGGAACTGAAAAGGTCTGATAATTTTGGAATCCACGGAATCATTATTCGAGAAGCAGTTATAATATTATTCAGTAGAATGAGTCAACCATGGTCAGACAGTAAAATCTTCAAAGAAAAATCACTAATAAGAATTTTTCTAATTTTCAAACTCCGTCCTACCTCCCACGATTTTTCGGGAGCTTTATCAACCGATATCTGCGGGAACGAGCTGCTTTAAAATGTCAATTTATACACGTTTGTGGGAAAAGGGAATAACGATTCCTGGTGCGACAAGCTCGAGAATAGTCTCCAGAGCATGATCGCCGTTCGATCAAACGGTGCGAGAGACTGCCAGGTTCTCTGTTGCAGAGAGTCCATGAATAAAATTCGAATTTGAATTCCGTTTAAGAAGACAGCGAATTAATTTCCCAGCACATGTGCTTTCTCACAACGGATGGTGGTTGGTATCTGTCCTTTCGAATAGGGGTTGAAAGAATCGTGATCGTTCGAGATTCTGTAGCGATGGTGGGAGGGGATCGATTGTTTCGCGAGAACCATTAACGAATTTCCAGCTTCTTAGTTCGCGTCCGGCCAAAGCGGCACTTCAATCGACGTAGACGCCTGGCGTCGTTAGTCTCGAAGCCGCCAATTAAGTCAAAAGGGGGAAAGTCTCGCGGAGTTCTCGGGATCCTTCGTAGCGATGCGGTTCCTTTGCTCCGTCGGGGAAAGGAAGAAGCGAGGGGGTTGGTTCGAGGAGGTTGGGAGGAGGAGGAGATGGGGGCGGTGGTGAGTGCACTTTGGCCCTGAACAACCTTCCTTCGTCCCACGTGGGGACCAACCACCCACCCGCCACCCTTCATCCCCCTCCTCAGCTGCAAGATCGAAGTTCGAGTTCGCCTACGAAACCCGGTTGAACACAGGATTGTTCGTGGCTGCGACATGGGACGAGGTTGGGAGATTTGCTTCGATGGCATCAAACAAGTTGCATACCGCTGGACAAGGACCGTATCGAGTGTTAGGGGTTTTCGGTACATGGACCGGAACCGTGTGCCAGAAAGGTGACTGACCCGTTTATTTGGCAACGGAAACTGTAACTGCTCCCTATAACCCGTTGCTCATTCACGGCCGCTAATCTACCCCGCTGCATTCGGCCGTTCCGACGGCTCCCTGTTAGCCTCGTTTCGATACTAATCTACTTGATCACCCGGTGACTTAGAACCGTGCCCCAATTCGCATTCAAGTGGCTCGATAGTGCACAGCTTCTTGTACCTGCGAGTATTTGCTTCGTAGGGGTGAATAATTTGGAAAATTATTTCTCTCCTACATCGAACTAATTTATACCGACCATACACACAAATAGAAATTTCATCCCCATTGTCGTTTCCACCGCACCCTATTAAATGACATCGAATTAGCCATAATCGAATTTTTGACATAATCACGTAAGCGACTGCACGCACAGACCAGCGTGATATTTAATTACCAATCCTATTCGAATTAATTGCAAATGGGGGGCGAGTTAGGGGGTCCTGGTGATTAATCGTAGCAGAAATGGGAACAACAAGAAGAATATGTCGGAGTCACGTGTGCTTGGAACAGAAAAGGGAAGCGAAGGTAATTTATCTAGGAGCCCGGTGCGTCCAGAGGAGGACAGAAACCCAAAGGTCTGCGGTTATGGTCCACGGTTGGCTGTGCATTACGTCCAAGGAATCATCTAACCGACCCTGCTGACGTTCTTTACGAGACCATCATAATCAGAGCGTCGCACAGTGGGGACACCCAACACCTAGCAGAAAGTACCCTTTGTTTCGAAAGTTTATTTTGAAATAATTCCAATAGAAAATTTTTTGGACCTTGAAGAGTTGCTTGAATTTGTGAAATTTCCAACTTCAAGCTCCGTTTTTGAACAACTCAAAAATTGTGTGAAAATCCCTATTTTTTGGTTCCAACATGCAATTCAGTGATTTTCTAATTTTGTGGAGCAGTGTAAATAATGTTCGGAGGCTAAAATATTTTATTTGGTTTGTTCGAACCCCATTGCGCGCGATGGGGGTTGTTCCCTGCAGATTTCTTGTGGCAGGGGTGGCTTGAGACTGGAACAACCCCTATTCGTCGAGCCCGACGATAGAAAGAGGAAAACGGATAGTATTCGACTGTTTTTCTGGTTTAGATACTCGTTTTCACAGCTCGTTGCGCGAGGCCAAGGGTGCCGCAACCAGTTGCACCCCTGTCGGTCCTCACCCTTCTCGGACTGTCGATCGAGGGAATGATTTATGACGCGATAATAGCGCCGGTCCGTGGCCGGAAATCGTCGCGGCGGTTTTATCGGCGGGCCCGACCCGTTCGACGACCGGTGTCGCCGTCTCGAAACATTTATTAACAAGTCGCCGTTCGCTCGTGAACGTCTCGTTCGATTTTGTCTTTTTTTATTGTTCGAGGGTCGCGGAGATTTATGGTCGCGCGCACGTTTCTCCGGGAGACTGACTGGCAGACCAGGTCACTGTCAGAAAGCCGTGCGATGATCGATACACGGAACAACGAGACGATCGAGCTCGATATTATTTATTCCGTGAATTATGGGACGAGGGGCGAGCACTTACCGGCATGCGATGCATCCAAGATGCACGAGAGCGACAGCAGAATGCTAGTCAGCACCAATGGCCACTTCATCTTCGGATCTGGAAATCGAAAAAGTATTCATTAATTGTTAATCATCCAAAAGAAAATAATTTCTCCCAGCATTCATAATTGATTCCCAATCCCGACAAAAATACACGATGTATAACTAAGATGCAACTATATTTTCCATTTGAGATGCAATTTTAATATGTTATAGATTTCGACATTTTTAACAACTTTTTCCTTTTACAATATAGCGGGATTACTTTTAGTCTTCGAGATATCTGCAAAAGACTATCGCTGATACTGCGTGCAGGAATACGAAAAATTCAACACAGTATTCGCGATAGTTCTTTACAAATATCTCAGCAACTAAAAGCGACCCCCTATATTGCAAGAGGAAAATGTTGTTCAGAATGCATCACTGCATAAAATATTAAAATTTTATCAAAATCGGAGTACGCAGACCTTTTCTATATAATTATTAAAAAAATGATTAAGTCTTCCACCCTGGTATTACCCTGAATCGTCGGGGTAGGAATCTTCGCAGAATTGTGTTTCTGGTGAGGGACACGGTTTGGGAATCGATAGGACTAAGAATTGACTGGGCTGTTTCTTATTATGCGTCCGGATGTCGTGCCGCACGACTGTAACGTTGACGTCACGTATAGAAA
The DNA here is from genome assembly GCA_028455595.1 of Lasioglossum vierecki. Taxonomy (NCBI): domain Eukaryota; kingdom Metazoa; phylum Arthropoda; class Insecta; order Hymenoptera; family Halictidae; genus Lasioglossum; species Lasioglossum vierecki. Next base: position 3,276,536 of record CM052344.1, on the reverse strand, counting down.
GCCTGCGGACACGGTTCTAATTACTTCTGCGGACGTAAAGGGGCCAATGGAACTGGCTTAATTGACTCTAAATGCCAGAAAAGTAGAGTGGCCCAGGCAAACGTTGAGCTAATATCAGCCGCAGCCCCTGTACTTATCCGGCTTGTATGGTTTATCCTGCGGACCCCTCACGAAACACTGAGAAACAACACACTCGTCACGAATTAATGCGGCCTGTACTCGTTTCCAAACAGACGAGGGTCTACAATTAGGGGATGGCCCTTTTGTACGACGTGTATTATCGGCAAGCGTATTCCGTTAATCCCGCTTTTGCCTAGAAGCTACCGAATCCCAAACGGATGCGCTCATGGATATGTTAGTTCCACGCCTGGACGCCGACCGTTCTCTCTCGCTCGACATTTATATCCGCGCAATCGCCGTTTTTAATGCCTTTGTAATTGTAACGCGGTGCCAATTTGTCGTGAAATGCCGTCAAACAGTTTTACGGCCTGTTTTATAGAAACCGGAACTGGTACATCATACGTATTCATACATGTGTTCATTCATCGTGTTTCGACCGGATTAATAAGCACGAATAATCAGTGTTTCGACGTTACAATAATTTTAATACAACCAATGGATTTCATTCCCCTCCGTCAAACTTTGTCAAACTTCGTCAAACCTCGACCAAGATTAATACTGTTAAATCCAAAAAATTACAAATAAAAATTCCTTGTAGCCCGCACAACGAGCTGAAGGAAGCGGAATTATGCTGGAAGTCTTGTTCCAATTTCGCGATTAACGTCGAACACGCGGCGAACGCGAGACGTTCTTAACATCGCTCTCACGGATGTCTGTGGACTCTGGGCTAACTCGGGACAAGATACAGGAGGGAACGTTTACAGGGAAACACGGTCGAGTGAGAGGGAGTGAGCGAGAGAGATAAAGAGAGAGAAGAAGAGGGGCCGGTAATTTGCTTTCACCGCACGCCGGTGGTAGAAAAAGAAAGGGAAGGAAAAGAAAAAGGGAAAGGGGTTCCGTGATCGTGGACGGATTAAAGAACGCGCAGATTTTCGTGGGGCGAAGCAGCAATGCGGAAACCGGATGTCGGCCGCGTTTCCTTATCCTCGTGGCCCCGCCACGGTAAGAAAGGACAGGCTCGGCCTGGGACTAGGGAAGAGCTAATATCCTGCAGGAAGAGGAGCCTTTATTTTTCTTTATTAGCCTGGCAACAATGGCGGAGCACGCGCCGGTGTCAATGGTCTGGCTTTTCGCAAGCTCGAGCTATCCGGAGAGCCAGCCGAGCGGATGAGACGGACCGCATCTGCCGAGGTCCCCCAGACCTAACCCAGACCAGGTTCGACGTTGTCTGGAGCGAGGGAGCCGCGAATACGCTTGTGGCTATGCGTTCGGAAGAATTATCACGGGAGGGAGGGGGAGCAGACTGGGATTACGCGGAAGACGGACTCGTTGTATCGCGACTGAATCCTCCACAGTCAGAAATAGCCTAGCCACGAGGCCTTCTGGCGATTTTTTTCAAAGCGTCTCTTCGTCTGAATCGGAAAAATTGTCTCTTATTCTGCGAAGCATTTAAAACTGTACTCAAACCTCGTCAAACATCGCCAACAAAATATGTAGATGAATGATAACAGTCGAGATCAATCAGCTGGAAGGATTAGAGAAGTCCCAGTTCCTATTTCTAATTCTAAAACTGTGTTCAAACCTCGTCAAACATCGCCATGCATCACCAAAACACCAGGTCTTCGTGAAACGGCGTGTCAGGGTCCGAGCGTAATTCTACCGAGGCTGGTGCGTCTAAGTAGCACTCTAGCACTGGCTCGTAACTCAGTGTCTACAGGTGTTTCTAATGGCTTGTACACTCTAATAAGACACCACGAGCTACAATGCTTATGCATGAGAGGCCCAGATGAAATATTGTACAATCCACCTTGCAGCTTAGATCACATTTAGGAGACTCGGTATGAATCTCGGCTTGCATCGTGTTGACACCAGGCCAAGTTCGACTTAGCCTCCGGGGGCAACGGGATTAAAAAGTGGACAGTGTAGAGGGACCTGAGCCAGCTAAACGGATCATTAGCCTCGGGTAGGATCTATCAGTCGGGGCTTAGTACGTCGCGATGCGAGACACGGAGGGCTTGTAATCGGTGCCGTGGCGAGTGTCATACGTGAGCAACAATGTATGCCCCGAAGTGTCGTCTTATGAGCTCCGGGTAGCACGGAAAAAGCAAACGTGTACTAAGATACGGGGAAGAGGAGCCGAGAAAAAGGGAGGGTGGGACGAAGAAGGATCTCCGGGTGGGACGGAGACGAAAACGCAGCTAGCGCAGAAAATAAAGCGCGGAGAAAGGGAAGAGTTCGAAGAAAAACGAGGAACGGGAGTCGTCGAATGTACGGTACTACAAAAAAAGGTGAAAAAAGAACGAGAGAGAGAGAGTCAGGCAACGGGGACAAGGAGGAAAGGAAGGCGGACGATGCTGGTTAGAACAGAAACAGACCAAGGAAAGGAGAGAACATCGCCTCGAGCGCCTCTTCGTGCAGATTCGCCCCTCGTCCCTCCTCGTCCCTTTCAGTTGGGGGACATCACCCCTATCTACTAGCTCTGCCTTTCCAGAACTCTTCCCAGCACAGCCTCTCTCTCCTTCTCTCGCCCCCTGTTCGTTCTTCCTCTTGCTCGCACTCTGCCTCCTCTAAATAGCCACGTGACGCTGCCAGCCACCGTATTACATTCCATAGACACCGACAAGGCGTTGCACACACCTACGGCGCATAACGCGCACACGCCTAGCGGCGTTCCGTTCATTCGTGAGCAAGGCCGACCAGAGAAGAAGGAGGGCTTCTGATCCTGATAACCTGCTCCCAGACCGTTCCAAGTATTTACGGTTTCACGCTACACCCACCGGCGATCGCGGTCGAACTACACGTGTTACCGCTGCAGTCGGTAGCCTCTGGTGTGTGCAACGCCTTACAAAATTATGGGACCAGGTGGGCAATCTTTTCCGTGTAGTTATGGCCCCAGACCCTGGGCCTGAGGATGTTCAAACTGATCAGGGTCGGTTAGGGCCCAAGACCTAGGAATATCAGTCGAAACTTGATCAGACCTAGAGTGTCCTAATCCAACCAAAGGGTCAGCCAAGCTCAAACAACTCCATCCAAGACTGTGACCTAGTTAGGTCCGCTCTAGCTTCAGAATTTTCTATGAAAGTTTCAGCGCTCCTTTTTCGCTGTGCGTGGAAGTCTCTGTTCGTAGCGATGCGACGCGATCCATTTGTATGCATATGCGCGGGGAACAAGTGCAGCGGTATACGAATCTATTTGTGCGGCATCCTTGGGGACGCGATATCGAATAACGCGGTCTCTCGTGTCGCCAACCCCCATAATCCAATGATACATCGTGCATCCGGCATGCAGCAGTCTGCATTATGACACGAGTCGGATTATGCATGCCGCTTAGTGTCTCCAGTGACAGAAACGATTGTTGTAATGACTCCTCGCTCGGAATACTTGGCGATCATTATAAAAGGACACTGGATACCACGTACCCTCTGTATCAGTGCCAGGTTGACTTTCCGTTGCAGTTTCGGTGCAGCACGTTCGCGAAGGGTCTGTAATAGATTGATTGGATCATACCTGGTACCGGGGCTATTCGATTTACCTGGAAGCCTCTCATCTGGTGGCTCGCAATCGAACGAAGTGCACTGTTTACATGCAATTTTCGTGCAACGTTCAACCGGTAATTCGCGCTAATGCCGCTTTAACAGATAAATACGAACTACGAGCCCCCGGAGCTGGGGTAGAACGAGTGCCCCGAGAAGCAAAACCGGAGACGGGGTGTGCTTAATTTCTGTGTAATTACAAGTGCCAGGGATAACTCGCCTTCTAAACGAGTCGAAATTGCTTACCGAATAATCAAGCCTGGAAAAAATAAAATAGCACTCCGATCGACCGGAGCGAACTCGAACAGTCTACCGATAGACACATTCCTACAGATTTCGCGCAGACCGTTGGAGGGAATGATCAATCGAAGTCACTATTTATGTGCCGGATCCGGATACGTGTACTTTATTAATCGAGCTTCGCGACGGTCTAATCGAATTTCCGGCATAAACGAGCCGAAATTATTGACAGAGGATACTCCGGTGTCCGAGACGGATGTGTTTAATTCAATCGGAAATATCGAAGAGTATAATTCAATATCGAAACTCTCGAGAAGATTCTCGAAAGATTATCTCCGAAAAAAAATCGAGGCCAGACACCGCCGATTAATAACATTCGAACGGTATTTATTCGATCGTCTATTTGGCCGTCACGGAACGTCTCATTAACGATCGGAAATACACCGTTCCGAGCGAGACTCGATAGAAACGTCCATTAATTTTAACGATGACGAGCTGTAATGATTTCACAATGACGTCACCGTTCGACTAGCGCGTATCCCGGCGTGTCTTCGCGCAGAAATTTTCGCTCTATATGCAAAACAAATTATTTCTGCAATTCATTTACAAAAAGGGGCACCGATCGACCGGCATTTACAGCTCGGCGCATTTTTTATCTTTTTTCATTTCAACCGCCGGCCGACGGCATTAAGCGTGACTTCTACAAATTATCGTAATCAAACATTTTCATGAGCCGTCGCGCCGCATTTACGGTCTCGCGGACCGTGGAATGTCATAACCGAGTTTCGTCGGATGACGACAGATTTGATGCTCTCGCAGAACCTTGGAATCCTAATACCAATTGCACGTCACGTATCAATTAGGCTCCTCCACAGTTAGGAACGTCAATATTTTCCCTCCAGCGATTTATTATCTGCAACGACGCTAAATCAATGTTCCGAATACGAAGGATTGCCGATCGGAAAAATAATATAGACACCGGATTCGAGAAAAATAAATTCCGCCAGGGATTTAATTGGCTCAGAAGCGTCCGCCGGATCCCTGCAGCGGAATCAGCGGTCCGACTATTAGTGTTCGTCCTCCAGATTTTTCGCGAAGGTCTACGGAGAGAGATCGGCTAAAATACTGTCCAATTTCGTTCAGCTTCAGAATTGCGGACAGATTTAGAGGACACGGGCGAGGAGTGTGTACCGTAGGAGAGAGGCAGAGAGAACAGAGAGAGAGAGAGTTGGGTGCAGCGTTGTTCGAGGGACAACAACGCGGCTTATTTTCCTCGAGGTGCACGTCCGCATGCGTCATAGGACGTCATACAGGGGATGTACAGATTGAAATCCGACCATCGATCGAGACACGACGAATTCCACGATACCGAGAGGCCGATGGCATACACGGAAAAGCCTGGCTCCTGCGAGCAGAAATACCGGAGTGTCACGGGAATCCCGCATTTTTTCTCGTCCGATATGGAGCATAGCGATCCCGCCCGGCCCGGCATGACCGGCTAGATATTCAATTAATCTTCGCTCGGGAATCGATTCCCAGCGATATGCCGTATCCCTCCGCCCTCCCCCACACCACCTGCACACACGTTTCTCGGTGCTCCTTCCGAGGGCATTTTTATCGCGTGTAATGCCCGAGAGAACTGACCACCGGGGGCCAATATTTCAAACCCTTAACGCTCGATCAAAGAATCGCCGCCGCCGCGATACCGGCCGTTACATAGCCGCCTTACAAATAGCCACTTTTCAAAATAACCGGCAAATTAATAGGACAAAAATACCGACCTACAACCGGCCATTACTCCCGACATCATAGACCGCCGTCGCACATTTCCCATTCCGTCCCGTGCAACCCCCTGTCATTTCGCGAGAGACCTTTCATGTGGCTAGTTTGAAAAATCATTCAAGAGTCGTGCCGTGTTCGAGATCGCAGTGGGTTGAATCCGGTGAATGTTTTTGTTACGATGTTTGTTAAAGTGGTAAACCTTCAGGGGAGGTAGCACCGATGATCTTGACATTAACATATCTTGTCAAGGACAATATTCTAAACAATTTTTGTCATTACAATTACACGGCGCTCGATTTTAGTTTTCGAGATAATTGCAAAAATCTATTGCTAGTACTACATTGAATTTTCCGTATTCAATGTAGATGATAAAGAAAACAGGTCTCACTCTATATAGAGTGATAGATATATAGGGTAAGCTTTCAATTTTGAAAGACTACTCCTGGTACTTCGAATGTGTGGTCTGCATGAAACGTAAAATTCAATACAGCATTAGATACAGTTTTTTGCAATTATCTCGAAAACTAAGACCGAGCACTGGGTAGTTGTAATGACAACAAATTCAGAATGTTGTCCTTGATAACATATATAAAGGATAACATATAATATGTTTACCAAAATTTTTGTAGCTCGATTTCGTTACAACGGATACAGCTGGATGGATTTTTTAAAATTTTGTTCCGAGTTGCTTCGTCGATCGAAGAATCGGAGATACGGAATCCTATTAATTTAATCGGTCGGGCTGTTTCGATCGAGCCATATTCTATCAAACGAAATGAAATTAACCTTCTTTCATACGTCACAAAGTGACCGCACAGAATATCATCCAACAAATTACAAATCGAATGGAATTCTGCTTCGGCGATTCGCGTTGATGATGTGATTACAATCCCAAATATTATTCGAACCGTTGTCCATGACCGGAAGGTGTCCAGCCGTGTACCATTAGCTCTCTCGAAGCCTATTAAATAATATTTGACTAAGCCGTAGTTTGGCAGCCAGTGTATACCCGAATTTCAAATTTGTCACTTCTCAATAAACGTTGTAGCGAAACGTCGTAACTGTGTGTACGCAACTATTTACAATGTATGTGTGTGTTTGTGTGTGTATACAGGGTGAGGCAGTAACTATGTCAACCTTAAATATCTCCGTTATTTGTAATAATGTGGAAAAATGTTATCACCAAATTTCCACGGTACAGAGGGGGACATTTCAAGGTCACTTTGATTTTTTAAAATGGATATCCTATTTTTTATATTATACACCGATAGAGTATCACATTTTGAGTATAAAAGTATTCACCTTTATACATCCTAAACCTAACAGTTAACGAGTTATTATCCAAATAATTTTCATTTTTCTTTAAATGTTACCCAATCAATTTTCTTTCTTCTTTAGATAATATCTTGTTAACTATTGGGTTTAGGATGTATGAAGATAAACACTTTTATACTCAAAATTTGATACTCTATCGATCTGTGGTATAAAAAATAGGAAATTAAATTTTAAAAAATCAAGGTGATCTTGAAATGTCCTCTATGTCTCCACCTTTACAGAAAATGTTTCTGTCACGGCATGTCCCCTTCTGTACCGAGGAAATTTTCAGAGATATTCAAGGTGGACATAGTTATTGCCCCACCCTGTATACGCGGGCCGTACAAAGAGAGAAACTCGGCAGGAAAACGTTAGCAATATGGATGTTACGTTCGCTGGTCGGGCAATTGTCGTCCTTGTCGAACTTCCTATTCAACGCAGCGAAGGGTTACATCGACCCTTCGCGCCACTCTGAACGATCGGCTTACAAGTCCCTGGTTTTCTTTACTGTTCTCCCTTTAGAATCTTTCCCGACAGAAAAAGGAAACGTGACGTGGCGAACGTGGTTTCAAAAATCGATTCGAAGGCGTACAGCCTCGCACAAAAGCCGACACACGCCTCGCTAATTTCGAGCATTCCGAACAGAAAGGAGCTGCAGACCTTCCCTGCACTTCTGTTTGCTTGTTTGTCAAAATTAGACTCCTTTCAAGAAGAAAGTACAGTCTACTGGAAAAATCACCGAGCACGGTTCGAACAATCCGAAGAAAATTCAGGTACAAGACACAGCTGCATTTACAAAATTAACAAAAATTGACCATTTTTTTCGTCCACGAATTTAGTTTTTTTATTTTAGAATTTAATTTTTTTTTAGAATTTAATGCATTTATAACAAAAATTAGTAGATGCGATTTTAAACTTTATTGTATCGATATATTATTATTCACTGCGTTAAAAATATTAATGAAAAATATTAATTGATTTGCAATCGTGTTTTTATTTTGCATAAAAATCCGGAGTCCATTAACGAGCGTTGACACGTGGAAATGTCTTTTTGGGCCGACTGTACGTGCTCCTCGATGTGACGCAATGTTTTCGCTGGAAGAAAAGGGGATGCAAAACGTTCGCGAGGCGTTGAATGGTGAACCGTTCCACGTGAAAAGGCCTCTCCAGGTGGGAAGCTCGGCTGAACAACATCCGACGATGCCATAAATTAACACACGACAGCGGCCGACGTCGACGAGACGGAGGACGCGGCGGAGATATTTTTTTTTAAAGCCGCGGTTTATCCGCGACGGTTCCCGGAAATTTCCGAAAACGCGAGTTTTCATTGTACGCGGGACGTGAAGGTATCCGGAAACGATAACAACGGGCCACATAACCGCGCGGATAAACAATAGTCGACAAACAGGGAACGACAGTTTTGCGTTCCACTGGCGCGACAATAATGGCCGGCAGAAACAGCGACGCTTCTGTCGCGTGTCGCACCACCTGGAATCGAGTGGACCGGTTGGTTATCCAGAAAAAACTCTCGCGGAGAAGACGTGTCGGCGGAGATTAATTTTCAATTCGCGAGAAAGTCGATTGAAAATGCTGTTCCTCTTTCCGCGAGGTAATTGGGGAACGGTGCTCTTATGTAAATGAAAAGGAACCCGGATTCCGAACGGTTCCGGCAAGAATTCGCGGAGCTTAAGCCGAGATTAAGCTAAGTTGGAAGAATTCGATATAACATCGAGATATCATTTGATCCCATTACTCTGATCCCCTCGGTCTAACCGGGGGAACATTGTCTACATCTCGTTTCCACCGTGATACGTGGAATTTCTGCGATAGTTGTTAATTCATTTGCTAGGTAACTGGAAGATCATCTGATTAAAGTTTCGCAAAGATCGTACGGATTCAGCTCGGAGCAAAGTCTTTATACGTTTTCTACCTTGTCCCGGCATTAAACAGCATTATAGTTGATTATAATTCACCATAATCCTCCTAGTCCCTAAAGAGACGGCCGAGCACCGTAGCCGCAACTCTTCTCACGCTTCGAGCCTTATTTATTATGAACAAACGGCCGTTTCCTGATTAAATCGAATACCCATAATAGAGCGTACAGGTGTAATCCCTCGGGCGTGGAATAAAGACCCGGCGGCGCGCGTAGCCCGGGGAGAACGAGGAAAAGCGTGCAGACTCGTTAACTTATAATCGATAATCCTCATCTGCGCGTCGCCGATACAAACGGACAGAAAATATTGACGCGATCCAACGAGCGTTGCACGACCGATATTAAACCTTTCCGCGGGACACGAGTGAGGCTTCCCCGACAAGCGGACTCTGTTCTAAATTGACATAGGTCGCCCGAGCAAATAGAACAAAGAGGACGTGCATATATCGCGCGACAAAGCGGCTCCAGGACACTGCCAGGCCTCTACCTGGCCAATCGTTTGATACCCATCGAACTGGCTTTCCAATGAACACGTATAACAACAGTTTTCTGATCCCTCGACATTCCTGTCTTCGAGCACTATAAGACATTTTGGCCCCTGGCACAATCCCTGGCCCCGCCCCAAGTCCCAGACTCCGCCCATAATACCTAACCCCGCCCCTACTTTCTTCCTTGTACCAATCAATGAGTTGACGTGTTGCAGATGTTGATAAACCACTAACTTCAGCCAACTATCAAATCACCAAAATATTAATTATTTTCCTCAGCCAACCCAACCAATCGTAATGAATACGAGGTCGAAAGTGCATTCGACCTAGTATTAAAAAACAGGACGTAAGAACGTCGGCTGGCTGGTTGGTACGCCTCCAACAGGAATTTTCGTTAAGTTCCACTTTCGTCCATGCGAACCCCGGTTGCGCAGCCTCCGCGGTAGATAGCAGAAACTTCGAGTGTATTGTACAACTTTAAACCGCAACTGGGTCAGCGCAAACATATATGCAGCGTACTTTAATCTTTTATGCGATTGTTACGGGAATTCTTGGGTTCCCCTGTGTATCTTTTTTTCCCCCCCGGTTAACCGGCAGCTCCGCGATCCGACTTCTGTTTGCCCCGGCGACTTCATTAAAGATTAATGAAAGACTTAATTGTCCTGGCTCCTCGCAGTGGACTAGCGCAAGCGAGAATCGCAATTGCCACTGTTAAAAAGCCAGCCTTCCAAAAAATTGCACAGTCAATTCGTTGGATGTGTCTCCGTGCGAGGAAGTGTAAGATAACTTGCAAATAAATTTTAATACGTGTGTATTAAATTAATTCTTTTATACTTTTTAGTCCGTTTTTAAAAACGTGGTATTTTTTAAAAGTTTATTTCTATTTACATAATTATTTTCTGCTTCTTAGTCTTGCGTATTAAATGCAAACATTACTACCGATCTTCACACGGCGACGTACTGTCGTATACTGAGCTCCGTCGGGGCGAGTGGGTCCGTGGAGTGGGGATGAGCCAGAGTGCGCGCGCATAGTAAAGTAGAGAGCATTGTGGCACGGAGTGAGACTTTAAAAAAAATTTTTTTTGAATATTGCATTGTCATTCTATTTCAGTCTAGCTCATCGGGAAGTTAGTTTAACATCAATTTCAAAATTTGTGGTAATAAATAAAGAAATAATTCTTTGGTTTACAGGAAAACAATTTTTAGTTTATTTAGAAAACCCCTCGTAATAGATGACTATCTTCTACACATTACCGAGAGGATTACGCGAACCAGATCGGTACATACGAGGTGAGAGCACTTTTGGGAGAGATCTCGCTCGCGAGAGACCGTCGGTGTCGCCGGGAAGCACGGCGGAGCATCTCGTCTGAATAAACTGAAAGTTTCGCGACATGTCTTATCGTTCCTCTTTGAAACTAGTTTCCGCGTGCGCGCGGGTGCACAAAGTCGGCGAAGTAATCGGCGCGCATCTCGACGATTGTACGTCAACGGGGGCCTGGTTTATTGCGCCGGTGACGCCGATAACGGATCGCTCTCCTCTCTGGTTTCACGTGAAAACCGTATCTGCGCGCCGATGCATCGGCCGCTTGTCACTGCGTTGTTACCTGACAATGCAGGCAACCCACCTCTGCACACCGCGTGCACACGTTCACGGTTCACCAGAAATTATTTAGGCGGGGAATGGCGACGGCAGGGAGGATGGGCCGATGTCGGTTGGGTTTTGTTTAGATAATGCGACGATAGGAAATTGACGCTTATTCCGTGTCTCTTGACACGAACTCCATCGCGATTGCGTCGGACAGTTCTGATAAATGTTTAGGAGTGTGTGACGCGAGCACGCCGCGCCGCTCGCTCGCGTCGTCGGCTCGAAGCGAGGCCGATCGGATTACACGGAGTGACAGAGTGCGCGAGAAATCGAGGGCTTGTAAGAGGCGAGCACCGTGCTCGTCATTCAATGGGACTAATGCGACTCAAACATTCAAGAACCAGTGCCAGCGCGACGACACAATGGCTAATGATAGTCTTTCCGTTTCGAACAAATTCGCAGATTGAATTACACAGTCGCAGATGGGCATTATCGATCAGGACAATGGAATGGCTGTTGCTTTCAGAATTCCAATTGTAATATTGTATTTACAAAGCTGTTTCGAGTGTTATCCTGGATGGAAATGAACGTGGTCCGCTATAAAGATCAACCAGATGGTTGTAAACAATCGTACGACAATTTTTAAATGATTGGGTAATTATATAGAAAAGGTCTGGGCACTCCGATTTTTATGAAATTTTAATATGTTATGCAGCAACACATTCTGAACAACTTTTTCCTGTTTTAATATAGAGGGATCACTTTTAGTTTTGGAGATATTTGAAAAAAACTATCGCTAATGCTGTACGCAGAGCATGCAGGAATACGAAAAATTCAATACAGTATTACCAATAGTTTTCTTCAAATATCTCAGAAACTAAAAGCGACCCCCATATAATGTAAAAGGAAAAAGTTGTTCAAAATGTCGAAATCTATAATATATTAAAATTTCATCAAAATAGGAGTACGCAAACCTTCACTATATAATTGTAAAATGTACAAATCCATTGTAAATTTAGTCTTGTAGATAATCTCTTCATTTTCACAGAGACACTTGAATTGTGAACAGTGAATGTTACAAAAGAAAATTTCTCTGAAAACGAGGTACGCGAAAGCGCAGGAATCGCTCTTTAAAATTAGACTAATTAGATAGTTCTACGATCTTTCCCACGCGAAGTTATGACAGATTGAATATCGAGTTTCCACGGAACTTCGCACCACAGATTTACCGATCCCTTAATCTCGATTGCGAGCGTAGAACGAACGGTCTGGCCCATCAGATTTCCCGGAATTTTTCGTAAAAAATGTCTGCCTGATTTTCACTAATTACCATTCCGGGCGCGAGACCGCGCGGGGGACACTTAAGACGCAGTAAACGTAACCCCGGGAATTCATTACGTTTGCGAGCTCAATTTTCTTCTAAACGTGACTTACTTAAGCCACTTTAAAGACAACTGCTGCAACCGTCCGGCGAGGCGGAGATGCGCGTTTAACCCTCTCATGCTCAATTGTACAGCTCGAAATTAAAACTGGCCCTCTAACATGCCTAGGCTGCCGCTATTCCTCACGATAATTTTTTCCTTATTCCACCGGGCCGGGTAAAAAAGTTCCGACGATAAAGCCCGCGGAAACGTATATACCGTGTCGCACCACAAGTCTCGGGTAATTAAATTAAATTAATTCAAATGCGCACGATAATGGACCGGCTAGAGCCTGAGAAAATTAAACCAGCTGTTTTTCTCGTTTTGAATTACACGTGCGTACACGCTGCACCGTAACGCAATTATATGCTGCGCGATTCCACCTTGCGCTGCATCAGATAAAAGGATTCTACACTCGCTGTGCAGCAATTTAGTTTTCCTTACGTTCAGCAGCAATTTTTATTTCTACAAACGGAAAACTAAGAATCTGCCTGTTTTCATTTACCGTCTACAACATCCGCAGGGCTTTTCATAAAGGTTGTTCGTTGCATGTGCAACAGCGTGTCTTGATAAGAACCATAGACTACAATTTTTTTCGAATTGAATTTCCGATGCGTTTCAACTGAAAGTAGTATTTTAATAAGGAAAAGTGGGCGGGCTATTGGGACGAGGGACGCGCGTGCAGATTGGGAAACATTTCAGAATGTTAATTACCGTTAAGCAGCAATTAGTGGCCTCGCGATGGAAATATATCAGAGAAATGAAGCGACTGAATCTCCAGTTGATAAGTGTAGTACGCGATGCGTCTTCATTGCGGAAGAGAAGGGCGAGTCTGATCGATGCGAACTAATTTGCCGTTTCTCTTTCCCCTGTCCCTACCCCCGGCGCCGCAACGTGACAGATCCAAGAGTCTGGCTCCATTCCGTCTTCAAGTAATACCGGGATTAAGGATAAGTAACTTTGCTTGAAGTGCAATGGAATCTTCGTGGCCAGCCTAACGTCCATTATACGATACCGATTCGAGAAAATATTCTGTAGACAGGATCCCGAGAACAGATTCCCATTGAAAGTTTCGACGGATCCTATTGGGATTAACCACTGACTCTCCTTGCCGAAAGCTGGGACCATCTTGACCCATATTCTATCGAAATTCAACTTTGATAATCAACAAAAATAATAGAATGCCTCCGAGAACTGTAATCTCACTTTCCGCCGTGCTGAATTTTTTATAATAATATTTATAATATTAGTATACATTATTATTATTATTATATTATTGTATAATATTTATTATAAGAGATTAATACTTTTTTGTAAAGAATCTGAGGGAGCATCAGCTGATGCAATAAAAAATATTTGTTTCCATTTATAAAAACATTATTTATAAAAACATTAATAAACATTCCTCTCTCAAAACCATTCAACTTCATCTGAAACATTGTTTGCCTGGAACCATCTTGACCCATATTCTATCGAAATTCAACTTTGATAATCAACAAAAATAATAGAATGCCTCCGAGAACTGCAATGCCACTTTCTGCCATGTTGAATTTATTCGTTTAACGAATGTGGATGAATATACAAAATATATATAAGATTAATTCATATATTTCGCGTGCGTGCACTACTGTTTGCAATATCGAATTGTACAAAGTTTACACAGTTGACATAATAATATTCCCGACAATGCGCAGCGAGCAGTTCAGGAAATACTACATTATACCGCCCCTGCATTGTTAGCATCACTGTCACGTCCATTATTACGATCATTGTTCCTCTGCAATATTATATCCACTCCGGCTCCAAATCATTATTATCACGTTCCTGCGAAATTCCAGGCGAAAACTACCGCAGCTGCCAAAATCCTCCAGCGCTCCCCCCGGTTCCAGCCCTTCGCAAGCGCGAACTACCTTCCCATCCACCCACCCTACTATTCGATATACCATTTTTTAGGAGGGTGCGGCAACCACTAAATCTCGGATAGCCAGTGATCGGGTCGGATTGGGTCGGCATCCCGCAAATATCTAGCGAATGTAAAAACATCAAGGTCCACATTTTCTCCGGGCACACGTTGCTGAAGACGCTCGTACCTGACTCTGTTAAGCTGTACACTCGTAACTTCTGAACCACTGATCTCCCAGGACTGAAACTTGGATTCTTATCACTTTCTCAGTCAACTGTGCCGGATTACGTAGAAGAAGGACAAAAATTTCTGGTTACCGAAGGTACATTTCAGTCCCTAACTCTTCTAATCCGCTTCAGTTTTTTCACATGGGGATTGGCATCCCTCAAATATCTAGCGAATGTAATTCGTCATCGAGATCATATTTTCTCCGGGTACATGTTGCTGAAAATGCTTGTACCTTTCTTTTTTTTTTGTTTAAGGGTTGTGGGGGAATGATCTTACGAATACCCTCTTCTCCGATGTTGGTTGAAGAGGGTAGTTGGGGACTCGACTCCCCCCTCGGATGAAATTGGGGGATTGTCATTGGCAGGTCCAGTCTACTGCCATACCAACTAAACCCAGGGCCTTATGAGGGACCTTCCACCACTGAACATGCTACACCCACCAACGCTCTTCTAACACTTTTAATCCGTCAGAGTTTCTCACCTTAGAGGTCTCATACACGAGACATTAATCCGAGCGATCTATCCCGCAAGAACCCATTTCGAATAGCCACCCTTTAGGATCGTTTCTCCCTCGGTCTCTTTTGATGCTCATCGGCGGCGTTAGGAAGCAACCCCAGCGATCAGTGCGAGGCCAGGGCATTAATCCGAACAATCTCACTTACAGGAACTCCTTTGGACGTTTCCTCCCGGGGGTGTTGCGGCCTGGGCGTCGGGGAAAAAAGGGCGGGCGCGCACACCCACGCACGATACATCATCGGGAGCGCTCGGGAGGGGTGGTTTCTGGCCGGGCGAACACCTGCACAAACCGCCGCGGCGCACGCCACGGCTGGGCTGCCACGCGAGAATAATTGATCGAGGTATTTATTGCCGCGGGATGAGACACAGCGGGTAATTCGAGTCCCGCGATCACCGGTAGGATCCTATTCACGCACACCGGCTTCGAGTGGATGTTGCGCCGGGAGGGAGAGAGAGTGAAAGTGGAGTGGCGTCGGCTGACGCTGATGCAAACACGTTCAAACACATTCATACACGCACAAACATGCTCTAGAACGTTCGCGCCCCTATGATCATGCATACGCACACGCATGGAAACACCTACAAACTCGTATACGGTTGTTCGCACCCCGAGACACGTGCATAAGTATGCTCGCAAACATTCGCAAACGTGCACACACACACAGAACTGGAGGGCGTTCGCGCCTCGATTGTGCGTTGACTTCGTGCCGATACGCGTCCGTCACGTGTTCAAGCGACGAAGAGAACCCTGGCCAGCCCGGAGGAGACGCGAATAAAGGAAGGAACGAAAGCTGGCTGGCTGCGAGAGAACAGAGGGGGCCACAGGGTGGAAAAGGGGGTGGTTGGGGGTGCAGGCTCGTGTTCATAACGCGACCCCGTATCGCTTGATCCAATTTCACTCCCTCCGACACGGTGTACACTGTGCGTACCTACACGCGACAACACCTAACACTAATACCGAGACAGAACAACCCCCTACCCCCTCGCGCAACCCTGCCACGCGACGCCGATACACCCCGCGCACACTACCGCCCAGAAATTCCGACGGAAAAGTTCTGCGTTGAAGCAGCACCGTGAATGGGGTTACTTAATTGTTCAAGTTCCCGGGGAGAGGGTTTCGAGAGGGGTAGCAGCTTAGTTTGTTAGTTTAAAGTTGGCTGCTCGACTGTCTTCTATGCTTCAGCTGGGGAGCTGCAAAAATTTCAGTCGTTCCGGGATAGTCCTGAGAGCACCCTGAAGGTGGTTGCAGGTTATTGGGGCGTTTTATTGAGTGAAGCTGCAGTTGGTTTCAATTAAGTCTGGGACACCATGTTGGTGGTTTGTTATGACGATGTTGTTGGTATTCTTAGGGGTGTGATTTTAATGACTGAACACTTTTTGTTCGAAGTTGGAGCCAGCTCTGATCTAGCTGGGCTCCTAAGCTTCAGCTGGGGAGCTGCAAAAATTTCAGTCGTTCCAGGAGAGTCTTGAGAGGACATTGATGATGGTCGCAGGTTATTGGGGCGTTTTATTGAGTGCAACTGCAGTTGGTTTCAATTAAGCTTGGGACACTAGATTGGTAGTTTGTCATGATGATGATGTTGGTAGTCTTAGGGGTGTGATTCAAATAACTGAACACTTTTCGAAGTTGGACCCAGCTCTGATCTAGCTTGGCTCCTCCTTCTGGTGAGGAAGATGAATCCTCGCATCCCTCGCCACTTTGAAATCGGTATTAAACTCCGCAGGGGGATGAGCCGAAGCTACGGAACAATCGTGTCTTCCGTCGAAAGAAAAACCAGCAGAATGATACAGTGCCTCCGAGGGTTTACAAATGATATCAATATGTATCCATTAAGGATCTCCTCACACCCTCCACCGTGGAGGTAATGTTTAGAGGGTGACGGTTGCCTGGCAACTGGCAGGGCTCCGTCAAAAGGACGGCACAGAAGTGATCGTGGTTCGACCAGACGACACTTACCCCGGTCCTTGTATCCACTGCCCTCATTCCGCGCCTTTTTGTCACTCATCCCTTGGGGATCAAGCCGGGGATATTTTGTGCCTGACCTTGCAGTCCTAATTTTCCTGGGCTAGAAAGAGCCATCGATCTTCATCGTGGAGGCCTGTGTCAATTTCTCTGGACATCAAGTATTTTATTTGTCGGAACGATTCCAATTAATTACGCACTTCTCTCGTGTAATGTTTTGCATTTTGAGTTGTAGTTTCAAGCGAAGAATGGATGAAATATGTTTCGAACGAGGTTCGCCAGGAAAAGGGACATTTTCAAAGAACCGTACCTCGACAGGTTCCGCGACCTCATCAACCACCTTTCAGCCGGTGGTCCGATTTCCATTAGAATCTCCGCGGGACCTGACCTATCGCATCTGCATACCAGGAAAGTATTTCACTGACCCGGGATCGGTTGGACAACAGCGTCCTGCGAAAGGAAAGTCGAACACGGGGCCGTTTCCCGGAGCAACAGCCCGCGAAGGAAATGCAAATTGACGTCGTTTAAATAAAGCGAGTCGTCGGCCCGACCCGGTCCGACCCGGTCTCCAGCCCGAAACCCGTTTCGCTTGACGGCGCGCGCGCGGCTTCTTCGGTGACGTATCACCGAGCAACGTTTTCGGAGGCGAGCACGTAAAAATAACCTTTATTACGTTATGTAATCAGTTAGTAAAAGCAATTCCGCTAAAAGCCTGGGGTGTCCCACCCCCCTCTCTACACCCTCTGTTACGGTGCCCGTCGACTGCTTTTGCATAACCACGACACACATACACCGTCGCACGCACACACAGACGCGCGGCTTCCCGTTTCCCTCTCTCAGTTTGGCAGCAATTACTGTCTCCCTGTTTTTCGAGGTCTTACGCTCAACATAATAAGCGTTACCGGCAAAGGAAGATCTTAATCTTCCTCGCGCAGCCGTACTCGCCGACTTCAAATTGAAAGTTCGGCCTGCTCCCGATGTCTGAAGACGTTTCTTTGCCACGGCACGTACCGAATTAATTTAATTAGATCCCGGCACCCGTGATCCTCGAAAACAGATTCGATGCTCGACCCACCTCCTCGCACCGTCCGTCACAATAATTCCCGCGCCGAGCTCTGTCTATTCCAACAAGTTTGCAATACATAATTAGTGCACCTCGCGCCTCACGTTTTTCGTTTTGAATCTTACAAGCAATTTTCGTAGCTATTGAGACTAGGAAAAATTATTTTATACCTTTTAATCCGTTTTTAAAAACGTGATATTTTTTAGAAAGGCTATGCACCTTACCCTATGTTAGGGTAGTTATTGAGAAAAATAGGAAAACCAGTTTTCGGCCCATTTTCCCAATTTATTGACATTTAAAAATTTTGAAAAAAATCATTTTCAAACTCTGGTTTTAAAAAATAGAAAATGAAGATTTTATATAGAAATCTAAAAGGTACTATCTCAGGTTTAATTTAACAATTAGATATTGTCGTAAGCATTATGCTAATTTTTTTTCAAATTCGTTTGAAATTCGTTTGTGAAATATCCTTGAACGTTGACGCAAAGTATGTTTTCGCATTTGCCGAGCTGCGGGCAAATTGATCAATTTTTGGGGACGAGATGAGCCTGATGGCGGTCTGAAAGCAGGCCGGTTTTCCTGCCGCGTAAACAGAAATAATGCGATTATTAATTTAGCAGCAGCCCGAGAACATACGTTACGTGCCGTTTGCGTGGTCATTAGGCGCATAACGAGTGCGGATCGATAGAGCCACTCGCCATGTATACCGGCCGCAATTACTCCGCCGTTATATTAGGTTGACTGTGCCCTGATAGATTACTCGACAAACCGCGGACTCGGTCCTTTCAAGATTTAATAGTGATTTATGAGCGCCCTGCTGTCTTTCCCTTCTAGTCCCCGTTCTCTTTTCCGTCTTCTTCTCACGCTCTTCCGTACCCAGCCACGAGCCTAATCACTGTGGTGAAGCTGAATTTGTCTGCTCGAGATCATTCTCTCTTAGCGAGCTGGTTTATCATTTTTCCACCGAATGGTCGGGTCTGCGATAACCAATGCTATTCTGATTTTGTTTTGTTAATTGTATAAAATTTTAATTACATACTGTTTTCGTTATGTGGACTCTATTGATGTTCATTAGGGTGGGCCTTCGTTATACTTGGCGAAAATTATTTTGTAGATGTTTTTGTGAGGCAACCCCTATTTCAAAAATTTCTTTCGCATTATATTTACTTTATTAAACAGTACAACTTTTATTTAAAATAATTTTTGATATTTTTAACATTGAAGCCGACGAATCATGTAAAAAATATAAAATAACTCCTCAATTGAATTAAACATTTTATTTCCCACGAAACACTAAAATTTTTTGAACTGCTTTAATGTATTTTCTAGATCGAATCGAATGGGAATATGAATATTTATTTGCGGTTGATCCTGAACATTTTTACTACTAATATAAAAAGACGTGACTGTTCGAACGTTAAAGATCTTCGGGAAGAACGGGACTATCGGGAGAAATCGTTTTCTTACGTCTTCTTGGTCTTGAAAATGAAAAAAATGCTTGATGAACGGCGTCGGGAAAGCGTTCTGGGTCTTTTTGTTTAACGATATTTCCCGGGAAGGTTTTCCCGCTCCGCCCCACGTGTGGCCAGACATTAGTCGCCGGAGGGACAGGGAATTTAAACGTGGCCACAGAAATATCCGGTGAAATATCCATCAAGGGCTCGTAGCAGAATTCCTCTCTGCCGCGTGGCGTTTTTCTTGCGCGCTTTCTGAAAACACCGGCCAACGGAGAGGGAGGCCGGCGCGCGCGCGAGAGAACGCACACCAGGAAATACGAGTTACAATATTTTGTTATCAAGATTTTTATGCAAACGAAGAAACCCGCGAGGAAACGGGACGGGAATGTAATTTCTTTTGCAGCGGAAAGTGCTTTTTCCGGATATACCGGTTCTTCCTCTCTCTCTCTCTTACGTTTCCTTACCTTTTTCTTTTTTCTACCTACCCAACCAGAGAGAAAAAAGGAGAGAGAGAGAGGAACGACGCTATCCTCGAAGCGAGCGAGGCATTAATCTTTTTGACGTCGTTGATGCAAGTATGAGTACAGAGGCGTCCATCTTTTGAGGCGGGCGAAATGCATTTTTATGGATTAGTCACTTTCGAAAATGAGTTCTCCGCGTCGTTAAGTGGGCCGAACGGAAATAAAAGCAGCGTCTCGGACTGAATTTTATGACGGGGACAGGCCAGCCCTCGTAAATAATGAACGATCGACCTCCTTGGGTCCGTCGTCGAATTAAATCCACCCTTGAACAAATTCTGGACACGTCACCTCGGTTAATATTCTCCTGATACAACACAGACCGAATGAATCGCATCATAGTTCCCTGCACTTAAATTTTATTTCTGCCCTAGTGGCAGCCTTGGTGGCAGTGCCAATTTTATTCCACCGTGGTATAACGGCCACGAAGGAATCCAACCACGATTGTCGTAAGTCTGCTTAACGATTGGTCATTTCTGAACCAAAATCGAACCACAACCGAACCCATAACCGCACCCGTATTAACCGTAACCGTGGAATCCTTACTCGTGCCCGTAATACCCGCACTACTTGTAACCGTACGTGAAATTCCCTCCTCGTACTAACCATAATTACTTTGATTGTGTCTATAGTATCTGCACGGGAACTCATACCACACACACGCATCAACACTGTTTACGTGGGACCCACACTAGAGCAAAGTTTCAGCTCGCAGCATGATCGACAAGCGATGTCTGTGATAGATCAGGCCCAATAGTTAAACTTTCACTTGGGGAGCCAAAAACTGATAACACTTTATTTTTCTAGTGCCAGGAATACAGGATACAACAACTTCACTCTTGTATAACTTTTATACGAATGAATTCCTCGCACTAGAATTTAAGAATTATCATTTTTCTCGTCGAATTGTGTAATATTACGTTTAGAGAGGTTGAAAATACTTGGCCCCTTGATTGAAAGTTTAATCCCAACATTTTCTGGAGGCCATACACCAGGATCTTTGTCTCAATTCAGCAGAGACCATCCCTACCATAGGGAAACGGATGAAACGGAGTTTGGTGGGGGAAGCAGGAGTTTCAGTGGGGCCCTATCCTGCCCACCCCTGGTTTTGTTGGTCGGAGAGGGTAGTGTGGACCTCGTATCCCTCTGAGACGTGTTCGGGGAAAATGGGACTACTATCCCTACCTTCACCCACTAAACCCCCACCATCCAGGGCCAAGGAACAAGACCCTTTCCCTCTCCCTATGTCCACCAGTACTGTAACGCACCCAGTGGCCCGCTGTTCGCATACATCGAGGGTGTTCTGCCTGATCTGGCACCACTAGCCTGTTAACCCTGCCCACCCCTGTCATGGACTCGCTTAGCGCTAGCTACCAACATATTTGAGGGCTGCAATTCTGAACCTAGAGCTGACCCATCCCTTATACACTGTTCAACCTATATTATTACCTAGCTGAAAGACCCATGTCTGACCTAACCTCCCATCATTCACTGTGATGTACATATACCTGTCCGTTCACCAGCCGCATTCTCGCAGCCAACGAGAATCTAACAGCGAATATTCACAGAAGGAAGAGGAGCATTTACCTAGAATATTGCGGCCGGGAGGGGAATGTCTCATTTTTTGCCCGGCGAACAACCCAAAGGCCTTATGAAATTTAAACAACACCTTTCATTCGTTATGCACTGAACAAGCACAACGCAGGGATGGGTGTCCAGGACCGAAAATACGGCGCCGCACCGGGCCGAGGACTTTGCGCGCAAAGATACGATATCTCGCGCCCTTCCTCGCTCTCATGAATATTTAAACTGGATATTAAAGGCGCAAAATCACAGCACTACCGCGCCCTTCTCCCTTGGCAACCCCTCTCCCCCGCCGCACCCCTCTGCTGGCTTTTCGAGCCTTTAACCACCCCATCCTACCGCTTCGAATTTCGAGCACAATCGATCCCGGCAGGCCCTTGAATCACGAGCAACGGTTCGGAGCTACGGGGAAAGTCGAGAGCAGAGCCGAGAACGGCGGGAGGATTTCCGCGACATCGACGAAAGTTCGAAAAGATTGAGATCTCCGCCGGAAGCCGCCGGGAACCTAGGACAATTAAGTACGGTTACGTTTCGATTGAATCGACGATGAATGGAATGCGAACTTCGAGCATACTGTGTGATAGCTACTCAGACCCGGAACGCTTCTCGACGGTTCAATTTGCTGGTCCTAGAGAAGTGCTTAGCATGTTAATACAGAATTAGGCCTAGGTCCAGGTGCCTAGCAGCTTCTAAGTCTAGGTATGTCCAGCTTCTACCTTGTACACCTGGTCTAGAATTTGATCAGCTCCAACCTAAGTGAGTTCGTAGATCCAGGGTTAGGTCCTACACTCTAGGTTCTAGATTTAGAGTACCGCTTGGCATGTTTAGTACAGAGTTAGGCTTAAGTCCAGGTGCCTATCAGCTTCTACCTTTTACACCTGGTCTAGAATTTGATAAGCTCCAACCTAAGTGAGTTCGTAGATCCAGGGTTAGGTCCTACACTCTAGGTTCTAGATGTAGAGTACCGCTTAGCATGTTTAGTACAGAGTTAGGCTTAAGTCCAGGTGCCTATCAGCTTCTACCTTTTACACCTGGTCTAGAATTTGATAAGCTCCAACCTAAGTGAGTTCGTAGATCCAGGGTTAGGTCCTACATTCTAGGTTCTAGATGTAGAGCACCGGTTAGCATGTTTGGTACAGAGTTAGGCCTAGGTCCAGGTGCCTATCAGCTTCTAGGTCTAGCTATGTCCAGCTTCTACCTTTTACATCTGGTCTAGAATTTGATAAGCTCCAACCTAAGTGAGTTTGTAGATTCAGGGTTAGGTCCTACACTCTAGGTTCTAGATGTAGACCACCTTAAAAATTATCCAAAAAGGAGTAGCCCTGAGGAAGATGTTTTCGAGGCTTCTAGGAAACGTCGGAATCCCCTAAAAGAAACAACCCCCTTTTAGACTCGGTCAACTCGCACGTGCAGACGCGCAGGCTCGGCTAAATCTACCTCGTAGAACAATAAGCTGTGCTCAAGTTCGTCGTGAAACAATAGGCGATCGATTCCCCGGGTACGTCACAGGAATTTCACGGGACCACGAAGATTTTACACGGTCGCCTCTAGCCTTTAGCCTCCTCTCCCTTCGTGGCGTGACGAATTTCGTTCCGTACGGCCCGGCTCGGCCTGCCGAAACTTTCGACACGCTCGATATTCCGCTAAAATACCCGGCCCGCTCCGGCCCGACGTCTTTGTTGGCCAAAACACATGGAAACGTTGTTAACCGAACATCGACTGGTCGAATGAATAATGCAGCAGCGTCTCCGGTAATCTGCGGATGACAAAAGCTTCGGCTGGTTCTATACAACGGATCGTGGTTTAATCAATTAGCCGAAAGAACGAGCTCGATCACGCGATGACATTATTGCCGTTGAAATTTTATGAAAATCCCGAAAGTTGATTTTAGGTGATATTTTCATAATTGGATCTATTTAATGATCGATCTCGCGATCAAAAAGTCGGAACCATATTCATGGCATTTTTCTAATGAAATATCAAATACGATATTTACCCTCGTGGTAGGGGTACCTCCCTACCGATAATGTTTCAATGTTATTCGCATAGACAAATGTGCGCGCTCTGAATCTATGATGGTCTCGAAGGTGCTTAGATCTTTCATCAGCTGGATCTACGATGGACTTATCGTAGAGGGGTTTGTTCCTATCGAACAGTCCTCCCAAAAATGAATTTTGGGCGCAATTTCAGCGTCTTATAGGACTGCATTGAAATGCGAAGAGCAAAAAGGGTTGAGATTTGAAAAACAGAGGTACCGTGCAATGATCTTGGAGCGTCGGCGCGTTCAACTAACAATAAAACCATGGAAATAATGCTGTCTGCCAGGGGTAGACGTCAGTCCCGATGTCCGCGGCACTTTCCATATCGCCCTTTAACCGGTTCAACGTCATCCATTATGAAAAGAGCCCCCCGGTGGCGCGGCGGCACTCTTTCAATGTCAAGTATATCGCCACTCGGAATCCTATTGGAGCCGGTTGTTTTCTACTGACAGACACGTTTCATTGGGGACGGGGTCCATTGTGAAGGCTGAATCTAATTTTGAGAGGGGTAGGTGGTGCGCGGCGTTACGGTCGTCGGTTGTCTGGGTCGGCTGTCGTCAACGTCGCAACAACGTAAACAAGTTTCCCGCGGCCGACTAATATCTAACGTGACCCCGGACGCGCGTCAGGCTTAAAAGCAAATCTTCGTTCCGGGCATTTAGGACCGCCCGCTGTCTGCGTTTTTGATGCGTCAACACACGAACGGACACGCACACACACACACATAGAGAGAGAGAGAGAGAGAGTCACGCGAAAGCCTCGCCCCGATCCGGAGCACACGCAGCCTCGAATGATATTTCGAGTACCGTTCCTCCCCACGCTCCGCCACACAGATCAATACGCCCATAATTGTTTGAAATCTATATGCTGTCCTTTTGATACCGATACCCTATGTTTCGCGTGCTACTGCCAAGTCCTGATCCATCTCCGGACAATGGTGACGACCAAAGGCGACTGTACCTAGAGCCACCCTATTGTTAGAATATCCCTGTTAACCTAGACCTAGTTAGATCTGACTGGAGCTGTGTTTGGTGTGGGAATCATTAGGTGTGATATTGTTAGGGTATCATTGTCAACGCGGGTGTAATTAGACCGTCTCGAACCAGCAAATTTGATTAATACAGTCGAAACTTATCTTTCAACCTCGATCTAGTCCGAACAAAAGCTCACCGTCGACAAGCTCGCGATTCAAAACTGCACAAGCATCTTTCTCCATTATCCTCGTAGACTCTAGCTCGCAAATAAACCTTGTCCCATCGTTACGAGCTGTTTTGTCGGATTACCGAAAGAACAAGGTCCCCGGCAGAGGCCGTCCGATGGGAAGCATGATTTACGGGGAACGAGACTTTGCTGACTCGTTGTTCCCGTTGTTAATGAATGTTCGCGACGTCCCTGCTGGATTTATGCGTAATGCACCTGCCAAGTTTTTTCGATGCATTTCGATGAACACAGCGTGTCCGGAATCCAGAAGTACTAGAGGGACGATCAATTAAGAGGGACCTTAACGAGATCGCGGTCCCGCGATTCGATGGTCAGTTCGATGATTTCCGGGAGAGGCGAGACGTCACCGCATTTTCCAAATAATCAAAGGCCGTAGCTTTTGAAGCGTCTCGTTAAAATTAAACGTCGCCGGCTAACAAGGCAACGGGCCGGTCGTAATGAGCAACTTCTGCCGGCGACAAACAAGTTGCCAGTCTTTTCAAAAATCGCGTGGGGCTCCATGTGCGCGCGGTTTCATTAAGCATGCTCGCTTTACGCGATCCCGGAACTATTCCGGCGAGCGAAAGAACAAAGCGGGAACGTCGCCGCCGGGGTTTCGAAGGAGTTTTTAGGCGGACCCCGACTGCTTTACCATGGTTTTTAACTCGATCGTGCTTTCCAAGAGCAACTTGCAAAATTAACATTTTCCTTTGATTCCTGTTGGTCCGCTCTTGTCTTTGCATCATACTTTGAACACCGTAGCTTGGTGACGTCACTCGGCTACCGACTATAGCGCTTCTGCCACTGTTTTTCCTCGAATTGCCACGATCTGGTAACGGTATCTAGGATAGAACGAGGGACCGAGTACAGCTGGTCGGGTTTTATGCTTTTCCTCCCACCCCCGGCGAACCCCGGCGAAAGTTTCTTTCCCCCATTTCGGAGAGGTTTCTCGGAGGTTCGATGTAATCCAACAGGGTCCCGGACGCAGTCCCGATGATCCCACGCAACACTGTTTCCGGCCAGGTCTTCCAGACATCCAGAGACTCCGTTCCTAATTGCCCGGTGGCGGAATCCTCGGGAAACGCCATTACCACGGACAAAGAGTGGATCCGTTATCCTGTCCGGGCGGATCGTTGAAATATTGCCAGGTGGCGGATATCAACCACGGCCTACGGGAATGGCTGCCATTCCTTACCGGCAGCTGACTCCGGATTAACCAGGGTACAGCCCTATTGAAACCGTCGAGGATCGATTTTTTCCGAGACCGGATAGTCTCGTCTTTCGAGAGGATTTTCAGAGAAGTTTCATTCGAATGTTCGCAGAATTACGAAAGTTCCGAGACGAAACATGTGTGCGGGTGATGCTGAATTGAATTTTTTCTAACCCTTTGTAATTGATATAGTTGAATCGAAAGCACCGCTCTCCTCTCGTCTGTTGTATATCGATTGCCCGATCGGTCCTCAGGTGCGCTCGACGTGGAGGACTCGGTTCGATGTCCCCTGCGATCGCTCGAATTTCATAGCCTCATCAAGGATTCAGGATTACGTTCAACTTGATGACAGGGCCTTCAGAAGGCTGCGCCGACTCGGGCTCTACAATCGCAGAAGACGACAATGCGCCGATATCATTAGTCCGTGTAGTATTCCGTTTACCGAATTATGCGACCTAGTTCCGCCAATGCGTTCCACTTAAAAGGTTGCAGGATCATTGAAACATTAAAAAGTCAACGTCCATATCGTTAGCTCCAGCTGATAAAACACCTAAACACCTCCAAGACAATCATAGGTTACGAACGCACATGTTAATCTACGCGAATAACATTGAAACATTAAAAAGTCAACATCTATGTTGTTAGACCCAGCTGATCAAACACCTAAGCACCTCGAAGACAATCATAGGTTACAAACGCACGTTAAACTATGCGAGTAACATTGAAACATTAAAAAATCAACGACCATGTCGTTAGATCCAGCTGATCAAAGACCTAATCGAAGCACCTCCAAGACAATCATAAGTTCAAGGCACGCACGTTAATCTATGCGATTAAAAATGTTCGTGGAGAGAGATGGTACAGGTCTGGAGGACTGTACAGCGCAACTACGGAGAACCCTAAGTCCCGGCTAAACACAGCCGAATGTCTATAACTCTGAGAACTGGTCCGTCTCGAATTAACCTCTCTCAATTAAGACAATGGTTCCCCGGTTCCCCGGACATCCTCTTCTCATCGAAGCGAGAATGGAGGACCTAAAAGGAAGGATCTCAGAGGTTCTCAGGCCAGCTTCCATCCCCCTGCCACGGCTGCTCCGGCGAATGTATATTTATGTAAAACTCGAGGATTCGACAGTGGAGGACTTCGGTCAAGAGATTGCTAGCTTTGGGTCTGGCTTGTTGGACGGATGTTGAGCAAGTGAAAGGGGAACTTTGTTCCTTCGCCATTAAGCGAGTTATTATTCCCCTGATGGCCCACCAAGTTTTACACACTTAACCGATCCGCGTTTGAGGAAATATTTTAAAAATAGGGGAAACAATTAAAAATACAAACTTACGCTACATTAAGTATGCATTATATGGCTAGACACTTTCCAGATTAATTTCAAAATGCACAGGCGTAATGTGCAGCACAGTTCGTACCAGAAGAAGTGGTTTGAATGACTGAATTTTGCATCCGCTTAAAACCATGGCCACGGGGTATCGATCAGGGTAGTACCAGCTGCGAATGGAGCAACACGACGTCACGGAATGCGGGAGTCGCTCGGAAAACGCGATACAGGAATGCAGGAGCAAGCACCGGAAGGAGAAACGTCGATACGCCTCTCGTTCCCTTTCAGCGATTGCTTCGTCTCGAAGGAGTACTCTCGCTTTCACGGAGGACGATGGGGCTTATCGATTAATCGGTAGCCGGTCGGACAGAGAGAACTTGAAGTGTCTACGACTTCGAGCCAGCCAGGTCGATCCGGATACGTTTATCTTCGCGCGAACGTCGTCCCCGGCAATTTAATTGCAGAAAGAAATCATCCAGCAGGAGATTGATCATTCCGGCAGGAAATATGGGGAACGACTAAATGAAGAGATGGTGGCAGCACTGCTGGTCGGGAAACAGCTGATTGTGCAAATGTGAACTGTTAATTAAATCAATCCTGCACAAGTCAGTTCCTGGTAGCTACCAAGGTGAATCTCAGGGATGCACATTTAGGGAGGACCTTATTTTTCGATCTTGCTTTGCAGGACAACCCCTAGAATGGTGTCACTGGACGAAAAAATACTCTGTGCAAAATTTGAAATTGATCGAATAACGGGAAATGGTCACGAATTTTTTTAAAATCAATATTACCTTTTGTTTCTAAATTGTTAGTAAATAAAAAAGATACGTAAACACATATGCTGACTATATATTGCAGTGGAGAAAATCGAGTTGCAAAATAAAAAAATTTTCAAAGTCGACTTGGCATCATTTCCTATTATTCGATCAATTTCAAATTTTGCACAGATTATTTTTTCCAGTGGCACCATTTTAGGGTGTCATTTCAATGCACATTTCCCAAGAAAATTCGCCATATGCCGGGTCACGTCTCGGAGACACACTGCCATGAATCCTGTCCCTCGATTCTTCATCGTCCTCAACCCTAACTCGTCAGCTGGGAGAGAGAAGGAGAGTTACTCTCATCAACGGCAAGTCCTCGAATCGGGATGCGCCTCGGTGGCTACGCAGCCTCTGTATCGCCCATCCCTCCACGCCTTACCCGGCTTTCGACGGGTACATTATGCAATGAGGGTACTCGTCGAGCCAAGGGTGCTTTTCGCCGGTAAGACCAGCGAGGGTGTCTAAGGTCGGCCCACCCCCCGCCGACTCGAAAACATTTCTTGCACGCTGAGTAACGGTCTGTTAAAAGTTAGATTAGTCTAAGTAGCCTAAAAGCTCTAATGACTAAATGACAAAGAGAAAAACGTCTGCGAGGAGACGAAGGATGTCCTCCCGACCAGACGAACGAGGGTAAGTAGTTCTTTACTATGATTTGGGTCAGCGACCCGTTCACCGTTTTGTCACTTCGCTAATATTTTGCAAGAAATACGACGGACTATCTAGTAAGACTCGAGACTACACCCCCCCGACTTCTTAATTGACGTTTTCGACGATTACCTCGGGATTCTAGAACTGTTTTGCAACTACGATGAAGGGGCTGTCCCCGTGCACGCGAACTTCACGTCCCTTCTGCATTCATCCTTGCAACTTTGGCTCTACCTTGGCCAGAGAGGACTTTAGGAAGTATCCTTGAGAAAAATGACAGTGCACCCTGGTCGGTGGGAAATTCAGAATATCAATCTTAACATTCAGAGTGACCACTAAAAATTGCTGCACCATTATTCGAAATATTGTTCACGTGATTAAATATTTTGGTAACTAAACAATTTAAGTACTGTTTGAGATATTCTATCGATAAAATGGAATCATATCCTAGGCCGGAAGGAATGTTAAATTTTCGATTGAAAATAGCTGCAAGGGGTTAAAAATTGACGAGACTTTATATGAACGTAGAATTCATTTTCTCAAGTCCCTTGACCACGGCCAGGCCGGAATGAATCTGGAGAGTCAAAGGAGTCAAGAATTTTAACGAATTTATTCTGCAACGTTCCCAGCCTTGGAAAGGTATCCACGTACTCGGCTACTCCGCTCCGTCGAACATTGTTGGCATTCTGTGTCCCTTGAACACTTCAAAGGGTCGAACCGGGCAAAATAGGAAAAAAATGATAACCACGCAATAATATCCGCGACGTGATCAAGCACGTAGGAAATTTCGCTGTGGAAGCAATAGACGAGCCAAAGAACGCCCGTCGGAAAGAACGAGCCGTGGAGGTCCTCCTGGTTTAATCATTCTTCTGGAATTCGAGCCCTGTCTGAGGGTCCACGAAAAAGGGAAGGTTCTTCTTCCTAGATCACCATGCTTCGTTGAACAGAAGACGTTAAGGGAGTCTTAATATCGGAGGTACTTTGGGGTCAACCCCTTTCTCGAATGATTGCCATTTATTATATCGTAATTAATTACATCGTGGGAATGTCTAATTTAGGGCTGACGTATATTCTGATTCAGCTGTGCTGTTTCTGGATCAAGAATGTCATATAGAGGGTGTCTGAAAATTCCTTCAACATAAATGGAAGGTTCCTGAGATCGTTTGAATCAACAATCTGTATATATATATTTTTAAATTATTATAATTAATAAATATTATATTATTATAAATTATGTTTATTTTTGAAAATGAAGGAAATGTTGAAGGAATTTTGAGACACCCTGTAGGACCCCGCATACCCTCAAGAGTTTATCGCAATTTTCATGGCAGGTTGCCAGGTGATTTTTAAACGTCTCGCGACTCCATGGCAACCGGAGGAGATCAACAAAATTGCGGCCTATCAAGTGATCAAGAGATAGTCACCAATTTAAGTCTGGAGATCGTTCAAAGTCTTTCAATGTGCCCGGCGCTTAATGGTCGGTAATAAATGGAAAAAGCCGCAGATATCCATCATACTTATTCTAGCGGTTGGAAAAAGGTGTGCCGTTAAGAACGGCTGACGGTCTGTCGCGAATAACGGTAACGACGCGTGGTTGATTCATAAGTAGAGAAGAAAACGGAATGAAAACAGTGGTGCGGGGGAGGGGTAATGGTGGGGAGAGATGGAGAAACACGTTGCTCGGTGGAAGCTGGTGCTGCTTCTCTGCGAAACGGAGGCACGAGTGGAGGGACCGTAAAAAATTTTCCCCTGAATCATCCCCGGGGCCGGAGTTTCGCAACAACTCTCGTTACGGTGTCACCCCTGCCCTAAACCCGAGGATCGTCCGCGTGAGCCAGCAGACGTTCGCGTTGTTATTGCGACGCGGGAGTAAAAATAACGCGCTGTATCTTCGCCGGTCGTCGACGAGTCGCAGGTCGGCGACGGCGTCCCCTCTGCCACCGCGTCGGGGGTCATTTTAGGGAAATTTTAGGGGTGATTCGAGGGCCCGATAACAGAATGTAATTGCACACTTGCGGCGAAAGTCGCCCACCAACTGACAGCGACGGGTCCGACTCACGGGGACAGTGGTTCGCAAGTTCTAACGGTTTGTCAACATTTCTTTCCATGCGGCTCGTTTAACGGGTTCCATTGAAATCACCGACACAAATTTCCCCGACAACGTTTCAACGACTCTAGATTTGACCGACAACTACTTTGGCCGACAATGATTTTGACCGACACCAAATCTAAAATCATTGCCGGTCAAATTCGTTGTCGGTCGAATATGGAGTCGGTGAAAATCGTATTGAGGAAAGGGTCTAGCAGACTAAGAATGCAAGTACCCTTAACTATATCATTTTTTTATCAGTTGTTAATTATGATATTCTAATAAAAAAAATACGAAAATACTCGTACTTACATCCTTTATAACATATATTTTTTTCAAAATTGTGATCAAATTATTAAGGGTAGAAAAAAATTATTTAATTTTTTAGGGGTGGGAATTTGAAACAATCCTTTCAGTGAACACTTTCAAAAAATTCAACAATAGTTCTGTTACCTATCTAACCCGTACAAAAGTTACTGAGAAACCGGCTGGGCACTTATCGAGAGTTTAATGTACTTGCTAGTTAACATTCGAGAGATGGTACAGGGTTCAAGGTTAGGTCTCGGCAACGTTGAAGATGGTCGATCGAGTTTTCATTTATTCCAGAACCCGGGAAAGAAGTAGTTCGAATCGCGGGATATACAAAAAAGTTGGTGGGCTCCTAATTGAAAGTCGATACCGAGCGGCAAGCGTAAACTTCGATTTCCATATTGGACAGGCACTCGGCGCGGAGTTTAAAGCGGCAATTTAAATTATTTCGCATAAGCCGTCGCTACGTTCACGGGGAATTTGTCATGAGCTGGCGCAGCGAATTCGATGTAATCAAGATACACAATTCCATTTCAATAAATGGATCACATGATAATGTTGTCGTGTAAACGAGCGGGGGATACAGAACTGGTTCGCGTCACGGGAGCGTGCGATGTGCATTATACACGATGTGCCGGCGCTTGACGAGTGATAAAAGCGACTTTGATAGAAATTCTGTCGGCGGGAATCATGTTTCATTGTCGCGTAAATGAACGCTGGATTCTTCGCCTGTTTTAAGAGATCCTCGATTATTCCTGTAACAATCCGGTTAACTAAATTAAACCGGCGATTTGATCACTTATCGGCTGGAGAATAGTTTTAACGAAGTTTCAACCCCCTACCTTCGCTGACGGGGATAGGTGTAGTGAAATATTTTTAGAAAGAAACCCGATACGTACCCCTTATCATTGTACATATCAGGGAATTTTTTTGCAATTATTTTAGTTAAAAATTCTGGTTTCAAAAAAATCTACAATCTCTCTATTTCGCTGATGGTTAGCAATTATATTATTCCCGTGTCCGGGGGGGTGCATGTAATTTTTAATGTGCAGTTAAACACAGCTGGGAATTGTCGAAGTTAATATTTTAAGAAAACAGTTTTAATGGAGTCGCGGGAATATCAACCGCGAATATAGAGAAAGCTTTAATGCTCTATTTCCGATAGCCAATCTTTCCAGACAGAGTATTGCACTCTAATAAACGTTTGCCGCAGGGGGGAGCATAATTATCTTTGCGCGTCCCTTCCAGCGTGTAGAAAAAGTCCGCGAAAGAAAGGAAGTTAACGTAGCTTCCAGTGAATCGTCTAAATGAATGGATTCCCGGGGCAAGCCAACGCTCGCGAATTAAAATAATTCTCCAAATTAAAATCTTTATTACGCGAATCTCAAACGCGACCCGCGCGCGCAGACAGCAGCGGTCGGGACCGAGGGCCGGTCTCGACGAAATTATTTCGAAATTAGAGATGAAAGTGATTTAGACAGAGAGGGTTAATTATCCGTGGCCCGTAAAATGGAAACCTTTCTGAATTCATCGCCGCTTTATTTACTTCCTCCAAAGAAACACAGACTCGCACACGCCTACGGGGTCTTCCTCCTGCTTTTTCACCCCCGCCCCACCACCCTTCGCCTTCTTGTGTGCGCGTTCCACGTTTGCGTGGATGGGAAAGAATATAATTTCAGAACCGGCGGGGATGGGAGACTGATTAAACGGCCGTTAAAGGGAAATGAATTTTAAACACGATTTCTGCGCGAGACCAAAGGAACGCGTGTGAGCTCATTTTATGCAAACGTACAATTCCACGCGCGTATGCCGCAAACTCGCTGAAACGCTTCACTCGATCATCGACTATACTCGATGACTGGTTCACTATTCTTTTTTTTTCATTTCGAATATCAATTATTTTTTGTTTAATCAACGAATTTGAAAAAACTGTTTTAAAAATATATATATTGGAAGTGACAGTCTGGTGGTTCGAGTAGTCACTCCGGGAAGAATCGGCAGGCACAATCACAGCCGGAAAAAAGGACTGAAGGTTAATTACCATCAGCAGAAACGCTCAGTGAACTAGTGCACGATCAGGATCAAGTTACACGGTTGTGCAACTCGCATAATTGCTATCACCAGGATTGCTGCATTGTTAAACGTGTCCGCATAGACAGTTAACGAGTACCCTAATTATTGGTATCCCACCTGGCGGACTTGTACGTCGAACACTATACGCAACACTGTTGCGTATTCCTTCATGTAACACGCAATCGAAATTGAACAGACTGCATGCACACACCTCGTTCCTATTTTTACTATTCACAGTTTCGTTTATAAGAACTGTAAATTACGACCTTAAATAAGAAATTTTTTTTAAAAAATTATAATAAAATATATTATATATTATATATAATATTTATATATTATATGTAAATTATATATAATGTTTATATATAATATATAATATAATTTAATATAAGTTTATATATTTAATAAAAGTTTATATATATTATATAATAATATATATAATATATAATAAACATAATGCAGATTTCATATACCCTCCTGGAATATTATCATACAATATCATTATACAACGATTTTAATAAGGAAATTAACTGATTCAACAATAATACATAAAAATTTATGAAAATAACTAACAAATCAAACAAAAATTTTGGTTCAAACCTCAAACGTCCCTAAATTTTTCGATCCGGACCAGTGTGGGGCGTGCCTCTCCCAAAATAAATGGAATGAATAAGAATCAGCATCGGACTGCAACCCGTGGATCCCGAGGTTGTGTAGACAGTGGGCGGTTTCAAAGCGGGCGAAAGAGACAGGCTGATTAAACGTCGGTCGAAGAGGAAATGAATTTTAAACGCGATTCTCATAAACCGCGGCGCGGATGCGCGGCCGTGAATGGTAGCCGGAAATGATCGCGGGGCCGCGCCCCGGTGAAACCTCGAAAATCGTGGCCGGTTTTACGCGCGGCGAGGAATCGGTCGAAGCGTGTCGTGGCCGGGCTTAAGGTTCTTCGGTGAAATTGATTTAGAGGTCCCGGCGATTAAACAGCGCGGCCGAAAACTCGCAACAAAAGTCAACGGTTGGCGCGGCCGTTTTATTAACACGATATCTCGACAGATATGAGTTTGAAAGCTATTATATAAGCTCGGGAATGCGCGCGGGCGCACAACCCTCACTCTTTCTCTGTCTAGCGCGCCACCCCCGCGTTCTGCTGAAGTTTTAACCATTGTTTCGCTCGTTACGAGGTTTCAGCAGTTGCTCTCACGAAGTTCACCCCCTCTGCAAACCCCATCCTCTCTATCTCTCTCCCTCCCTCTCGAGTTTCCCCCGACTCTGCTGGAAAAGTTGAAACAATTCCGCGCTGCGGCCAGATAAAACCGCGAAAAACGGATGAAAATTGCCCGGAAAAATAAATGCCGGGTCCAGAGAGCGTTGAGCCGTGCCACGGAACACGTTTCACTGATCGCGGGGGCGAACTATTAATCGTTACGCCCTCGGAAGCCGCCTCTTGCCCCCAAAGGACACTGTACACGCTCGCCTTGATGCGACCTCCGACCCGCCAATTGTTTTCTACCGGACCATTCACGGCACCGGTGCAGATTTTCCTTCTTCTACCATTTTGTCAGCCGGCGTAACTACCCTCTTGACGTATCCTTAAAATGCCTTGACTAATCCCAAACGATTTTCGAAGATCTACAATAAAGAAATAAAATAAAATAAAATAACTCACCACTTGTAACACTGCACTAGAATTCTGTCGAGGTATCCTCTCCTTCCGGGAATCACCGCATTGTATACACCAGGTGGCAAATTCTGTAACAAATAATAACAATATAATAAATTGTATAATAAATTATACATAAAAAGAAATAAAATAATAAATTGAAATAGTCAACAATATTTTCAACAAGATGTAATTAATGTTTAAAAAACCAGGTACGGTCTCATTAGTCCAGCAACAATATTCAACAGTTTCCTTGCAACTGGTAAAATTACATTCAATTATGGAGCGTGAAATAATTTTCACTATTTTCAATGTAACAGTATATAATATTATATATCATAATAGAATATCACAAATGAATTCTCATCAAACATAATACACTGAAATAGTCAACAAGATGTAATTCATTTTTAAAAAACAAAGTACAGTCTCATTAATTCAGCAACAATGTTTAACAGTATACTAGCAACTGGTAAAATTACATTGAACGGAGCGTGAAATAATTTTCACTATTTTCAGTGCAGCGCAGTGCTAAAAAGCTGATAGCATCAGCATTCGTTCCGATATTTGATGATCAGCTCGAGGTAGGCGAAAATCGAATACGAATCGTATTTCCCGCGTTTCGGTCCGGAAGGAACCTCGACACTAGTCCGCGTACAAGTTACAGTGTATACGGTCAGTGCTCGGACGTGTATCTATGTTTAAGCACTTTCAATTTCCGCTAAGGGACCATGGGAATAAATATGCCTGCCAGCACTTCGCAAAATGGCAAGTTATGCTGATTCCAAATGCATTGCTCCCTGTAGAGCTTGCATGATTACGAAATTATTTTTCGGGGAACTGCGTCGACAAACTCGAAATGTTACGTTCGTTCAAACATTTGCAAATTGAAAAGCCATGTTTGCATCTCTGTCTCTTTACTATAACTCTTCGAACATAAGAGATATCAGGATGAAATTTCTACTAAAAAATTATTTCTTTTTACTTGTAGATTATTTTGCAGGATATTCCACATATCTGCTAGTATTAATTTAAATACAAGATTTGGAATGAATTAAAAATATCATGATTTCGTGAATAATTCAATCAGAGTCCTATAGAAATTTGATTGAACAATTTATACACAGCAATGATTAAAAATTAATTGTTGGCAATTATAATGAAATGCATTTATGCAAATCGATACAGAGAACTCGATTAAAAATTTACCTATTTCATAACGAGGTTATTCAACATGCAGAAGATAAATTTCAGCAATGATTGAATTACATTTTTGTGAGTCGATCAACGGGAATAGGAACGGAGGAACAATTTGATTATTTTGTTGGTGGGGAAACGGTGCAAGCTAAATAAATTAGAACAGTGAGGTATCGATGCAAGTCAGTGAGCATTGTTTACAGTGGACTTTGCGGCATCCTTACAGAACCAGCAGGTACAGCTGTCTGAATCGAATAGGTATCGGACGAAACAGCAGGATTGCGATATACGTGCAGTCCCGCGACAAATCCTAGCTCGAGGATACGATATTCTCGGGGAGACGGAAAGATTTTGTGGACATCCGTACACAAGCGGGCTCGGAATCGACACATGCCCGTGAGAAACTGTGCATTCGTGGAACGGAAACCTCGAAGTTGATTCTTCGGTGTAATATCTGCAGTCTGGTCGGCAAACAAACTTGTCTATGCTTTTTCGCGCGGGATTGTCGGGCTCCGCTACTCCTCCTCTCAGCATTTATCTTTCCCTGTTCGAAATATTCGATCAGATTCTCACAGAAATAAAAACCATTCGATTACTTGATCATTCGACTTCCCCGTCGCATTATCCAATATTAAATGTGGATCTTAAATAAATGAAAGTCGGTTCCCAGCCATTGTCCGAATTTTCAAATAAACAGAACGATAATAATTCTTTCGCCGAGCACACAGGAGAACGAAACATATGGTGAAATTAATTTTGGACAGCCGCTGGATTTACGATACGTCCAGTAGAATTAAAATAAAAAATATTGTTGTGAAATATTATGACTGTGTTAGATTTATGATTTACGGAGGAATCGAAACAAATGAAAATAAAGTCTCTCTCTCTCTTTGCACGTCGGAATAAACTGCGCGTGGAGGGAGGGAGAGGAGGAATCCTTCGCATGGAATTGAACACACAAGCAGCGCAAATACGGTTATGTTATTTAGGGCGCACCGTTTGCATGAAAGTCTCATACTGCGGAATTATTGTTTGACTATCGTTCGCGTGGAGCGGCAGATAAAACAACGCGTAATGTCTGTCCGTAAAAGATTCACGGAGCGAACACGATCGGTCCCAAGGAACCAGTAGAGGCAGAAAAACCGCCCTCGCAGGAGGCGATCTTTTAAACGCAAAACGCACTGGTGGAACGAGTGTAAAACAAACCATCTCATAAAATGTGCACCCGAAGATGTTGCTCGGATCACATAAAACCGATAGCGCCTCGGAAGCTCTGAATATTTTACTCAACAAATCGTGAACTGTTCCCGTTCAACTGAATCGGAATGAATAACCCCTCTCGGCGTTGTCAAGCTTCTACCCGGACTCATGTTCCAGCCAAGTTCCTGTGCTGTTTCGACGCCGCTTAGAACCCGTCAAGTTGGAAGTTTTGAAGTTAGTACTCCCAAGTTGCGAAGATCATCTGTGGGACCCCCTCCAGTTGGGATTCCCCCAAGTTTGGACCCCCTCGAGTTAGGATTCCCTAAACTTTGGACCCCCTCGAGTTGGGATTCCCTAAACTTTGGATCCCCTCGAGTTGGGATTCTCCCAACTTTGGACCCCCTCGAGTTGGGATTCCCTAAACTTTGGACCCCCTCGAGTTAGGATTCCCCCAACTTTGGACCCCCTCGAGTTGGATTTCCCTAAACTTTGGACCCCCTCGAGTTAGGATTCCCTAAACTTTGGAGCCCCTCGAGTTGGGATTCCCTAAACTTTGGATCCCCTCGAGTTGGGATTCTCCCAACTTTGGACCCCCTCGAGTTAGGATTCCCTAAACTTTGGACCCCCTCGAGTTGGGATTCCCCCAAGTTTGGACCCCCTCGAATTAAGATTCCCCCAACTTTGGACCCCCTCGAGTTAGGATTCCCCCAAGTTTGGACCCCCTCGAATTAAGATTCCCCCAACTTTGGACCCCCTCGAGTTGGGATTCCCCAAACTTTGGACCCCCTCGAGTTGGGATTCCCCAAACTTTGGACCCCCTCGAGTTGGGATTCCCCCAACTTTGGACTCCCTCGTAATGAGATTCCCCCAACTTTGAACCCCTAAAGTTTGAGCCCTCTCAATTTTGAATCTTAAGTGTGGACTCCTTCCAGTTGGAACTCCGTCAAGTAGGGAGCCCATCAAGTTCAGCTCCCACAACCTAGTGACCAGAAAATTCTGAAATAATCTTTAATTCCCTGGAGCAGCGTTATCGATTTGAAACGATGTCCGTTTTGATCGCTGGTAAACTTTATATCTCGATCGCGGTGTCAAGGTATCCGGTAGCAAGTACGGTGTCCCCGGAGCCGTGTCTGAGGGATGACCGTCGCAGGGAACAATCCTTTAAACGCGAAAGATGGCGTGTGCGCGCTCGGACCAGGGTAGGGTATCCTGGTTCGCGGGCAAAAAGGCTGCAGGCCTGGAGGCGTTTGGCAAACGAGAGGCCGGAGAGAACGAGGCGTAGGAATCGTGTGTCTGGTCGGTGGGTACCGCTCTTACGATCCTCGGACGTTGAAATTGATGGCAAGGACAGAAGTTTAGTGGCCGCCTATATATCCTCGCGGAAGGAGCCCGTGTGCCAGTGCCGGTGCCACCACACCGTAGGTAGGAGAAAAAGGGTGGAAATAGGGGAACACGCCGGAGGAGCAGCAGGCACCAGAAGAGGTTGCGCGCTCTCCCTGAAGTCTGGAGGCTTGTAACGTTGGTAACCGAGCCACCGTGGCTGCAGGATGGTTCGATGGACAAGGGGGACGAAGGAGGCAGATGAGAAGCTGGAGGGAATAGTGGGAGGACCTCGGAGGATGAGGAGGGAGAAGGGACCCGAGCGAAATGGGGAGGAAAGTCGTGGTCGATGCTCGGTCATCGAGAAAAACTCCTACCCCTCTTCTCTCTCCTACCTCTGCTATTTCACTCTCCGAGCCTCTCTCTCTCTCTCTTTTTCTCTCTCTTCCTCGATCTGGCTGCCTCTGTTGGCGGTAATCCCGAATGTCTATGGGTGTTCGCGTTCGTGTGCGCAAAAAGAGGAACGCGGAATCGGCTACTCCGTGGAAGGGCCGGAGATCTTAAATCGTCGTCGCATGAAATCGTCCTTGAAAGCACTCGCCATCTCAAGAACCGATCCCGATGTGGACAGACGGTTTCCGAGGATCAGGCTACCCGGTGAATATACATTCGTAATTCTTTGTAGACGTCTCGTACCACCCACGGATCCGATGAACCTGAATGTTATTCAATACGTTCGGTCTGCGCGATGCTAATATCCTCCTGGACAGAAATATTTCGAGGACGATTTCGTGGGAGGACTTCGATGTGTCAGTGTGAGTATGCGAACGTTCACAGTTGGCCGAAAAGTTATTTATGCTGTCGACAGTTGTCTCATTCCGATGGATCTTGATCAATACAAGGACAGACCTAACCTAGATCTAACCTAGACCTCGAGGGAAGGGATGAAAATATTTTCAGCCCGTTGCTGGCTGCTACTAAATACTCAATGGACCAGGAATTAATTAAAACTCCGCGGATGATATTTGAATGTGGACTATATTCGAATCTAGGTTAGAGCCAAGTTTGGAATTGAGATATTGGAGGAACCTTCGAATTGAGCTGATCAGATGCTACATTATGCAGCAATGTCTTCCTGGAAGATCGATGCCGGAGAATAATTCGAGACAGCGGTACGACGCTTTGAAGATCTTGTTACGAATTCTATGTAAATACTGTATCGATGAGAAACGGTATAATTGTTATTTCATATTCCCACGCGCGTTCCAGAGGCAACGGTGGATCCGAACAAAAAATTAAATGATAGAGTAAACGCTGATTAATCTGTATTTCACGCGTGCAACGAATTTACTCTGTTTACAAAGCGCAGACAATACGTATTCATTACCAGTCGGCCGTGTGTGGTGGAACGCATTAATACATTTTATGTAGAATTCTTATGGGAAATCGAGCTGTACGGTCAGCAGGAAAATTAGCGATGACTTGTTTGCAACGAAAATAAACCGTGAGGTAGGAGGGGAGGGCATCGGTGAACACCGGTGGATGTTTCACGCCGACGTGACAGATAATGACGTTGTGTAAAATATACCGCGGGTACTTAATGAGGCGAAATATTTGTTTAACATAAAACAAATTCGGTTCATTTGATACACACCGGGGAACACGTCGCTCAATGAAAAATGTGCCTTTTTGCCCGCGCTGAGCTGGTTAACGCGTTTATACGATCCTTTGCGAGCGATCGTGTCCCGTCGATTTTACAAGGAAACAAACGAAATCATTTCCAGGCAGGAAAAATCACACTGCCACACCCTCCGTAGCACGCGCACTGAATTAATACCGGGAGAGCTATCGATAACGAAATATTAAATATCAGTACATTGTCAGGCAATAAACGGAATCTCGAATGATAAAATCGGACGCACCGGTACACAAAATTAGATCAATGAC
Source organism: Lasioglossum vierecki (assembly GCA_028455595.1). Lineage (NCBI taxonomy): Eukaryota > Metazoa > Arthropoda > Insecta > Hymenoptera > Halictidae > Lasioglossum > Lasioglossum vierecki. The sequence continues at coordinate 3,235,849 of CM052344.1, read as the reverse complement.
AGAACGTTCATTGAAAGATTTATTGGATAAAATGCAGCGAGTATAAGGATCTCACAACGAACCGAGAAGCACGGATGCTCGTCACAGACTAACCATATTTTTGGAACATCTGGAAGGCTACCTGCAATTAACCTTCCCAGGCACAGAGGGGAAGGAATCAACGGGTCTCACGAGCATTCAGACCTGCAGGCTTATTGTGCTGTCCATCCACGGTTACCTGCATAGTGCAACGTTTGATCCGCGCACAAGGAATGCAGGTCATCTCCTGTTGCAGCTGCTGCCGAATTTAGATTTTATAGAATTATGAATACACCACAGTGAACCCAATTCAGATAGCTTGCTTGGAAAAATTTCGATAATAAATGATTCAGAACGTAGGTATTCGCGGGACAAATATTTATAGAAATATTTCTAACGATATACAAAATTAATATCATAGAAGCTTCTGATACTACTAGACCTACACCAAGAAGGTTCTAAAGATGACCCAATTCAGATAGCTTGCTTGGAAAAATTTCGATAATAAATTATTCAGAATACAAGTATGCTGTGTGGGTCAAATATTTATAGAAATATTTCTAACGATACACAATGTTAATACCATAGAAGCTCCTGATATAACTAGACCTGATTTAGACGTCTTAGAATGATTAGACCCAAACGAAGAAGACCCTAAAGCGAACGATGAGAGGGAAAATGATTCGATAGACAGTTGGAGCAATTGCGTGGAATCCTCAGTCGGGTGGATCAGCTTCGAAATGAATTAAAGGGTAACCTTCTGGCCTCATAAAACCATCCCCTTTACAGCATCACGTTCGACGGAGCTAGTAGCACGCTCTATCTCGACTTATCGTCGAGGACCTTTTATCTTCTTCGACATAACGTAACGCGGACGTTACGACTCTTTCCGTCGTCCTTTGGCGGACATTTCCAAGATAAACCAGACGCTGGAGACCGTCGCGCCGTGGGTGGAGGGTTGTACCTCCTCCTCGAAGGGTACGTGTCGACGTACATGACGCCTAGGGTGGCCGTGTACCGGCCTGGGCCGTGGAAGAAGGATTTACGAGCACATGGAACCTAAGGAGATCCGGAACGGACCGCACCACGGAATATTTGCTGGTGCTCTCGTCCCACACTATCTACTCGTGTGCAGCCGTAGACGACCCTAATGCATTGACCAGGGAAGTACCCTCTGGAGCCAGGTGCCGGTTCTTGTACCGTGTCATTTTTGCAATCGAGCCCTTTAGGCGAGCACTAAACCCTTCTCGAAAAGATAGAGCATTTATCAATACTCCAGATACTATATATATTTTTATATATTTTTTTTCTGAGGGTAACAGTTTTCTGATGTTACGGAAGTCGAAAGTCGAGCGCGAAAATTTAAACTGAGAATGAACGGAGAAAAAATTTTGATAGTTCATTATATTTGAAGTGAAACTTTTTCTATGATATTATTCTTTTATTTTTGGTTTTTTCTTAGTTGTTCCTGATCTTGTTTTTTTTTTAAATTTGCAATTTTAATTTTCTGCTACTAATTATTAGACTGCAAGAAATTTCACTTCTACCGCGCGTATATATTTTTTAACAACGGTGCACTTCAGCAGCAAAAATCTGAAAATAATTGCAAACATCGATCGCGGCAGTACATTGTCACAGTAAAAATATGAACTCGCTGGCCTACGAGAAATCTGCAACATTTTGTACCCTGTCGTTTTATTTTTTACAGCAACATTCAGCAACATGTATCTCACCCATATCCCCGTGTCACATTTCTTTCAACAACTTTTCTCACACCGTTCCAGAAAGAGATCAGTCAAAAACCAGAAATCCAATTTTTCGGCGTAATACCCCCTCGATCAAGCTTGTGGGTTGAAACTTCACAAAAAACTCACTTCCCTCGCACGCTCTAGAACCAGCCCATCTGTGGCGTAATTCGGTTCAAGGCCACTCTAGCTACAGCTTCTGTGCCCCGCGCTAAATCCGCCCTGAAAGAAGGCAGAGGTCAGGGAGGGAAAAAACGACTCCGTCGATGTCATTAGTTAACAAAATAGACGCGGCACTCGTGAACGCAAATACGACAGGAATAAAAATCGCCAGGTCGCCTCCAATTATCGATTCACCTGGTTCGTCGGCGTCTCTCTCTTTCTCTCTGGAACGCGGTGCCGTCCAAGGTGGGTTTCGGCGCAACGTTGCCAGTTAAGTCGACGAACAGAGGGCGTCGGAGAGGGTCGGGAGGGGTGGAGCTGTGCGAAAAAACGAGAAGAGACGAAAACGCGGAAAAAAACGAAAAAGCGAAAACACTCGGAAACCGGGCGTATGAAAATTCAATAGCTCCGATTCGAGTGGAGACACCCTGTTCAAGCCTGGGGAAAGTTGGCTAGAGAGGTGTCGAAGCGTGAGCACCGGCAGCTTGTCGACTTGTAGAGCAGCGGTGGATGAAGATCGATCGAGAGACGGCGAGGAACCAACCTGGGGGGTGGCAAGGGGTGCCAGGGGGTTCGAGACCGGTTTGGATGCGAAGAAGCAGAAAGGGGGGTGGAGCACCGGGGGTAGATGTTAGAGGTGGTAGAGTACCCGCGTCTTAATAGCGGTCGTGGCGTCCTGGCATAGAAAAGGGGATGACGTTCCGGACTAGGGTAGAATCCAGCCAGCCCCGGTCACGCCAATATTACTTACCGCCCCGAGAGAACGATAACTTAATTGATGCAGCGAACGACGTTAGTACTCGACGACGTCACACCAAGTGATTGTGAATTATCATCGCGATATTTATTTTCCTCGCCGATCCACGGATTTACAGCTACCCGTACCCTTCAACCACCACGTCCCATAATACATGGTGGCCATTTCAGCTAAAGACATTGAAATATCTCGAGTGTATTCTTCGAGATATCTCCAATTTTCAACGTTTTTTACCCATTTTGATTTTTGAAATCAACATTCAAAAACTCCTATTATAATATCTGTATGTATCTATAATACTCCATTTAATTATAATACTCCATAAAATTACCACACTGTATAATGTCAAAACACATTGTCAGAAGAAAACACGTGAAAATGATTTATCAAATTTTTCTGCACTATTCGACACCAGAAACGATATCCATTACGATAATAAATCGAGCAAATATATTTTTCTGGTTCAGGTTGATTGGCGTCGAAATTAATATGGAACGTGAGTGTCCAGGATTGCATTCGAATCGAAATAACGCGTGCTGTCGAAGCTGATCGGTTTTTAAGCGGCGCAGTCCGCGAAAGAGTGACCTAAACTTGGCCGTGCATTAATTAATGATCGGGCTGATGCATTTGCAGCCGGCGAAATGCGTATTAATCGCGATGCTGACGCCTGAGCCGGACGATGTGGCCATTTACGATCATTATCGATTTCTATATAACCCGGTGTGCACGCGAGCGCGCGGCCTGCGCGTGTTGCCATGATTTTAAAGGATTTCCGTGTCTGCGACACCGCTCGAACGGTTCGATGGAAGATTAGCATTATTCACCGAAACACGCTGCCAACGCTGGCTGGCTGGCTGGCTTCATAATTTCGAGTTTCCACTTCGCGGAAGACGCATAGTCGCCGGGAGAGTTCGCGCGATTCATTGGAACACGAATAATGCTGTCTTCTGGAGTAACTATAAATTATCAGGATTGTCGAACCAGAATTATTCGTTCTCTATCCTAACAAGAGCTTTCCAATTTTGTTTTCCCGATTGCTGTTCCATTGCTCTGAATATTAGAGTCTCAATGAATCGTGAGGGTCGCGAATTCCGTAAAAACGAAATTTTTTTAATGAAAACAGGAGAATCTGAACACGACGATAGGTTGTGTTACAAACGTATGCACAATTTCGTAGAGCTGTAATAAATCTGCAACTTTTCAGGCTGTGTAATTTGAATGTCTCATTTTGATTTTGATAACCTTGAAATATGTTGTCAAGGTTATCATTCTGAACAACTTTTTCCTGTACATGTTCCGCCGCTCGATTTTAGTTTTCGAGATATTCGCAAAAAACTATTGCTAATACCGTATTGTATTTTTCGTATTCCTGCACGCTCCATGGTCCGTTCCGGCGCGGCATTTGTTTACATTTTGCTTTTAAACACGCTGTAGAGATGAAAATCCTTTTATATATATGTTGCATATTGTATACCTGTGTTATTCAGTTTGTGTTTGGTTAGAAACGCCGTTCAGTAATCGTCCATGCCGATATACGAAAATTCAATACAGTATTAGCAACAGTTTTTTATAAATATCTCGATAACATGTATAGAAAAAAAAATTTGTTCAGAATGATGACCTTGACAACATATTTCAAGGTGGGTAAGCCCGTAATGTAAATAATTACGGTAATGTTCGGCCAGAATATTTATCGAATTAATTTCGTATAAAGACTTATGGTGGCTGATGTTCGTGGTTGCGAAGGTGAGAGACAGCGCGGCAAATCGAGTATTTTCCAGTTGAAATTAGGAATTCAAATGGGCGGAGATACGGGCAGAGGAATAGTTGAGCCAAGTTAATAGTAGGACGGAGAAACAGCAATGAGGGAACAATAACATGGCGGAGGGTGACGCGACAAAATCATTCGTGACAGGTCTCCCTTAACCAGCGCCGCCCTCCGCATACGCCATAATTTCGTCAAGAGTCGATGCCACGTCGGGGGCTTGCTGTATTAGTGTCAAATGACGTTTTCGTCCCAACGACTGAACAGCCGGAATTATGCACGCGTACGCACATGCCGTCGCGACGAAAACCTACGGCGATGAGATCACGTCACCATCCTGCGTTAAACAGCGTGCGGGGTGGTCGCACGACCCCAGTAGCAAATCCAATTTCTTCTAATTTCTTCGGGAATTTTACGGTGCCAAACCGTGCCGGTAATTGTCAATCAATTTCAATGCTTTCCCTGCCATTAGATCCACGCAGGCCGATTGTAAAATCAGACGACGTTTCATAAAATCGTGCACTCAAAGGCGTCGTTGAGATCGGATTAAAACGATAGCCGGCTGTGCATATTGCACTCGATCAAGCGTGTATTGCTCCTCCATGAATTCGAAGCAATAAAACCCAGAACGACAGGGATCGAGGTACGAGTTAGGTCCTCGGGTTTTATCTGGGCCAAGGATTCATTCTAGCTTGGATTGGCTCTTACCTAGACCTAGATTGAAGCTTGGTTTAAGTCTGTATTACGTCTTCCATAAATCTGACCTGGGCCTTTATCGTAATTCAATTCTGGCTAGGCCTATATATCCTAATTTAAGTCTGGTTTAGCTTTTAGTTGGACCTAGGTCTGAAGTTAAGTCTGGACTAAGTCTTGACTAATTCAAGTCTAGTTCACGTTCTGGCTTTATCCTAATTCAAGTCTGGTTTAACTTTTGGTTAGACCTAGGTCTGAAGTTACTCTGAATTACGTTTTGGCTAGGTCCTGGCTATGTCCTAATTCCATTCTGGTTTAAGTTCTGGCTAGGCCTCGGTCTGGATGTGAGTCTGGGATGATCTCTGACTTGGTTAGGTCTAGAACTGGATCGATGCCAGGTGTCTAGGATGATAACCCAATCTCGTATTCCGAGGATCCCCGATAATTCATAGCGACCGACCACATTAGCCTAGGTCCCGGTAAACCAAAGAATACCTCGAATCTAAGACAGAGAGTTGTCGCGGGTACACGGGTAGCCAGTTTTCCTGTGCTTTCGGAGCTAGGGGAACCGTCAACCGCGATCCAACTCGAACTCACCGGCGAATGGAAAGGGAGAAAGTTGAATGCAATTGCAGTGATACTGTCGCTGGCTCGTTGCTCAGCGCCGTGGCTCGTAGGAGGAGTTAGGATGAGTGGCGAGCGAGTTTCGCGGCGAAGGAGACGCACAGAAGGGAGGATACTATGGGGAGGAGGGCTTGATGAACAGTTTGCTTGGCGACGCACGTTGTGGCTGTCGGCTGTCGGGGCCACGCTGCCGCAACATAGAAGAGGAAGAGATAAATTGGGGAGGGGGTGGAAGAGACTCGGCTAGGCGGAGAAAGGGAAAGTGGACGAAAAGGGTGGAGGGAATAAGTGGCGCAAAGACGGATACGATGTAAGAGAAATGCGGGAGGAGACACGGGGGTAAGGGATAGAAACGTTCTAAAAGGTTGTCGCGAAATTTATGGATGTGGGCTGATTCACTGGAATATTTACGAGCCGTGCTCCCCTCCTTGTACAACTCGAAGAAAAGTTCCCTCGAACTGTTTAATTGGTACTCGCGTCACAAATAATTATCCCCCAACGCGAGAAACCGGCGGACAAACGAGCCCCGTTGTTCATCGTGATTCGCCGAAGTCGGCCGCCTACGCACATCGCCGACGCCATAGTTAATAAAAATTATACCGGCCGGCCTCTGCCCTACATTATTCATGACTTAGGGACGCGACGTGAATACGCCCGACTGATTATGAGGGGAAATATTTTGATTATAATACGATTAATGTTTCTTATCGATTGATTCGTCCGCCGAGACCGCCCCCGGCCCGGGAAAAATCCCCCGCAGATAAACGAGACCGCCGCCGCAGATTACTCGCGCAAACTTTCGCGAAGTGATTAAAATATTTATAGAGCACGCGGAGAGAGAGAGAACCGAGGAGATATATGTCTACAGAAATTGGGTAAGTCCTTGGGAAAAGTCAAAATCCAAGTTTTCCAAGATGTTCGAGCGGAAAGTTAACGATTATTTTAACGATCAAATAAATTGCTCGCTACGGGGAATTCGTTGAAAATAATTTCCGGTATAACAATTCCGTGGCAAAGAGTCCTCTATGATCGGAATTATTTCTCCATCCAGCTAGACCCGTTTTAATATAATTAAATCGTAGCTCGCCTCGCATAATAAATTCTAGCTATTAATTTCGGGGATATCCGGGCGGATATACTCGTTCGTGGAAATTTCATTAAAAAATTTCGGAGGTTTGTCTTCGAGCGCAAGGCAAACCGGAAACTTTTTAAAACGTTCGAGCGTCTCGAAGAGCCGAGGGAAAGAAATTTTTAATGAAACTTCACCGGCAATATTTTCACAAGCGTTTAATTGTTAAATCTTTTTCCGTTCGGTGCGTTCCTCGGGCAACTTTTTCGCGAGTCGGGGGCGGGTGGCGCGGGCGGAAACTTTCCAAACGAGAAATTGATGTTAATTGGTGTACACTGTGGTGTAACTCGTTCCGGGGAACGTTTCTTCGCGTCCCGTTCGCTTTCGCGGATCACGCTATCGACTTTAATGAACGGGGACGACATGGAATGGGCTGGACCTTCTGTAACATTTAAAAACATTCACGTCGAGAAACGTAGGACCGAAACTGATTTTTTAAAAATTATTTTATCTACTTATCTTTCATTAGCAAAGTGACGATTTTCTTATTAAAATGATACCAAACACAACACCATTCGGATCCTATTTGTCTGTTTCAATCCCGGACATATAATTTGGAAATAATCGAGGATCTAGAAAATCGTGATTTATTCAGGCGAATAAGCAACAAACGAGCCCGTGTTTGAACTCGTTTTAGTAATTATTTATTTTAGGGGCTTCCTCACCAATTTTGATGGACACGAATTTGACCGACAACGATTTTAGCTTAGTTGTTGGTCAAATCTGTGATAATTATTTATAGTAAGAACTTCCTCACCGATTTTGATGACCGTAAAATATGTTGACAAGATCATCATTCTGAATAACTTTTTATACATATTGCCGCCGTTCGGTTTTAGTTTTCGAGATATTCGCAAACACCGACTGCCTTTGATCAACGATCCAGCCGCATGTTTCACAGAGGTAGCATCACGGCACGTGTTAGCGTCCCGATAAAACCCGAAAATCGTGCGAACGCATCGATCGTGGTCTACTTTCCCAGTGGCTAGGGCGACGGTATTCGTGAAGTGGCATGTGCGCCTGCACGGCGCGGCGTCTCGAAGGCGATTGATGGCATCGCAGCTGTCGCGTGACACACGGACGCACACAGGCCCGTTTGCCCGAAGAGATTTATCGGCCTTTAAGGGTGGTCGATTCAATTACGCTCTCGCGACTGACCCCTCCTCGCACACCCTGGCCCCCGGTGTTTGGTCCACCGAGCCACGAAAACAAAGATTTAAGCGGGCAACGTGGGGAATCCCCGGTCCAAAGCCGGATGGTATAATGCCATTACCAGGGAATTACAAGATAAACAGAGATTATCTGTTTTCATGTGCACGCGGTGGCTTCTTTTCCGGGCGCCTTCCCGTGCCAACTATCGCGGCGACCCCTGCGCTAATGGCGAACGAAGTAGAAAAGTAGCGTCGTCCGAGGAACCGTTCGAATGAAATTTACTGTTATTGTGCCTTTAAACTAGCGCCCCCCGTGACAGATAGGACTTCACGTTCTCTCCTCAGGTACCTCCGAGAAATTTCATTTCGGAGATGCTCCGTCTACAGACACGCTGCTTGTTTGTTGCTCTAATTGCACATGCATTTAACACTGTCCTCACCGATGCCTTCATCTCCTCTCCATCGTGTTCAATGTAAACCTTAGTAGCCGTAATATGAAGCACAAGATTTTTTTAAATAATTGAAATTGTTTTATTACACTTCTTCGAAATGAAACTGGAATTTTTTTATTGAAACAAGGGTAATTATTTAGGGGCTTCCTCACCGATTTTGATAATCTTCAAGTTCCCAGATATTTTTAATAAAAAAAGGTCGTTCACCTTTTTGTTTTTATTATATTATCGTGCAAAACCCAGGGCCCATTGGTAACATTTGTTACTGAAGAACTCCATCTTTGCATGAAGGGTGCGCACCCCGCCCCCCTGCAATTCTACAAACGAGCCAACCCCTGAAACAATGAGCAACATAGCTGTTTACAGCAATAACCACAGTGTCCAACCGACGTGAATACGAGCCTGTGCGTTACCTGGGACGCGTTTCATCCTGCATTGGTATCTCAGGCGGCAGCGGTGGCGGCGGGGCGCGGCACGGCGTCGGCCCCCGCGGACTCGCAGGCCGGAAAATTGATCGGGAACCGCTGTACCATTTAATTGTCACCGATTATTCGTGCTCTAGTTTGTCACGTCAACGGCAGACAGTGGGTCGAGTATTATGCGGCTTTCAGAACACAGGGGCTGGCCGGTCGAAAGATATTACTCCAGTGTTTCATTAGCGTTTAATTAATTCACTAATTAAGCCCTGTCGATCCGACGGTTCGGTTACCGTGTCCTCTAAATATTGGCTAGCAGGAAATTGCCGGATACGATACTTATGATACACCGGAGGGATCGTGTCGATTTACGTCATCGACGGCCTTCTTTTCGTCCGGCGAAACGTCCGTTAATCGATTATCTTCCGGTGAAAGGACACGCGAGGCCGGTTTACGCCGCGAACGTTTTCGCGTTTCGGTCACCGTTGCGTCAGCCCCTCTAGCCGAAGAATTTCACGAGCGGACGAGCCGACCGAGTGGGGAATTTAACGGGGAACGCGGTAGTTTCCGTTGTATCGACGCAGGGCCATTTTGTTCGATGGGGATAACGCGTGAACACAGCGGGATAGAAATTGACTTTAGATGGCTGATAGGCTGGCAATATTAGGATTCAGTTTGCACACCAACTGCTGCGAATGCTGAATCAGGCAGCGCAATCGATTGAAAAAGTTCGCCCTATCCGGTTCGGACAGTGTCGAAAATAGATGAAAATTTTCTATGTTTAGATTCGCCGAATATAGGAATTTACGAAGGGACAAGGCGGGGTATCGCTGAACGACCTCAACGGAGGAATTAATCGGCGAGCAGCCGGCAGCAAATTAGCCCGGGCGAAATGAAACGAAACCGCGACATTAGCCGATAGTGGGTTAACTGCGACGAAATGGGAAGAATAATAAACGGTTCCGCGGACGCGACGCTCGAAATCTCATTAGACCGTTAAATGGGCCACGATTATCTTCCGAGCAATGGAATTTCGCCGGATGTCTCCTCGGGATAACCAAGCCGGGTGTTATTCTCCTAGCCGGTTCCATATTGGATCTGTTTCGCCGCGCGCCTCGTCACACCGTCGCGTCGCGTCGCCTCCCGTCGATTGGTCGACTACAGGGTGAACACACGCTGGCTGCTTGTGCACACGCGTTTCAAACCCCGGTTATAGCGTGCGGAATCGAACCGATAATTGGCGTTACGCGAGAATTACGATCGGCCGAACAATAAACACACCGTGCGCCAACCGATATCCATTTGTGCGTCATAACGTTATTAAACGGCACCGCGCAACGGTGTTACTTAACAGTGGTTAGTCAATAATTCGGAAGAGATCATTAGGCGGCAATTATACGGTCGGCCGACTCGAGATAATAGCCGGTGCTCGATGGGATTGAACGACGTTCCCCGGGTTCCTGTAATGTTAATAATTAGCCTGATGGGCACCCGTCACACCGGGCCTCTGTATCGGGTGATGCCTTTCAACGAGATTGACGAGTACCCCGCCAACGGGGAACTTCCGAGCCGCTGGGGGGCACTAAACTGGGCAAAGTTTATCCCGCGAGTATGGCAGCTATTGTCTACGATGCGCCAATCACGATTTCTCGCTCGGGAGGCCCTCCCCCTCATTGTCCTTATACTTTTCACGAAATAGCTACCTGGCCTGGATCACCTGGACCACCAGTCCAGATCGACGTAGTTGCAGTGATCCAAATCCTTCTGTTGGGAAGCAAAGGATGAACACCATCGACTAATATTTCAATATGTTATGCAGAAACGTATTCTGAACAACTTTTTCCTTTTCCAATATACGGGGTCGCTTTTAGTTTTCGAGATATTTGCGAAAAACTAGAGCGAACACTGTATTGAATTTTTCGTATTCTTGCACGCTCCGCGGAAACGTATTAGCGATAGTCTTTTGCAAATATCTCGATAACTAAAAGCGACCCCTCTACATTGTAAAAGGAAAAAATTCTTCAAAATGTCGAAATCTACATCATATTAAAATTTCATCAAAATCGAAGTACGCAGACCTTTTATTTTTATTCTTTCCATGTCTCTTTTGTTTCCATCTGCAATTAATCAGTATATTCACTACCTTGTAACCAGGGAAAATTCGATGAAAAATGACCGTGTGTCCGAAGTTATGCGAGGCACTATGCAACGTCTATGTGTGTATGTGTGTGGGACATACCATGGCCCCAAGGAACAATGTCGAAACGATACAAGAATTAATACCGCGTTAACGTGATATCGTAATTTAATAGCACGGAACCGGCACGCTTAATCCTTTATCGGGGGGTAGGTTGAGCACGATGAAAGCTGAATTATGGAAGAATTCTGGCGCGATCGAGCGCGCGCGCCGGAGCCCTTGAACGCGAGAGAGCTGCGTGCAATTCTTTTTCTATGCTAATTATAGATGGCTGGCATTCGCGTGCATGATTACACCCTATTAGCAGACGAGAAATAAAACCCGGCGAGCTTCAGCCGCGTATTTTTCGAGTTACGTTGACGGCGTGCCGGTGCAATAACATCGAGCCGCTGCTAGACGGTGAATGGATCCCGAGAATTTCGAGCACAACGCGTCCCCGTTTCCTTGAGATCAGCCATTTGTTAGCCTACCCACTGCTCTTCAAGATAAACCGCCAGACAAAAAGGTATTCGTCCAATCACGTGGAGAACGAGAGCACGTGGGAAGCAAAAATTATTCCGAGAAAATTATTCTCAATTAAAATGAAGTTTGATTCAGTCCGTGGTGCAGTTCCGAAAATAGAAATTCCGAAGAAAACACCGGAAACTTACTGTAACAAGTTCGAGGCTATCAAATGATCGATTCGTCTCGGAGACTCGCGGGCACCGGAATAGATATCTAATTATGACGTCGGGATCTAATTAAGTAACGTGATAAATGCTCGACGCGTTCTCTAATGACGAAGCATTGATTAAAGAGCTAATCAGCAGGGACGTGCAGCAGCGTCCTGTTACCGAGTATATCGATGGCGACGATTAAGCCCCGTTAAATTTGTTTAATTAAACAATCCCCCGTGAAAAAATAAAAGTTAAAAGAACCATCCGACATACCGACGCGAAGGCAATTGACTTTCAAATGATATTTCCAGAGGAACGGAAGGAAACGAGAGAATTTCGACGAAAGAATTCCGCGCGTCGGCAAACTGAATTACCAGTGTTCACCGTGGCCCGGTTCCTCGCAGAAATACCGATAAAATAGCTAAACGCAGCCGGCGTTGGTAGTGTCACTTCGCAGGGACCAGCGCAGGCCGCAGCAAGGGGTTAATCAAACGCTGTCCACCGTGCTCCGGAAAGACAGAAAACAATGAAGTCCAAACCAACCGACTGCTCGATTTAACTGGCGCCAGTGTTTATTTTCGAACAACGATTTCCCATCAAACGAGATCGTAGCCCCGTCGCGTTTTCTACTGGCGCACCGGAATTACCGTGGAATTGAACTCTGCTCACCGTCGGGATAATTAATTACCAGTCTTGAATTACCCCGTGCATTATCTCGGTTTAATTAGCCCTCCCCCAGGAATCCACTCGGCCGCAAACCCTTAGGCGATACAAGTCATTTCCTTCGGAACAAAATCGGTAATTATTTACATTAGGGGTTTCCTCGCCGATTTTCGTCACCTTCAAATATGATGTCAAGTTCATCGTTCTGAACAACTTTTCGCTATACACGTAAGTGCCGTTCGGTTTTAGTTTTCGAGTTATTTGCAAAAAACTATTGCTAATACTGCATTGATTTTTCTCTCTGGGATTTTCGTATTTCGTCTTTCAAAATTGAAAGCTCATCCTATATATTTATGAACAGAATGAGGTCCTGTTTTCTCTCTCATCTTCACAGCGTGTTTAGAAGCAAAAAGCGTGCAGGAATACGAAAAATACAATACAGTATTAGCAATAGTGTTTTGCGAATATCTCGAAAACTAAAATCGAACGGAGGTAACACGTATAGGATAACATACTCGAAGCTCATCAAAATCGGTGAGGAATAATATAAATAATTACCTATAATTCAATTGTTGAAAATCTTAAAGGAATTTAATATGAACAAGAATTGCAATAAAAATTGATTTTCGTGTTCGATCAAAGTTTGTTAACGTTTAAGATTGAGCGACTTGAAGGAAGATAATTTTCATGCGTCGGCTCGTCGGGCGAGACGGCGTGGCACGTGATTGTTGACGTTTACGAGGAAAAAAAAGAAGGAGGAAGTTTTATGAAATTGGTCCCCTTTACTTCAGCCGGCGACGACGGGTCCTTAGTCTCCCCGTGAAACCGGGCCGTCAGACACCGGCCGGGAAACAATGGACAGGTATGGCAGAGGCGGACAAGTGTTCCGAGAATACCTATTGTTTTTCCCGGGCTGCTACAACCGCCGGCAGCATTAATGTTCCTCATAATAGGAGAAGAAAGGGGTAGATAATGCGAGCCAGGCTCTCGCAGACGTTTCAGGATAATCCACAGACGGGTCTCGCACGTGCGTGTCCACACACCAAGAGATATCGCTGCTTTCTTTAGGAATTTCGACGCCCCACGGCTAATTTTGACGCACCGCTCTGTGAGATCCACTCGGCTGACACCGAGACTCCAGCAGGCTTTCAATGGGATCCTCCGCCAGCGAAGTTAATACGTTCTTAATTGTAGCGTCGTTTATCCCTGCATTATTGCGGACGCATTAACCGTAACCCTCGAGTCACATAATAAGATACATTCGATTGTAAACCACGTGGTCTCGAATGAAATAAACCATGAAGAAAATAAAATGAATTGCTGTTCCCTGAATTCGTGAAAATCGTGTTCGATTGTTCGGACGCTTTTTAAACGACCTGATTGAAAGCTAATTTCGATTTGGAATGGAGAACCACAGTCGCGTAATTACAATCAGCGAGCTCCCCCCGGAAAAACCGCCGAAAACTAAATCATTTCCGGCGGGAAGTTCCGTGCTCGGTTCACTCGGGGCTTACACGGGAATGCCTCAGATATTAGTTCGTAACAAAATTCTCGAGCAGCAACTTTCCCAATAAAAACTTCAGACATCAAAATTAACCAGCAGGGAAACGGATTCCGGTTATTGAATATCTCAATAAATTTAAACAACTTCGGGCCGAGCTATTCCGACGCAACGTCGGGGATAAAAATCGAACAATCTCGCCGGTGTAATCGAAGAACAAATCGATGGAAGAATTTCCATCGACACGGCGCCGTTGTAAAGTAAATTCCTTGGGCGACGAAGAAAAATTTTCGAACAACATCGAGAGGACCCTGGGTCTCGTCCGTTCTCATTTAGACGCCGCCCACTGCCGCCACCGTCTCCGCTCATTCCACGTTCCGGAATCCTCGCGGAGTTGGAGGTTTCTATTTGAGGATGTACGCGTCGTTAGCCGGCAGTTCTGTCGTTGCTTCTTTACCATGCAAACCGGCCGAGCCGTCCCCCCTCCACCCCCGGACATAACTAACTACTTCTGAGGTATTGCAGGGGGAAAAATGGGCGCGAGCACGTGTGAGAGCATTCGAGTGAATTGCCGGTGGATGCCTGCGAGCGCACGTATTTTTATTTCAACTGGGTCACCGCACTCTCTCCGCCGCTGCTTCTCGAGTGCCCGGTAATCTCGACGAATGGCGTTTGTGACTCCCCCCTGTCAAAATACTTATGCATCTCTTCAGCCTCTTCCACCAAACCCCCTGTGCTCTTCACAACTATACCGTAAATCCAATGATCCGATCGATCTTGGCATTTCTAAAAAATCCAAAGAAATAGAACACTCTCGTCTCAAGTGTGTTGTCCCCTTTTCCGCAGTGGTTAATTAATGTCGCGCTAATCGAGGCACAAAAAGTCCCGGGTTATGCGAACGAGGCGATAAAAGTCCGTGGCAAATTGAAAAAAGAAGGAGTCACGGCAGTAAGAAGCTCGTACAGCTATTTTAGGACAGTTTGACGTGCTCGAGGGGCGGGGAGGTGGTGGGGGGCAGGGTACTCTATACTTTCAGACACGCGGTGACCGCAGCCCGGATACGTTTTACTGTCCGAGCACAGATTAAGTACACGTAACAGTCTTCACTTTACAATTCGCCCACTAAAACGTTCCAAACTAGGAGCAGAGTAGTTGGAGCTTTTACGACTACTTCAAAGGACGGGGCGCGACCCGGTGCTTGCACGTGTCGAAATCCGCGCAGCTGTGTACAGTCGCGAAGTTAGCTAACACCGCTATTTGGCTGTTTGAACATGCTCTAAGTTAATTGGGTATATTCTAGCGAAATATGCGTTTTCGCAATCTTCTTAGAGATTGCCGCGACGTAGCCTTGATGAAATCCTGGGGGGAAACGGTCTGTCTAGGTCTGGACATATTAAACTGGAATCGGGGGGCGATTATAGAACCTCGGTGTTGTCTTCGTCGCTTTGGAAGTTGTTCGATTCCAAACACAACATGTTTTGAGATGTGTGAATACCGTGTCATGTATGTTTGTAAACAAACTGTTATGTAAACAGAGATGAAAGTCACTTTTCTCACACGACAATTCTTCAGAAGTTGAAGAATAATGAAGAAAATAGTGTGCACACCATAGATCCTCTGAATATTTTTAGGTTAAACCGGTCTGGGGTTAGGATCGAGCTAGAGCGGTTTCTCGAGTCCATCTTGGAGCAGCAGGGCTCACGGTAGAGCACCCAGGGAACGTGTTAATCATTTCTCAGTCTGCTCCAGAGCAATCAATCAAGGTCCTGTTTGTGGAATGCAAGTCTGCTTGCTCTGTGTTAGGTCTTGGGGTTGACTCCGCGCAGGTTGTCCTGGGTCTGGTTAGGAATCGGTCCTGGATCTATATCTCTGAAGGGGCTATTACCGCAACACCTAAGCTGAACGGAGTAATTTGAAATTCTGGTGCATTGTAATGAAGCTAGCGGGGGAGAGAGAGGCGGTTGTTTACAGAAGGCGGAGAGCTAGGTTCTGGCCGAGGGGCTTGGTGTAAAGAAAATACATAGTGTGCTGGCTCGCAGTGGCCGGATCTAGGTCGCCATGACGATTATCCTGTTACACGTAACCGGCGGTAAAGAAGGTGGATGCATTACCACACTCGGGAGATTCCGCGCAATCGCGGCCAAATCGAGTAGAATACTTTCAATCGGTTACGGCAGTCTATTCGCCGGAGCTATATCTACGAGGCTCCACATTGTTGACCTAAATCCACCTCGGTATACGTGCGCTGCTACCATCCCGACGAACCCCGAGCGTTTCTTCTTCTTCTTCTCTTCTTACCAATTTCTTCGTTTCCGTACCGACTCCCGCGTTTCCGGACGGGAACGCGACTGTTACCCAGGAATTTATGCGGATTACCTCGTACGTACGCAACTTTCGGACAACCGGAATCTCTTTGTTCTGATTGAGGGGCGGAACCACGCTAAAATATCGGGAACAACATTTTATCCATGGGGGCGGAGGTACATCCCGTTGCCAACAGCACAATGCTCCCGATTAATTTCGCTCCGCCTCGAATTAATTTCATACCGAGTTGCAATTTCGCTAAGGGATCCCTTTCGCGCTCCTGTATTTCCATAATTTCCTGCTTCTATTCTATTTTCGGAGACACGGGGACCCTTCTCGCGTTGCAACGTTACGTCGGAAAATCACGACTTTAACAAATCTCTGTTGTTGTTAACGAAAACGTATTTATTCCGGATCGAAATTCCGATTTAAGGTTTACGGTGTTCCCGAGTTCTCATATCAAGGAGGATATCGCGCGGAATGGAGTGCGGACTGCATCCGGATCCCCACCCCTCCAACGCCGCCGCCGCGGCGAAGCTGTAAGTTCGTCTATCCAAAATTCAACTCGCGAACGTCACTGTGAAGACGAAGGATAAGAAAAAGAGGAGTTGCATCACGCGGCTCATTGCCGGGAGATTTGGAGGAAAGCGGGCCGAGATTGCCGGGAAATCCTCGGGAACATTACCGAATCGGTACGCGTGCTCGTGTGCGTCTTACACAGAGGCGTGCGGCGGGGGAAAACAAAGAAGAAAGGGATCCTATGAATTCGTGAGTGACTTCGGATATCACGTTCGCCGGCGTCTGCCAGACATTTCCTTTAGGCTTCCTCTGAACGTGTGCGCGTGTGCGAAGTGTGGCCATGCGTGTATACATCGCGGCACACGTACACGAGCGAGGCTCAGCTCCGGTGCTTGAGACGTTACTAGTTTAACAAATATATAAAAAAATTTTTAAAAGCACGCGTATATTAGAATGCACTGGAAAGGAGAAAATAATATTTTTAGATGTTGGTCACTATAAATGTTGTTCCAGTTATCGATCGTAAGATTGTTAAAAACAAAAGATGTATTAATCAAGAAAAGTGTGGAGCGCTAAATTATGTTAACGTAATCTTTGTGGCCGTTCCACGAAGTAGATATATATAAATAAAAATATTATTTTCTCCTTTTTAGTGCATTATATTTTTATATATTTTTTTATTTTCTGCTTCTTGGTATTTACTACCGAGCGTGATTAGTGAGGCTCGCTTACCGAGCAGAACCAAATCCTAATCCAAATCAACCGAGTAAGTAAACTGAGCTCCTTCGGTGCGAAATGGGCCAGTGGAGGGGGATCGGAGTGGGAGTGGGAACGCGTATCGGAGTGGGGGTCGCTGCACGCGATGGCGTACTACCGAACGTCGCACGGCTAGAAACGAATCGGAATATATAAAAATATTGTTTTAATCCTAAACGCACAGTCTTAAAAAAAAAATTGTTTTTAAACGTTGCATTGTCATCCAGTTCTCATATAAACGTGGTAATAAAAACGGGCAAGGCTCTGGCCGCCGTTGTCGCGAATATATTCCGCGTCGCGATTTCGTTTTCGGTGCTGTGTCTACGGAGTCGGCATCACGGGACGTAAATTCTGTCGCGCGATTATCTACATAATGGCCGGGCGTCTCGCGCGCCGAGGAAATTTATCGTCCGACTTCCGATGAAAATTCATATCTTACCACGGTCATTCCTGAAATTTTCTCCGCGGACCGAGACCGAGTACGCCTCGTGGAAGGATTAACGTTCCACACGCGGTTAAGTAGCAATTTTTCGAAGGGAAAGTTTCTTCGCTAAATTTCTCGGTAACGAGGACTAATTAGCGTGCTCGCGCGGAGAAATATATAATGTGGCGCTCACCGTTTTGCCAAATATTTACTGCATCATCTGGTGCACGTGTTTATCCTTCAAGGGTGGGTGGTGATCATTGGCTCCACCTGGAACAGAAAGATTGACGTACCAATTTTAATCGCCTCATTCCGGATTCAACAAATATATCTGGCTTTCAATGGGTTGCGAAATATAATTAACCAACAACGATTTCGTTGTTAATTATATTCGAATGAAGCCTTCACGAATACATCCGCGATGTTCTTCTGACTAAAATGATACCCCACATGAACCGCATTTGGATATAATCGAGGTTGTAGAAAATTGTGATTCGCTCAGGAAAATGTTCTTGGAACTGTATCTAGTGTTTGGACACATTCTACTGAGAAGAATGTGGCGAACACAAATTTCGTGTGAAAAGTAATTCAAAAATAAAAATAAATTTTTAAAAATACCACGTTTTTAAAAACGTGGTATTTTTAAAAATTTATTTTTATTTAAATAATTATTTTCTGCTTTTTAGTCTTATGTTAATACTTCTATCACTCTTTATTAATACTTTATATACTCACTAACCTTACTGTGAATTCCTTTTGGTAAACAAAGCGATGATGCACTACCGGTCACGATCGTCGCGCGATGATGTACTACACTACCGATGGTTCGCGCGTCGGGGCGAAATGGGTCCGTGAAGTGGGGACGAGTCAGAGTGCGCACGCATAGTAAAGTAGAGGGGGTTGTCGAACGAAGTGGGGATCGCTGAACGCGATGACGTAGCTCGCGGGGGGATGAAAAGGTAAATATTTAATTGTTATTTTCTCCGAAACGGTAAGACTTTTCAAAAAATTTTTTTTTTGACAAACAGACAAACAGACAAACAAGAAAGCGAGCTAATAAAAACGTGGTAAAAAAGAGGTTTGTCAAGAAATAAAATAACATCGAGGCACTGCAGGTACCTTTCAATAGATTCTGGAGGCTGAAAAATTAACGAAATAAAATTCCGGATTCTCGGAAGGTCTCTGATCATCTCGGAAGTCGCCAAACTGAGAGAATAGCTGAGCAAGATTCGACATAATCAGAGTGGCAGAAACGAATTCGGAGCCAGAGCGATCCGCGTGCTTTAATAATTCGTGGATACGATTCTGGGGAGAGGTGCACGGTCGGAGGGAGCTGTCGTCATTAACGTTTCACAAATAACGCGTTTCATCGTGCCGGAATTCGTCGGACCGCTATTAACTCGTCGGGAGTGTTCTCTCTCGTCGCCGCTGAACGAAACGGCCGGAAGATTTTAACGGCAACTAATAAAATTCAGCGTCGAACGTGTCGGTCATGTGCCCTGACAGGCTTCTGGTCCGCGGGACAATATCCTCGGTGAATGACAGCTGGTTGCGCGAGTCATCGAAAATTTACGAGGCCGTGGAGTAGTCCCGAAAATCGAACGCGAAAATCGGTCTTCGAGACGCGAAAGCCTCTGCGAAAATTGTTTCTTCGCTCGCGAGGCGAAGCCGAAGTTGATGGGTCACGGATATTTCTGAAACTTGCAGTATTCGAAGATGTCTTCTCGAAATGTAATTTAGCAAAGCATTAGCCGGCTATTCTCAAGATTTTCCGAAAAAATTGCATTTGAAAGTCTGTTCACACCTTCATAAGGAATATTGAGGAGTTCGCTTTAAAAGCTAACAAGAAGATGAGGGTGTACCGAGAAATATTAGATATTTTTTTCTTGAAATTAATACCTACCTCAATTTTAATTGTAAATATTTTTTTAATATAACAGAGTCATACTAGCATGTAATTAATACACCGAATTTTCAATAATAAAGCAAATACGACATTCTGAAATTATTTGTTATTCGATTTATTTGGCAACGGTCACAAATAAAAATATTTTCAGAAAAATCCATGACCCATCAACCGGGACACAGTTTCATGCTCTTCGCTTTCTCTGAACATGAATTCCATCAACACAAGTTTGCGACACTGAATGATCATCGCCCTGAGCATCGAGATATCGCGGCTCGAATGGGGGCGCGGCAAATTGCGCGACAGAACGTTGACAATATTCGTTGGAGTATGCTTATACCCTCGTTAGAAAGCTCTTGTTGATCGAACAGTTTCATCAGGCCCCGCGCGCCGCGGGAAGCCGCCGATCATCGGTGACTCCCGCGCACGTAATAATTATTCAGTGTGTACCTTCGGTTACCGAGGTTGATCTTTTAATTAACAATATCTTTGTACTCCGCAGAGGCTCGTTAATCGAGTGCCGAAGGCGACGTCTCCCAGAAATTGGTTAGAACTATTCTGCTACTGTCTCGGAACTTCCCTATAGGTTTGCCGCGCATGAAAATTCGAGGATGTAACGGGACTCGTTCCCGAGCGCACGCTGGATTCGAAATTGTAACGGGAGCTGGATCGATTTTTTCCATGTTGGTCACCTGGGTCGAGCAGCGACCTAAGTCTGTCTAAAAGGTGCATCCGAGGCATTGAAATAGTATTTTGGTTTTAATAATTCTGTTATGGGGCTACGGGCAATGTAACCTAGATATTTTATTGATTAAAATAAATTTTTAACCCTTTGCACTCCAAATTTTACGTTCTTCTTTCTTTTTGTCTGAAAATACGTTTAGAAAATACAACGTTTTTGGAGTGGGGATAGAGTGCGCGCGCATAGTAAAGTAGAGAGCGTTGTGGCGCGGAGTGGGGATCGCTGAACGCGATGACGTAAATATTTAATTGTTATTTCTCCTCAACGGATGGACGTTTTAAAAATTTTTTTAATATTGTCATTCAAATTCTAAGCTATGTTTCCAATTTCAAGTATCTAGCTCATCGGGAAGTTAATTTAAAATCAATTTAAGAATTTCTCATCGAACAGACAGACAAGAAACCGAGCTAATAAAAACGTAGTAATAATAATGAGTCCAAGCATGAAGGCATTTTAATTAAAAATGGATTTACATATTGGATTTAAACAGATAAATACGATCCGAGTGGGATCGTGTTGGGTATCATTTTAATCAGACTCATTCCAGGAATACATTGTCAAAGGTATCGTAATAGTCACCGCATCAATTTACTTCATGGAATTAGCTGATGCTCGATCACAATTAATAACTGATTAGATAGACAGTCTCAGTGTATGCTCAGGTAAGCCAACAGCAGTGCTCCTAGAAAAATGTATCCTCTCAAATAGCCTGATCTTCCAGCTCAATTATCCGATCAGCAGAACCCCTGATTATCCATCTGGCTCAATTTAACAGCTTTGTGCGAGAGCGCGGCGTTGCCAATTGATCAGGCAAACAGACGATTCGGGTCTCTAGGTAGATAGTAGCTCGTTATGAATAAACATCCTCCACTCAGTCGCACTATCCCCATGAAAATACATGAGTGGAGCACCCCCTCCCCCTCGGTTGGGTATGGAGTATTCGGGTCTAAATACTCTTTAATCGTCACGCTTAATCGGAAAACCGAAGGGCTGGTGATGGGAGGAAGTTTCGGAGTGTACGAAGGGGATGAGTCGTCGGAGGGTGAGCGAAGGGGTGGTGGCTGGAGAGATCCGAGGAAGTAGAAATACACACAGGTACGTCTACCTTTCTTAATCACCGTCTCTAATCGGCCGGAGCTCGCTTCATCAATCTCTTCGCGCCGCGTCAAAGAGACTGGAAGTTGTATAGTTAATGAGGTCGAAGCGTAACGCTCGCGGGCCCACGAGGAGCTCACCGCTCGCAGGCGGAGGCTTTCAAAGC
The DNA here is from genome assembly GCA_028455595.1 of Lasioglossum vierecki. NCBI lineage: Eukaryota > Metazoa > Arthropoda > Insecta > Hymenoptera > Halictidae > Lasioglossum > Lasioglossum vierecki. The sequence goes on along the minus strand of CM052344.1, from coordinate 3,214,008 downwards.
ACTGTCTTGTTAATTATTCGACGTTTGCTTTAGTTTAGACCGCGTAATCCGCGCATTATTCAGGCGGCCGCACGAACGCAGCGCGGTTATCAATAACATATGACGCGGATTCCACGGCCGATTTGAAATTATGCGTTTAACGAGGCTTAAATATTGCACACGCGTACACGTGCCCGTGAATACGTGTACACGCACACGGGCTCGACGTCACACTCGGTAATCTGCCCGACGGATTTACGTAGGCCGTCGATGCCCGCTCGTTCCGTAATGATCGATAACATTATATCGTATATACCCCGGGGTTCCTCGGTGTGCTTTGCTGATTACATTACGTCGAACGAAGCCAGATCTCTCGACGTGCATTGTTATTCCGTGTGTAATCGCTCTGTCATCGACAGCAAACCGGAACACGGCTCTCGAGCACGCCGCGGAAAAAGTGACCGCGCTTGTGGCGTGGGTGGCAGCGCTGTTGACAACGCCTGCCTCATTTTTATAATAGCTCCAACCTGAAGTCGAGTCAGTTTTTCAGCTACAACTTTTTTGTCTGTCATTATTTTTTTGTGAATCTTACCGGAAAATGTCCGCCATTCTTTTGCGGTTCAAACGATACCAAACACGATGCAATTCAGAATGGATTTACCCATTTAATCCACGATATAGTGGAACCTCTACTATCGGAACGAGTGAGTTTAGTTAAATTTGTTGAATCTCGGATTGTGTCGATTTTGTAGGTAGACGGCACGGATTCTGTGAATCAGAAAGAGGAGTCTCCCTCATCCGAGAGCCCCCAAACAACCATGAAAATACATGTCGGATAGACAGCGGGGATCCGGAGAGGCTTGTTCCTAGAAATTCATCCGCCGTGCATATCCCCTATCGCAGGGGTCGGTCCCGATGACGCTTATATGCCGGCGTATGTCAGAAAATCGCGATATAAGCACAACAGAAGGGCGGATTCATTGAAGCCGGAGCCTTGAACGAAACGGGAGGCTGGACGCCCTTCACATATCCCTCGAGTGGCGTGTCTATGGGCGTGCTCGGTTATTTTGTGTGTGCGTGGAACATGTATGCATTATATGGCGGAACGGATCATCGAGTACGCGGTAACATCCGCCATATTTTCGTAGGAACGTTGATATTAATGCAGGGGAGATCGATAGAAAACAAGGGCGCGTCTTTTCGCGTGAAGGGCTACCTTGAATAACTTTATCCTCGAGCGGCCACTCTGGTTTTGCATGCCACTTTTCGTCGGATTCTTTTTAGTAAACTTTACGGTACGAGGAGCTTGCGCGACGCGCGCGAGAACGCTTTATGCTAATAAAAAATTAATTTTTCAAAGTGCAGAATAGAAGTGCAGAATCCACCCCTGGTCGGAGGGGTGGGGGTCCAGTGGGAAGATGGAGCGCAGTAAAGAAAAGAATTTTCGTTGGGTCGTTTCGTCCTGCTACTTTCATTTTCGCAGCAACAGTAATTGCCCCCTTCAGAGGGAAGGCTCGATGCTCGGTCATGGCTTTTACGACGGCCGATATGACTGGGTTTACGGTTCCGCGGGCGGCGATGAGCAAGCAACGGGCAAAGGGGATGGAATCGGTATCGTAAGCCGTTAAGCTGCGAACGAGTCGCGCCATAGGTGTCTAAAAGGGAGAACAGATAATTGAATAACGACCAGATACAGAATTTCTGCGCGGACGGCTTTACGATGCTGATTTACACCAGTTGCCGGCGGAAAATCCGACGCACTCCAATGGCGAACTCGCGCGCGCTTAGTTTTTCTAACCGCTCCGGCATTGCGGTTTTCTCAACAACCTCCGGTTCCGCGATTGACGAGCCTGTGGATACCGCTTTTACATTAATTCTGATCAAATCATACGGATCTATAAAAGTAACGTATGGAGGTAACATATTCTCCTCGATCAAACTGAACCTATACCTTTGGTTTCTTTTTTTAACACTAGGTTTACCAGACCAGTCATTTTGACTGGTCGTGCAATTTCAATTGATATATTTTTGTAAATATATTACATAAATTAAGGATATATATTATATTATATACGAACTGGAAACAATTAAATGTTTTGTTCTTTGACAATGTCTATAAATCCATTTATCTATTACAATTAATATTGTTCAACTTTTTTTGTTATTTTTTAAAAGTGAATAAAGACTGTAAGGCTCAATAAGCATTTTTTCTTATACACCAGTAATTCTGACTGGTTTTGGTAGAAATAGGTATATTTAAATAGCTGTCCGATGATAGGCGAGGGGGTAGTGTGAGACTGAACCATCCGAAATAAAAAACTAAGGATAGTACATGCTCCCTAAAACCCCGCCGTCCAGAAAGGACCCTCTCCTTCCCACTAGCCGAAGATGTTGTCCTCTAAGCCGCTTTTCGTATTCTACCAGGACTATTCCTTCGCCTTCTAAAACCACTCCTGTTCTTCGCTTTAAAAACCGATCCTATACCTGACCCAGATGCAGCTCCATTTTCTATAGCGTCACGGGTGAATGGCAGTCGTTACTACCCCCATGCGGAGGCAACAATGACGCTTGACCGTGAAACATAATACGCGTGTGGTGCGAACGCAGCGGGGCAGTCTCCCTTTCGCCAGCCATAAATCTCGATCCTCGGAAATGATGTGGCTGCGAGTGCCCTCCAAGTGAATCCTCCTTGCGACAGAAACATCATCTTCGATACCGTAACTCGATACACCGTTCGCAGGTTTCGACGAGAGCAATGTAGAACAATGAACGCTGTTAATTAATCGTGAAATCAGATATTTGCCAGTAGGTCCGTGCATGATCAATTCGATAGCGAAACTGTTCTTACGTCTGACCGAAAAATGGTTTATTCCAACTTTAACAGATAATCCACACGCACCGCGGTATCAGCGTCGAGTAGAATATTTAAAAACGGGAATACCAACGTTTCCTCTGGCGGAACGTCAGTATCAAACTATCGTTTGAAAATATTGTTCGCACGCACCGGTGGAAAATCGAGCGTCACGAAAAATATTTGCGTCTATCGGTTTGATTGTTCCACGTATCGGGCTGCAGATTTTTTTTATATGCTAAATAACGCCCGGCCGTCGTTCATCCTGCACGATGGCATTCGGGCCCCGGGTGCATGTTACACGCGTGCGTCTGTTCAATTGGCCCTACTCGTGTTGCGAGCTTTAAAAAAACGATCGACGTTTTACCGACACCTGTCAGACGGAAAATAACTCTTGTCATCGACGGGGGATCGACTGGGGCCACGAGCTAACTGGGAAATTGTCGCGATGTGCCCGGTCCGACTTCAAAAGCTGTAACGTTCCCGTAATTATTTTGACAACGAGCCAGGCCGCCGGCGTTTCTTTGATCTCCGCGCGGTGGAGACCAGGCTTAAGGTGCCAGACCTTGTCAACATATCCGAATGAAAGAATATTATATAATATCTTGTATTGCTGGGTACGAGTCTATTGCTGATCGAAGTCTACATTAGGTGATAAACTAGATTGAGATCAGATAAAGGTGAAAAGCTTAATGCCAAGAACATGAGTGGCCGCACTCGAGAATATGGCGGTGGTGAGCCGAACTCGAAACTCCTGTTCTTCTTGTTAAAAAAAAAGGTAAAGGTAATGTCATCCGATTTACTGGATCATAGTCCAAGTCTACGATTCAGAGCTAGAGCACTGGCTTCAGAACCCTGTAAAGTCGAAATTCCCCTAATCAGAACCTGTGAAGCAAGTGTTCACTCTTCCTGCACCGAAAATTGAAGTTCCCCAAGGTAGAGGAAGGGCTCGGTCTCTTCAGACAAGCGAAGGGCGCAGGACCACTCGTCATAAAGGAATGGCGGCTGCGCGCGGTGTGGCGTCTCCCATTGTGCACCGGTATGCAAATGAGTTTTATTCCCGAGGCACCTGAACAACAATGATCTCTAGCGAGGCGGTATTCCGACAACGGAAACGCGCTAGGTTTGATTAACCGGTGGAAAAGAGTGATTAGGAAATTGAGGGATTTAATTGGAGAACCAGTCTGGACCAGTCGGATGAATAAGTTAGTGGACGTAGGGGTGAGTTGGAGAGGAGGGATGGTTCGGTGACAGGTCCGGTGTCATCAGTGCTACCTTCAATCCTCCTTCATTCGAATATTTATTCGTCGGCAGGCCGGGTCGAAACGAAATCAAAACCGGTGCGCCGGCATTCACCTGGTCACAGAGAGACCACTCCCGGGGGCCCTTTCACTCTTCACCTTTGTGAATTCGGGGGGCGAACGCCGGAAAACGCTGAAAGAGCGGTCGGCCTGTCCTCCATTCACTTTTCCAGGGGCCGATAGAAAAAACGCCGGTGAATATCATAGGGTGGGTGAGGTGGGGGAGGGTGTGTTTGTGGTAGGACAGAGAAGATAAAGACAGCGTGCGTACGTGGCCGGCCACTGTCCTGAAGGGAAGTTGTTTATCTGGACGATTTAATTAAGCCCCGGGCCCACGGTTAATTCAATGAACGTGTCCCGCGAGCAACGAACGAATTACTCGCCACTGCATCCTCGCGGCGGATTAGTAGGCGCGACGCGATACGCCGCGACGCTACACTCGGCGTCGTCCCTCCCCACCTATCATCCCTCCACTAAGGAGCGTGGGTATCACCGTGAATATGCCGGTAATTAACCGCAATTGTACCCGCCGCGGCCCCCCAACACACCCCTCGGTTTATCCTCACCCCCGTTTTCTCTTTATCTTTTCCTCATCGCGGATTCCGCTCGAATCTCCATTTTTTCCTTTGACACGTGACGTGACGATCGTCCCCCCGTCGTGTAAGCGGCTAGTTATGGTCGAATCAGGAGGGGGATTATGAAACGGGCAATCGAGGGACCACCTGTGAATTGTGCGGTTCATCAATGACTGATTCACCCTGTTCGGAGAGGTGTGTTGTATTGTAAATAACGCGGGCCGGATTACACGGGAGTTTGAAAAACGACGCCCCTCCAGCCGGACAATGGAAATTAATGATCGGCGCGGATCACGGCTACATAAGTAATAGGCGGCGCTCTATGCTCAACCGGTGGATCCCTCGGGCTTGTCTTCTGCAACGTTGCAGCGGGGGTATAAATACCGTGAACAAACATCCGGAGATATTGATTGAACGCGAACCATTTATGGCACGTTCGCCCCGGGACGCGATTTTTCGCTGCAGTAGGAGAGCTTGCCTCAGGGTGCATCCACGTGTTGATGACTGGGGGATCGTGGTAGGACCTGCCTGAGTCGAGGAGTAGAAGTCTGGTGATGACGAAGATGTCTCCTTCTTCTTATATCCGAAAAAGTGGACTCATCAGGACAATTGGATAAATGGATTATCAATTGGGACATTGATCAAGTAAGGTTCAAAGATTGAAGGAACAGGCTGGAACATTAATCCAAAAGCTCAAACAAGGTTTAAAGATTGAAGGAACAGGTTGGGACATTGATCCATCAGGTCAACCAAGGTTTGAAAATTGAAGGGACAGGTTGTGACATTGATCCATCAAATCAACCAAGGCTTGAAAATTGAAGGGACACTTTGGGACATTGATCCATCAGATCAACCAAGGCTTGAAAATTGAAGGGACAGGTTGGGACATTGATCCAACAGGTCAGCCAGTGGCGTGTCCGGACTATAGACACTCAGAATCAGTATGTGGCAGCCATGTGCTATGTTGGCATTCGGAATCTGACGCTTGATGGCTCGCGTACACGAATCATTGTGGATGCGTGGCATTGTCTTCGAAGGATTCTCACGCACCAAGAATTTTTGCGAATATCTGTAGGTAGCACGTCCGCGATTAATTGCCAGACTTAGGGCAACAATAGGGTATCCCATCTCGTTCGCCTCGGCGTCTACGCGTATATTGCTATCGACGAATTCATTAAACCTCCCCTGGCGGGAACGGTATATTATTGCAAGCTGTTTATATTTGTCCCGCCCTGTGGATACACGATAAGCCGCGGACTGGAATTCACCTTCTGTTTACGTTACCGGAAAGTGTGACCAGCCACGAAGTTCTCAGATTAATACACGATCTCCATCAAGCCACGCATCCACCGACCGTGGGACCCGGGTCACGCGTAGGTTCATCCGAACCGTGATTATCATTCGCGACCACGGACATCTGAAACCGATATGGTAATTAGGCTGCGCGGGGGGCACCCCATTCCGATCGTCTTGGCGCAGGCGGCCAAGGTCAATGTCCTCAACATTTTAGTTTGAAACATGCACACAAAAGTCGATTTGTTGCACTGAAATTCTTTATTACAGATCAATGGTGTTCACCTAAGTCTGCGCAAATAATGTCATTAAAATGAAAGTTTGCACCAGGTTTGATCATGTTTGCCACACGCTTTAATAGTCAAGAAATTATTACAGATCAATGGTGTTCAACCTAAGCCTGCGCAAATAATATCATTAAAATGATTCATCGCCCTATTGGTGATTTAAACCTAGTTAGTTCCAGTTTGCCAAACGATGGCGGCGACAGGCTGTACAGTTTCTGTGTTGTGTTTCGAGCGACAGCGCGTTGCCAATTCGAGATTTGCCCGGGAACGAGGATTTTCGAGACGGAATCTCGAAACTGAATCAAATAACAGTTATCCTTCATTATTCGCTGCTTACACAGACCAAGGGCGCAGCAGCAAAGTAAACTTCAGCCAGGTGACGGGGTGCATTCTCGTTAGTGGGTTTACAGCCAGGTCACCATTGTGTAACCACGTAACCGGCGACTATGTTGCATGCAGCTTACTTGGCAAATATCGTCCCGCTGTGTTACCGTACGCGGAACAGCGATATTATCGCGGTAACGACCATGATAACAAGGCCTTTGCTCAAGTTTTTCCCCATACACAACCCCCACGCCATCGCCTCCGACATCGCATCAACGATCTGCCCGCTCCCTTTTTCAGGAAACTTTAACCAAGACCTTTTGCATATTGATAACCCTCTGCCGAGTGCTCGTCTGGCAATACGATTGATCAATTCCACTGTCGCGGGAACCGGCCTTCTTCGCGATCGTTAATCAAATTACCTTATTCCAAGTGGCCGAGTCCTCCGCGTACACCCCCTCCGGTTACAATAAACTATTAATTTTCATTTCAACAAAAATGCTAGGTATAAGATAGGACTCTTGATGGTTCTGCTGAAAATATTTGTTGCAACAAAAAATTTCAAGAAAATCGGTAGTCCGGTTTCACTCCAAGATTTCCAAAGTTGCAAAGGGTCTAGCAGACTAAGAATGGTGAGTCGGCCCCACCCTGGATTTTTATTGAAATTGTGTGGAAAACATTGGTTTTAGGTTGAAAGACAGATAACTTCATATCAGGATTATACGAGGGTAAATACCCTTAATTAAGATATTCTGGTAAAAAAATACTGGACCCTTTCTTCGATTTCTGAAAGAAATCCTTGGCTAACCAAGATCAAAAAGGGAGGTTTTCCTAGTCACTCTAAAATTCAGAAATAGTCTCGTGGCACTTGGTCCGAAATTCGACACCTGTAATTCGACTAAGGACGATCGAATCGTGCAATACGATGGAGCGAACGCATCCGAAACGACGTGGGAAGCTTCCGGAAGAGTAGTATCCCAACAATGAACTGGGGTGAACTTTGACTGGTTGTTTAACTACCGTTGTTCTCTTAAACGGAGCGATCCAGGCGTTGCGAACCGGCATTGAACACGAGCAAACAACGGAGGTCATGAATACGTGAGCTAGAATTTCTCGCAAAAAAATGGAGGGGGAACAATCAGAAATCGAAGCAGCCGCCGCACGAGGGCAAGAATCAGAGCGTGTCCATTGAAGCTAATGCGAGGGACGGTGTTCCCCCCTTACGGCGCGGCCAGGTGTAACGTACCACAAGAGGGGACGATAGGGAGGGGTTCGGCACACGACTTCCATTGAACGCGCCGTCAGGTGTCAGGAATGCGGACGTTTCCTTGAGCCTTACTTATACAGCACCCAGGACGGTCACCTTTGTGCTAGAGAAACGTCCGGGCAGTTGCATACCAGCACGCGTCCCGACGTGCGCCAAATTCCCGGCAAATAGCGTCGACGTAAGACAGAGAACCGACCCCACAGGAAATAATGTTGCCCGACGAGACCGAGACAAATGGCAAATCGATGCCGACGTCATTTACCGCGAACCGAGCCATTCAAAAAGACCGAGGGAAACCCGGACCAATGGTGGGAGTGTCTTCGTATCAATGAGCACCCCTCCACCCTCGACGCCCTAATGGCACTTATTGTTTGAAGCCGACGACTGCTTGCCGTGATTACTTCCTATCTACGCGAGACACGGGAAATCTGAGAAAGTTTCTCTGCGCCGGCAACATTTATTTTTTTTATAATCTTCAACTGTGGGAACTACCCCGTACAGTTGGCCTCGAGACGCTCGAACGAGGGCTGGAAAATTTCGACCACAATTTTAGAGCGGGGAGAATGGTAACGATAAAAATACAAGTCGAATGGCGAAACTGTGTTATGATTAAAAAAATTTTCTTGCTTTTCGACCCCATTTTGTAAGGTTTTTAATTTATTTTTTGCTACGGTGCCATCTCTCGAGGATATCGACCAGTTTAGCGGAGGGTCACTGGAGAATATTGAAACCGTGAATCGTTTTTGGTCGGCAAGGGGTTAGTATCCTTTTTGCAAGGAACATATGAAGGGTCTAAAATTCGCGGTATATGGGGTTGAGATTTCTGGAACATTATTGCATTCTACAGCGTTCAACTCGACCGAAGTATCTAGGTCAGACTTATTTTAGAAGGTATATCACCTGGCAAGCTCATCAGTGCACAGATATTTTTCTATCAATTTTCTGGAGCGCAATTTTTGGTTCTGTTCTTGATTTAAACGTTCCGGAAAAATGGGATTGGACGAAGCATCGTTGCGGTTCGCAGGATTATTGTTCCGTATTTTTCTGTTGGGAAGTTGCTCGGAATAAATGAGGATTAATGACCTGGGTTGCTGAAATGTAGTTTGAACTCGCCAAAATGTCGTTTTTCCTATTACAGCTGGTCTTGTTTCTATAAGCTTTTGATTCGAATTACAGAGATTGAAGTTGAGGGTGATCCAAGTTAGGTAGATCCAAGTTAGTCTAACAACGACCAGCTAAAATTAAAACTCTGTTCGAATACCATCCAGAGCCAAGTTGGCTTATCGATGGCCCGCCATACTGACTCGACAATCCCATCGACGGGAGCGATCGCGCCCGTATAAAACTCGGACCAGAAAGCCCGACGTCGGTGAAACCAAAAGGAAACGTCCCGGTTTGCTATAGCGTCGTCCCCATTGTGGGGAGCTGATTGGTTTGTCGGTTGATACGATACAGTAGGCAGAAACGACGCATCGTGACCGCGAATGGGTAAAAGGTCGATGTTACGAGGGTTACCGTGGCCGGACGTGCGTTGTAGTTAACCCCTGAACCAGAAAGGCCAGCTTTCCTTGTCGGACAAATTCATAGCCATAAACCTCTTTCTTTACTCAAAGCCACCGTCTTCGACCTCAAATTCTCAAGCCTAATAAAACCACCCCTGGACAAAAATATTGAATCCGCAACGTCGAGCTACCGTATGCCAGACGTGGTTCAGGTGGACTGCACTAACGAGATCGATTAGGACAACCGACTGGGTTGACTGACTCCAAATGGGTACAGATGTTCCTGGGCTGCATTGATTAACGTGGATGTCCAGAATCCAGATAGACCAATACCAAAAATATCACTGGTTCATTAGAAAATTGAAGATAGACTAATTATTGAAAATGGCCAAGTCTCAGACGAAGACATTGACTCCATTGGTCAATGTAGATGTCTAGGGTCCAGATAGATCAATACCAAAAATATCACTGGTTCATTAGAAAATGGAATTGAGGGTGATGATAATAATAATTGACTAATTATTGAACAAGTGTCCTTTTCAAGAGAAATTCGATGCTGATCATCAAAAATAGCCTGGTCCTAGACGAAGACACTGCTTTCTCGCCGTCTCTTTCGATTTGAGACCAGCCACCTAGCTCGGTCCATCTTTTGATCCAGCATATTAGAAGGCAAACAGAGCCGGGGGTAAACAGATCAAGCAGAAACGGGGTTCGGACAGTGGCAAACAGAAGCAGCAAAAGTGAAATGGTGGCCGATAGGGTTTCGCCAGTTGGAATCGGAGCGGGAAAGAACACATCCGGCAGATTACCGATAATATTTCATCAAAGCAGCTTTATCAAAGTCGAAGAGCCTCGGCCGGCGATGAGGGGACTGCACACATAGCTGTGGGGAGGAAAACGAGCTTTCCCGGAAATCTCGCGAATTCGATCCATAAATAAGCCCGCGGGGGCCTATCTCCACAATCTACGGCGGAACTTGTAACCCTAAAATACTCCAGGAATAGCTCCTCGTCACGAAGTCTCCGCCAGGCTGCGCGGTTAGAGGAAGCACGAGGGCTTCTTGCGGTTTTATATACACGGTATAACGTGCGTGATATAATCGATCGTAGGCGGAACGCCGAGAGATGAGAGGGCAACGAGCGTTGTCACTATCAGGGGGTGAATCTCGATAGAGCCTCGCCGAGATAGGGGACAGAGCCAGCCCCGCTGATACACGTGTTCCCCGAAAATTATTGCGATATGTGCTCTACCAGCGCCTACGTTTACATTTACTGGCACAGATATTCGCCTGGTATTCTCACCTTCGAGCCTCGGGCCACTGCTTTCGGAAAATTGAATGGACTATTCATTTAATTATTTATTATTATTATTATAGACCGACTTTTTGGTAATTATATAGAAAAGGTCTGCACATGTTATAGACTTCGACATTTTGAACAACTTTTTCCTTTTCCAATATAGGGGGCTCGTTTTTGGTTTTCCAAATATTTACAAAAAACTGTCGCTAATACTGTATTGAATTTTTCATATTCCTGCATGCTCAGCGACAACGTAAACGCGATAGTTTTTTGCAAATATCTCAAAAACTAAAAGCGATCCCCTTATATCGGAAAAGGAAAAAGTTGTTCAAAATGTTGAAATCTATAACATATTAAAATTTCATCAAAATCGGGGTACGCAGACTTTTTCTATATAATAAAAAAGAGAGAAAGATAATGGTACAATCGATGTGATGTTATCATATAATCCTGCGAAGTAGCTTCTTAAAATTTTCTAACTCAATTATTCACAAGTGACATATTTCTTGTATTAATTAACTGAAATTTTTTTTAATCATTATATGGTTGAAAAGCGACTAGACACACGAAATTCTGGATCTCCGAACTCTCGTAACTTCATGAAAAAGAATCGTAGAACCACAATCCTCGGTTCATTGTAAAGCTTGAGGTCTCTACTTTAAACCCCCGTACGTCATTTTCCCCCGACAAATGTTCCCGCGGAGGCGGGCGGAGAATTGCAAGTAGCCATATCCGATTTTCGGAAAATGTGAAGCGTAAGAGTTCGCGAGTCGATTTCGTTGTTGGCGTTAATTAGTTTTCCGACTTCACGGCGTCGGAATACGTGTCGGTGATGTATCGAGGATCGCGTTCCCAGAGGTGGTCTCCTTTTTGCGTCTGGTTCCTTTGGCCGGGGAGTGGAGTATCGCGAGCGAGGAGATTGATCGAGGGTCTCGGACGAAATTGAAACGGAAATATCCAAATTTCTTGTCGCTCGACGCCGGCAGAAAGGAGTCGGAGAGGTGGCGTCGCCGGCCGATCGTTTCGCCGGAGATACAGCCGCCGAAGAGCGTATTTCAAACAGGCACCGTCAGAACAAAAAAAACCCATTATACTTTTGCTCTGTTATTTCGCGTCTCTCTCGCCGAGAGAGCGAGCTAGCCTAAAATAGACACGCGGACGTCTCGTTGATCTTCGTTCAGCGCGGACAGATTGAAAATTAAAACCGAGTCGACGGGTTATGGGGCCGACAACGTCACTTCGAGTTTGGCCCGACGAAAAATTAGACCCGGCACGCTCGTCACGCGTCGGCCATCGAAACGACTAATTAATTAGTTACCGGCCTGGCAGAGGTCTGGATGGAGGGGGTAGGGAGAGGGGTGGGGACCTGGGGGATGAAACGGCGAGTGGATCGCCGCTTTCGAATAATCATGGCTCCGATAATAACCGGCAAAATACTTGGAAATTTGTTATATGTTATCCGGACCACTCAATAATTCCCGGTATCATTACTAGCAGACGCGAACTGATTACGAATTCGTCGGGCCGATTAAAAATTAATCGAACCTTCTCTCGTATTCTTTGTTTATTAGTATCCAGCCGTAGAGGCTCATTAATGGGCGCAAAACGCGCATTCTGTTTACGGCTTATCGTGAATTAAAAATGTACTTATGCGATCCACACAACCCCCGTCTACTGCCCCCCCTCAAGGATTACCGAATATTTCGTCGAGCGTCGATTCGAACGGCTGATCCGAATTGTGTTTAACAAGGAAATAAAAGGGTATTAAAAGTCAGGAGTGCGGAGGGGTGGAGAGAAATTAAAAATTACTGGGATGGAGGTAAATCCAGTGACGAGAATCCCTTTTGCCAGTGTTGCTCGTTATTCTCTTCGCGTGGCTCTCCACTCCTGGCGTTCTCTGGCAGATGAAGAAATTCGAAAGAATTTTGGAAGTTGGTGTTTTATAATTATACATAATAACAGCCTGGAACGCCAGTTTGAAAAATCCAGACTGAAGAAGAAGGCTGGCAGATGAAGAAATTCGAAAGAATTTTGGAAGTTGGTGTTTTATAATTATACATAATAACAGCCCGGAACGCCAGTTTGAAAAATCCAGACTGAAGAAGAAGGCTGGCAGATGAAGAAATTCGAAAGAATTTTGGAAGTTGGTGTTTTATAATTATACATAATAACAGCCTAGAACGCCAGTTTCAAAAATCCAGACTGAAAAAGAAGGCTGGCAGATGAAGAAATTCGAAAGAATTTTGGAAGTTGGTGGTTTATAATTATACATAATAACAGCCTAGAACGCCAGTTTCAAAAATCCAGACTGAAGAAGAAGGCTGGCAGATGAAGAAATTCGAAAGAATTTTGGAAGTTGGTGTTTTATAATTATACATAATAACAGCCTGGAACGCCAGTTTGAAAAATCCAGACTCACGGTAGACGACGAAAGGAGTGTCTGCACGGCTCCGAAAAGTTGATGCTCCCGGAGTGTCTATCGCGGAGCGGAGCTAGTCTCTGGCAATTTGTTCTCCTTATCGCAAGTGGGTAGGGACAGGCTCGTGGCCGGAACCACGACTAAACGTCGACGACCGCGGCAGGCTCTGGATTGATCCGTCAAAGTTCGGCACAAAGGGCTGCATTCACGTCACGTCGCAGCTCGAAAAAAGAGCGTGTCGCGCTCGCTCGCTCACTCGGCTGCCGGTGTGGGCGTCGCCGCGTGAAAACTTAAAGTCGACGTAACAATAGCTTTTTGTAAGCCTATCAGCCCCTGAGAACGATCCCGGAGTGAACGTAAGAGCCCTACACCACTACCTCTGCGTCCCCTCTTGATGATTGTCGCGATCTACACCGGTTTCTGTGTGTGTGTGTGTGTCGATCCCTTACACGCAACGTGGGGTCCCTTCATGTGGGTCAGCCTCTTTCGACAGTTCTACTCTTAGGCCGTTTCTTTCCTGCTGGACCAGAGATCGTCCGACGCCGCCGTTGCGTTCTCCATTTTTCCCAGCCACGTGAAAGACCACTCGACGACGAAGGCGTCGTCGTGTGGCTTCTTTGTCGTTTCGCAGGTGAGAGGTTGATCTTAGTTTCCTCGTCGACGCGGATCTACTCGAAAGCTTGGGTTTTGTCGACGCCTGGCCGAGCACGGAGATTCGCTTTTCTCCTCAGCTCTGTCCTACCGTCTTTGCTCTTACTTCTTTTGTGCCACTCGCGGCGCGATCGATCCCCCGAGCTTCAACCGAGGACGTGTTTTTCGGGAATTCCAGTCCACTCGACGAATTGCTCCTGGAAATTGCCGCTCCTGAATCTTTGCTTCGCTCTGGCTCCGTTTAATTTGCTCGGCCCCGCTCTAACTTCGATCTGTCTGCGTCTATCTGCTACTAACTTCGGTCTACCCTTAGTCTACCTAGCTCTAACTTTCATACAGATGTAACGTACCACTTTAACCCTAACTTAGACCTAGATGCATGTTCACATAAGAATTAACGTGTTGGATGTGCAACAACTTGTTCACCCCCATTGCATTTGTCGAATTCAGGCTATTTTAAGTCTAACTTTGATCTATCGGAATTGAGTAGGCAATAATGTGGATAACGAGACCATACTCTCCTTATCTTTACGATGGGAGCTAGTGCATAAATGCATTTTTCCCCACCGCCTCTATAAATTTAAATAATAAAAAAGGTCTATCGTTTATATAGATGTAACGTACCACTCTTTAACCCTAACTTAGACTTAGCCAGGTGCATGATCACACGAGGATTGCCAGGTTTGACGAGCAAAAATTTTTTCACCCCCATTGCATCGACTTCAGTCTATATTAAGTGTAACTTTGATCTAAGTGTAACATCCCCCTTCAACCCTTAATCAGACCCAGCCCAGCTGCATCGCAACAAAAGGATTCAGTAAAAATATTTGTACTCTCATTGCGTCAGTAGCTAATGTAACAACGTTGTCTCTGTCGCGTCGATTGATCGCGACGAACAAGAGAATTTTTTTCGTATAGAAGTTGTTACACACATATGGGCAGACGGTACTGGCACAATGCCGCGTGTGTCATTGTTTTTGCCGCTCTGAATCGGAACGTTCGAGCTACTAGCTCGAATTCGATTCTACGAGGGCTGGCTGCACAGAGATCGATTATTATGGCTACTAGCTCGCCCCGATAACTGCCAACAATTTCATTTTCCCCGATATGCGGCCCCGTGTCGCTGCTACGCTGGTTCCAGACCTCGATATGCACGCTTCCGTCGATCGTTCCGCGTCCAAAGATATACGAGACACTTTGCTGCATCGTACACTTTATTTTCATTACGCGAAACTGTTCGCTGTTACTGCCGTAACGGCTTCGCAGACTTCATGAATCAGTCGCTGCCTCTAATGATCGGAGAGACTGCTCCCGCTGATACCCTATCCCAGAACTGACTCTGTAATCATCGAAAGCAGACCTGTTTCCAACTAGATCTAACCGAAATTTTCATTCTTACTTAACCATTTGCAATTGCAATTCTAACTTGAAAATTAAACAGTAATTAAATTTTTTTTCTTTAATGGAAATTTTTAAAAATTATATTGTCTAGTATTAGTATTGTCTCATACAATACTTAAGTGATGATGATGACTTAAGTAATACGGAGTGCGCAGACCTTTTTTCTATATAATTATCCAGTATTGTGAATAATGGTACAGAGATTTTTAAAACCGAGCCAGCTAATGACCCCGAAACAATTTTTCCGAAGCTCCAAATGATCTTGTTGAAAAATTACATAATTCCAGAGAACCCAACACAATTTCCCAAGGGAATAATCACAAAGATATTCAGCATCGAGCGGGGCACACTCGTGACCCAGATCGTAGGCAAAACGGCGTGAAATTTCCCCGTGTTGCGCAGTCCGGCGAATTAGCAAACAGAAAAAAAGGCTCCATAAACATGGTATCAATTATTGTGCCTTGCAGCGCGGAAAGGTTTCTCCGTTAATCTGCATGCGTGCCGGCACGTAGTCGGCCATCCACGAGGAAATCCGACACTATCGATAACCAACACGAATGCGAGGGTACCCCCGTCCCCCGACAGGGGTGTTCGCGCGCGTGCGAGGAGATGGAACTCGCATTAACAAAACCGAGGGACAAGCGGCGAGAAATTTTATCCCACGCACGAATTACGGGCCAGCGTTGCACTCGTTTACAAGCATTCATTCCGAAATGTCATTTCGCAAGAATTGTGCCGCGACACGTGCACAGGCCGCCGTGCCGCTCGAAATTCCGAGGGAAGAATGGATTTTCGCGCGGGTAACAATTTGCGAGTAGCGTTGGCCCATCCGTTGTTATAAATCATGCTTGTCTATTCCTCACCGGAGGAATACCATGGGGATCCGCATACAATGGAATAGGAAGGTCTGACTCAGCCTCGAAGTGGTCCTCAAGTGTCACAGTGCCATGGTTGTTCTACAAAGTAGCTTAGTCAAACCTAACTCGGATGTACCTAACCTTATTTTGGTCTTCATAGAACCTAATCCTGATTTTTTTTATTTTTTAAATTATTTTTTTATTAATTTAATAATTCATTATGTATTCATACTTGGACAGACTATTTTAAAATCAAATTAAATTCGTAGTTTACAATCTTCTAGAAAATTAAAAATAAGAAACCAAGATTTTAATGTTGGGCAACTAACATTTCTAAGCATAAAGGTAAAGTTACATTAAGTTACATTAATTGCATATTCATACATACACAGACTATTTTAAATCAAATTAAATTCGTAGTTTACAATCTTCTAAAAAATTAAAAATAAGAAAAAAGAGTTTAACGTTGGGCAACTAACCTTTCTAAATACAAAGGTAACTGAAGTTTAATTTTTCTCAGTTGATGAGTTATATCGCTGCAAATCGGAAAGGCTACTTGCACTTCGGGTCACTAATAATTGTTATGATCAGTTTAGTGCCAATTAATAGTTACAATAAATTCTCGTAAAAGACGTTCGTGATTAAACCACGCCTTTCGCGTCCTCGAGTAGTAGATCCATCAGTGGTAACTCTCGAAAAGAGGATCGCAGGCTTCAGCGAGAATGAAGAATCATTTCGTCCTTCCTGCGTATCCTTCATCCCCAGAAAAAGCAGTCGGTAAACGCGAGGCCCCGTATTAACGTGTGCACGTAGACACGAGGGCAGCGCCGGGGCTGCAAGACAAATGTCCGTGCTCGCTCTCAGAGGCGTGCAAATGTGGGCCATCGTGTGCCCGCGTTGCAAGCAGGATTTATTTCGCGGCGCGGAATTAGCGCGATATTTACGTTGGCTGAGCGAACGGTGCTACGCCATCGTTCTCGAATTATGCAAACTAGACCATGGACCGGCGCGGATACACTTTCCCACCGATTTATGCATCATCGAGCCTATTGGCAACCGGATGAATAGTGCGCGACAACGACGTCGTAATTAAGACACTTTTCCCCAGGCCGGTTAATTAACGTTGTCTCGATCGGCCCGGGATTTCCGTGCCACTTTCCTGCTAATGACGATGAACGAACTAGACGACAGTCTAGTGATTAGGCGATCACCTCGACGATCGGGATTAACCTGTCCGCCGACAACCATTCAGATCTTTAATCTTCTTCCAAATCGTGGAAACTGATTTACAGTATTTCATCCATAAATGTCCCAGACCCATCCCCACTACTGTAGGGTGTACACCCTTGAGAACTTCTCTATTTTCCATTATTTTTTTTATGGGACTTCGATAGCCATATTAGTGACATTTTTCTAATAAAAATCATATAAGGAGCCATTCCCATACGCTATCCTTCCTCGCGCCCGAAACTTTAATTGTCCATTACACAAGTAAATATCGTCGGAATTGTATCATATTTGGTATGATTTTAATTAGAAAAATGGCACAAATATGGTCATCGAAATCCCATAAAAAAATAATGAAAAATAAAGTAGTTTGAAATTTGGATTAGCTATGTTTATATTTCTCCTAGATAAATGTCCCTCGGCAGATTCGTGCTGGAAAGTGAATCAATCTGATCCGTCACGCTCCGAGGTGAAACGCAATAGAATTCTGGAAATGTCTGATCGAGATTCAGCAAAAGAAATCCGTGGAGCTGCAACAAAATCCGGGTATCGTTTTTGCGCGGTGATAACAATGCAAATTCAGCGAAAGAAACGGAGACGAATACACGTGAAACCGGATCTGCTCGTCTTTCATCGTGGGAATAGAAGCACACGATTTTGTCTCCGTTTCGATCGTCCTCCACTCGTCAACAATGTCACTCCAATTTGTCAGTGTCTCCTCTGGCTGGTAGGCCGCCCCATCCCCCCATGATTTCTCAACTTCCATCCCCCCCGCGCGATTCGGTGACAATTGCGACAATAGTTTCACCCGTTTTTTTTTCACCCCGGGCTATGGACAAAACGTAACGAACCGTATTTTCGCGGCGACGACGACGGCGCGCCGTGTCACGGGCGTCCTCGATGAGGCGGAAAGAACCACGAAGAAATGGTCAGGGCTTTGTCAGAGTTGGTGATGGCGGCGGTGCCGGCGTGACAGCCCGCCGCGACAAGAATTCCTAGCACCCCACTTTTCACGCCGGCTAGGAATTTCGTGGAACGTCTAATGGCGGCTGGTGGCGACGTTCTAGACTGATAATTCGTTTAATTACTCCCGAAGAAATTCCGGTCGTTAAAGGGGACGATTGTGCCGTGGATTCGGTGTAATGACAGCGCGAATGGCTGCCGGTGGGAACGATTTGTGATACATCACGGCCAGCGGCTCTCAACCCTTCCGCCCACAATTCCGTGGTTCTCAACTGTCTCAAAATTCATTGCAAATTGGTCCGAATCTATAAATTAGATAATACTGGGAAACTGTTTAATGAGCGAGTACTGTGACGTCCAATCCAGTGGTTCTCAATTAGCGCAAAATTAATTGGAGTTGGTCCGAATCTATAAATTAGATAATACTGGAAAACTGTTTAATGAACGAGTCCTGTGGCGTCCAATTCAGTGGTTTTCAATCTTAATCTTCGAAAATTATGTATGTACGTTTTTTCAGAACAAAAACCAACACAACCTAGTAAATTCACGCCATTCACGCCACCCTTCTAAACCGTCGGATGGTTCTCAACCGGTGGACGAGTTTCCCACGGCACGGAAATTTTCCTTTGAAGTTCCCTAGACAAACAGTGGCTCTCTAGGAATTACGTGATAATTGGAGAGCGTTTTGTACGTTAGCATTCGACGAGGGGAATAGGAAATTTTTGAAAAGAATTCGCGAGCGCTGTTTCCTTTATTCGCGGAGCGCAATCGCCAGAAATAGAAACAATGCAATCGGACGACTTCAAAGGGAGGAAAAATTTCATTCAGTTTTTGCTGTTGCAGGAGAGTATTCTCTTTTCGAAGCCGGCGCCGCACCACGTAGAGAGATGTTCTCTCTCTCTTTTTTTTTTATTTTATATTACCGTAGTCGATGCGCGCCACCGTTCGAATTTTCTCTGTCTGTTCTGATTTCGTTCTTCCATGCCGTATTTTTTTTTTTTAATTTCTTATGCTTCCTCGCCTACATTGAAAAGGAGATTCACGGTTGAACACCGTTTCGCGGATTCCACGGTTATTGCTCTTGTGTTTTGCGAGTCAGACGCGTTTCTCGGTTTCGAAACGCAAATCAGGATTAATGACCTTTATTCCCGAAATGCGCTTAAAGCTCTCCGGAATTCGGAGTTTCCCGTACACCTGACTTGACGTCTTGTTCGGATATGTTAATTAATGCTTTCCCAACATGGCGGTCTCTTTATCGGCTCCGCTATCCTAACTATTTCCACACTAAATGGCAGGAAAATACACACGTTCAGCCTCTATAGAATCCATTCACCAACGCATCTCCCACCCACGTTTCCATGGGTCTACGTACCGGGGAACAAAGGAATTCCGTCTGTCGGGAATGCCGGAATCAATATCAGGAAATTAACTAATTAATGACAAGCGTTGCTCTGTATCGCCGCGAAAGAATCGCCTTGGGAACGGGAATGCTCTCTGTTACGGCCCCAAACAGCGCCAGCTCGTACTAATATAAAATACTCCTCTTCGCGCAAATATTTGATCTACTGCCAATATCTTAATTACAACTGCAACATTCTGATTCCGCAGACAATTCAATGCTCTTTGCAGAATGAAATTGAACTTTTTACCATTCTTAGAAAGAAGGAAATCAGTTTTTACCTTGAAGGTCGAATGGAATCAAAATGATATTGCAGCAGTTGCATTCGAGGTGTACCGAAGAGGATTCAGCGAAGATTTGTATGCGCTACGAATCGGCCAAAAGGATTCGACGATGAAGATGTTATCGGGACTAACAAATTGCGAATTCCTAGAGAGCAGCCTCCTATGCAGTTACTTTAGGCGAGCTGCGTTCTTCGGTGGGGATTTTGTATCTTCAGTCTCATCGGGCTGAAATTCGGGGATCAACATGTATTGCATACTCGTCGGGTCAAAGGGTTGGCGCCTCGGGGTGCAGTGATAAGGATTTATGAAACTGCACAGCGAGGCTGGGGCTGGTTTTCATCAAAATTCGATGGAAAAATGATGCGCACGTGTTTCATCCTCGACGGAGACAAGTCTGCAAAAATTACTGTAGCTCCTGGACTTTATATAAAAAAAAGGGTACATAAATTGCACTTCTCTCGTTTCTACCACGATTTAATTAGCTCGCTTTCTTGTCTGTCTGTTCGGTAGAAATATTGCAATTAATTTTTAACTATCTTAAAGATGAGCTAGAGACTTGAATATACAAAAAAAATTTTTATAAGACTGCGCTGTTTTGTAATGAATATCCACAAGTTACAATGGCTCCGACTGCGAAAAGGGTTAACAGCAGCGAGAGAAATTATTGTAGCCCTGGATCAGACTTAAAAAACAATGATAAATAAATTGCGATTTTCTCGTTTCTACCACATTTTTGTTAGTTCGCTTTTTTGTCTGTCTGTCTGTTCGGTACAAATCTTGCAATTAATTTCAAACTAACTTAAAGACAACTGAAGGACAATGCAATATTAAAAAAAAATTGAAAAGATTGCGTTGTTTCTAATAAATATCCGCAAGTTAAAATATGGCTCCGACTGCGAGAAGGGTTAACAGCAGCGAGACAAAAGGTCGTCGCGTTGGCACCGTAGCGACGATTTCGAGAACTATGAATAGAATTAGCGTGACACGGATAGCCGTGACAGTTTTACCCATCGTTTACCGATACACGGTGATGCATGAGCGTTGCGCCGATACAATTTCGAATTTTGCGGGCATTTATGACTAATACACAGCAATTCTACGGTAGCAGAAAGGTTGCTGGTAGCGATTGCCGCCCCGGGGAGCTAGACCGTTACAATTATCTTATCGAATTCGAGGATTGCGGCGCGCATTTATCTTCCGCAACCACTCCGTCATCGAGAGCGTTATCGGCGACGGGTAATTTAACTAAACAAACCGATTCCGCTGTAAACGTCGTAAACAGGGATTCGATTCGACACCAATGAAATCTATTTAATGAATAAGTCCCATAAGTCATCTCGCCACGACGCGCACTAAAATCATTCGTTACGGCCATTACCGTTCGACACGGGCTCGTCCACCTCAAGCAAATAAACGTTCGTGGCTCGTGCGTCATGACTGCGACATTGCCTATTTCGAATTGACACCTTAATTGAATCCGACGTTTTTATTGCCAGTCTGTGGCCAAACATTTCCCATAAAATATAAGCTGGATCCACAGCCCTCGATGTTATCTAATTTTTTACAATAATCACAATTTTTCTATTTTATTAATAAAAATATTCCAGGTAGCGCAATGTTGCCTATTTCGAATTGAGACCTTAATTGAACCCGATGTTTTTATTGCCAGTCTGTTGCCGAATATTTTCCATAAAATATCAGCAAAATTTGCAACTCCCGACGTCGAATCAATTTTTACAATAATCGCAATTTTCTACTTTATTAATAAAAATATTCCAGGCAGCGCAACATTGCCTATTTCGAATTGAGACCTTAATTGAGTCCGATGTTTTTATTGCCTGTCTGTTGCCGAACATTTTCCATAAAATATCAGCAAAATTTGTAACTCTCGACGTCGAATCAATTTTTACAATAATCACAATTTTTCTACTTCATTAATAAAAATATTCCAGGTACTATAACATTGCCTATTTCGAATTGACACGTTAATTGAATCCGACGTTTTTATTGTCAGTCTGTGACCAAACATTAATCAGAATTTTTCTACTTCATTAATAAAAAT
Source organism: Lasioglossum vierecki (assembly GCA_028455595.1). NCBI lineage: Eukaryota > Metazoa > Arthropoda > Insecta > Hymenoptera > Halictidae > Lasioglossum > Lasioglossum vierecki. Next base: position 3,192,068 of record CM052344.1, on the reverse strand, counting down.
ATTCCAGATAACCCACCACCCACTTCAAGCTCCTAGAACATTTCCACGGACCCAGGTGTGTTTCCGTCACCGTGCCGGAAAAAAACCGGTCCGAAAAGGGTTGAAGCTGGAGGAACGCTATCACTATCGAATCTGAAGATAAAATAGGAAGCATGTTGATAGGGCCCTCGCTCTTCGGGAAACGAAGTCCAGAGCTACGACGACAAGATCCACTGTACCCGAGATTGAATCTGTACCGTCTGGTTACGAGTAGCCACCCCTTTGAAACGCTTCCAAAAAAAATTTCCATCGTCATTTCAATAAAATCTCCTAAAACCGCACCTCTAAAATTGATCCCCTTTTTTGTTTACCGTAGACGCGATAAAACGGCAAGAAAAAAATGAATATTTTTCTATCACATTGAAAATAAAAGGCTCGAATCTAGAAATGGGTGTCGGTTTTAATCGCGTCAGGAAATAAATGTTTTTAATCTCGATGAAGACCTAACTAGCCCAAGAACTAAAGGGAACGTCGCCGGTCCGTCTAGAGGAGCACTATCACGTAAATCGCGCTTGCCGTTGCACTCGTTCCGGCGACGAATCAGGAGATAACATTGGGGGTATGTTGATAGGGCCCTCGGCCCGACGGGAAACGAAGTCCAGGGCTGTACGACGAAGAAGAACGCAGCAACAGCAGCAGGAGCCACGACGACAGGATCCGCTATACCCGAGATTGAATCTGCACAGTCCGGTTAAGAGGAGCAAGCCCGGGGGTAAGTGTCGGAGAGGGTTGAAGGGGGTTGGTGGAGAAGGAAGAGAGAAGGGGTGGTGTAGAAGAGAGGGCTTGTAGGATGGTTGTAGCCTGAAAACGGGAGAGCTGCAGAAGCGTCGAGGAAAGGAGGTCAACGACGTCCTTAAGGATTTCGACGAACTCGAACGAACGGGTCTTGGACCTGGGAATGCCATCGTCGTCGTCTCACGTTATCCTCTGAAGTATGGGGAACGAAGTAGAAGAAGAGGTGGAGGTATGAGGAGGAAAAAGAGAGCAGGCAGAAAGGATAGGTGGGAATCGAAAGAACCCGAAGTCGGAGACATCGAGACGAAGAAAAAGGTAACAGGAGGGGGTTGGGGGATCCTTCGACGGACCACGAGTACCTGGTCTCCCGCGGGATCTGACGCTGACCGAAAGCTAGAAATGGAAGAGAAAAGACGAGCCGGGGCTAAAGCGATACCGAGTAGCCGGCCAGAGGCTGAAGCGGAAAACGGAATGGGAATGAGCGCCCGAAAACGTCAGTCTTTCTTCGCCGCCAGTTTCGACGATGCTCTCGATCTATACCCCCCTCCCTCTCTCTCTCTCTCTCTTTACTATATATATTTTCGACGAGCTTTCTTTCCCCGGGAATTTATCTAAGCGAGAGAATGTCGAAGAGCAAAACTCGGCCATCGGTTGGACGGTCTTTCTCTATCTCTTCCTCGCTCCCACCTGGAAATGTGTATCGAAATGAAGCTGCAAGGTGAAAAATAGAGGATACCGGGCAGGGGGTGGAGCGTACAGCTCGTGGTGGCTCGTCCTCCAGGGATCCGATGCTGGCCGAAAATCTAAAGCCGCAGGAAACACTGAGAGACTCGAAATAAAAAGGAGTGGCTCGATTTGCGGAAAGATATTTTAGCGATTTTAATCTTGATAAGGGCCTCCGAAGGGCTCCCGCAACACCGGTTCTCGTTTTGTATCTTGAACCCATTTCCCGGGCCGTTGAACCGCAAACAAATAGTCTGGCTGAGGTAATCAAAAGATCGCGGCCGCCCGACGTGGTGCCACACTGTCTGACGAATTGCTGGTACAGCTAATACAAAATTTATTGATTCCAAAAACAATGGAAAGTTTAAAAATATTATTTTTTTTTGGGGGTTATTTTAATGGGAGCTTGCAACGAGAACTGACCCCTTTAAAGTGACACGTCGAAAATTGATCCATCATTTTTTGACATCGTTTCATCGAATTTTAAATGAGAACTGTGCCGACACGTGGTACACCTGGGTTATTATTGTGCTGACAGCGCATTCTCCATTGGAAATAGGGTAATTCGGTAACGAAAAATCCTACACCGATTTTATTCGTTGCAAAAATTTAGTCTTCGAATCCACGCTAGTTGTAGTTCCGAAAAAAATACATTTTCATCTTTGTGTGAATATTTGAATTCGCAAAATGTCCGAAACACGACTATTTCCTTGTTTCTGCAAATATCGTAGCATACAAACAACAAACACTGTTTAAAATCAGATTTCGACATTTTGAACAACTTTTTCCTTTTGCAATATAGGGGGGTCGCTTTTAGTTTACTAGATATTTGCAAAAGATTATCGCTAACACTGTATTGAATTTTTCGTATTCCTGCATGGTCCACGTACAGTATTAGCAATAGTTTTTTGCAAATATCTCCAAAACTAAAAGCGATCCCTCTATATTAGAAAAGGAAAAAGTTGTTCAGAATGTGTTGCTGCACAACATAATAAAATTTCATAACCCTACGATTATTTTTCCCGAAGCTACAGGGGTTCGAAGATGCCCAATCTGTCTTAGTAATTCATGCGACTGGAAACAGCGAAAAAGCATATTTCCTCAATTCTAATCCACAGATTTCCAGATTGGAGTCTTCTCTATCGAACGATTTTGTAAAAATTTTAATTTGAAGGTGCCTCGGGTGATTCCATTTTTTTTTATTGAAGTCGCTGTTCGTGCGAGAGCGTCGCCGCGAGACGCGGACGGGGTGTTAGGGGTCGGACAACACGCGGAAGGCGTTTGTTTTAATATCCTCTTCGCGGACTTAATATTCATAGGCTCGGAGGGAACTTTTGATTCGCTCAGGTGACACGGACCGCGCCCAGGCGTCACGTGCACTCAAAGTAGACCGGGAATAATTCACTGGCAGAATTACTTCGGCTTCCTGAGCGGGGCGGCCGATGAGGCCGGCTGGGAGAGGGAAGGAAACATCGTTAGCGTCAAATGCAAATCTCGTCGGAAAAAGGAATCCGGGAGCTTCGTTTGATTCAACCAACGGGCAGCGTCGCCGGCGCGCCGTCGCCGCCATCCCGCGAGAAGAAAGAAAGCAAACTGGTGGATAAAAGGCAGAAAGGAGTCGGGCGAGGAGCCACGATAGAGCCAGGAGATAGCGCTAGGAAATACCATGATGAAAATGAAGATAGCGAGCAAAGAAGGAAAAGGTAAAGCGTCTGACCGGCGGAGGACCATGGCCGATGGCGGTGGGAATCCCGCGGGATCTGACGCTGACCGAAAGCCAGAAATAGAAGAGAGACGACACGGCCACCGAGAGAGGCCAAGGCGACGTGGCCAGAGTGGCCGAGCACCCTAGGAAATGGAGGACGAATTGTTCTCGATGAAACCATCTTCTACCTCCCCGCAGACGTCCCTAATTAATTTCCACCTAATGGCACCACCTGTCTACCTAATGGTGTCTGGCATTAGTTACGAATAGCAGTGATTCGAAACCGGGCTCGAAAATCCTTCTGCCAAAAATACGAGGACGCCAGGAAGTCCGGAGCTGGCGAGACACTTAGCTACCCAGCAGGAGTTTTCGAAAAAAGGGTTGAAACAATGCGGCAAGGAGGTGGAAGTCCGTTGGAAGGGCTGAATAATTTACCGGTATGAACTGCATTCGGTCGTACAACTTGCTAAACTCCGCCCCGACATTTACAGGGAGGCTGGCACCGTTAAAAGCAATATTCCCTAAGTATTGACTAACTTTCTCTTTTGATACTCTCGGACCGTGCTCGCGGGCACCGCGGTGCGCGCGCGCCACGGCGGCAAACGGTTCGCGAACTTTTCCACAGGAGGGGTTGAACGAAGTTCAAGATGAAACCACTCGCGGAACACGCTCGGCTAATCCAAATAATCGGCCGGCAAGCGCGTGTACACCTAGTTCCGATCACCTGAATATCGATTAACCAGTCTATCTTTCCGCCTGAAGGAATTCTTTGATCGGTGAATCGATCCGTGGGACAGGAGCGAGCAGCCGACCTGCGAGATAGGGTTTATCTCCTGGGCTTCTACGACGAGGTTGCCACTGTTCTGGTTATCCAGGATCCTCCAGGACATCGCCGGGTTCGATCCATCCGACGAAAACGATCCCTCCTTGAAACTACAAGCCTGTTTTCCTACAGGAATTTCCTTGCCCCTGCCACCCAGCGATCGATGGAATTGTGTGTTTGACATGGAGTGTTTAATCTTTCCGGGGGACTTAATGTCATCGACGCGCTCCCGTCTTTTTCTCTTTTTTCCTTGGCGACCACTTTCGAGGGGGATTTCATTCGATCCTTTCTAGTGGGACTTTTCTTTTGTCTGCCGGTACTTTAGACTTTCGACGTATCCTCTCCGCAATAACACTGGACCGGCCAGTCGGAACCACGGTCCCTTAGGACGAGGCTGATACAAAGTGACCGGGTGTCTCGAGAGCTGATTTCGAAGGGGATGAGTACGTAAATGATCAGACTGGAGGGTACAATGCTGGTAAATAATCAATAGGTCATCTGTGGCGCGATCAGTGACCGACGAAGACCTAACTCGTGGTCAGTGACCAAACTCATGACTATTAGCAGAGGTAAAACTGATTTCAAAGGAGATGAGGCCGCAAATGATCAGACTGGAGGGTACGATGCTGATAAATAATTAATAGTTCATCTGTGGCTTGGTCAGTGACCGCTGAAGACCTAGCGCGTGGTCAGTGACCAAACTCGTGACTATTAAGACCCAGTATTCGTTCAGCAGAGATTACGAATAGTGCCAGGGTGGATCTAACCCAGATCCGACTAAAACATCGTGGAGTTGAGAAAATGGGGCAGGAATTAGGGCAAAGTCTGTCGTCAACAAGTGCGGCCGGAATGTACGAGCAGGAAATCCGTGAAGAAGACACGTCGTTAAGGCGAGGCAGAAATTCGCGCTCGCTAATCGGAAGAACAGTTTGCGTCCGAAATCGACCCTAACTAGGAGCAGCGAACCGACGAGCCCCGGGAGTCGCATTAACACTCTTAACACGGGCTCTCTATCGCGGCTAATGGAGGTCCCCGGTTTCAAGCGCACCAGTCCATGGGTATGGTACTTAACCCGTACCTATCTGCAATTACTATGAGAGAAGGTACGAACGAGGAACGTGGGGGTGGGAGGTGGGAGAAGTGGGTGGAAACCGTGCGCGTGACCCAGGATAGTCAAACGTTTGCCGAAAGCCCAATCTGCTTCCGATTTCACTGAAACCGCAGCTAAAGCTTTCTGTTAATCTTCATGAATATGCTGTAGTTCCAGTACCGACAATTGGGAAAAAAGACGCTGCGTCGGTTCACGATACCTGCACCCTTACGAAATATCCGCTGGAGGGAGAAATTGTCGAAGACGAAGAATTTTCATCCCCATTCGTTCCCATATAATCTCACCAAGGGAAGCATCCCCTTTATCGCGACACTTTTCACTCAAAGCCTGATAAAATCCGAACAAAAAATCGTAGATCAACTTTTTTGGACTCGTCGGAAAGTGGAGACTTCGATCTTCAAATTCCCGTCAGTTTTAGTCCCGAGAAAAATTTTTCAATCTCTCCGCAGACCTCTGAAGTTGAAAAATGTCCGAAAGACATCCCGTTCCACATTTCTGGCCGTACCTTCGGAGACACTGGGCCAATGGAAAAGATCTTGGGTATGTTAAAAGCGCAGATATTGCACTTGAAATTGAGCCAAGGTAGACCTACCGCCGATTTTTGTTTTACAAAGTTGCAGTAGCTTGAGTAAAGCTATGTTCTTACGTTTGAAGCAGTAGGCGTTGGTAGCCGGGAGTCGTCGGAGGATGGGTAGGAAGAAAATTTCGGAAAAATCTCGAGACCGTCAGCGCTCTCCCGGCTCGGCTTCTGACATAATTAAATATTACATGAATCCCTGTTAGTCCTACTCCGCCACTCTTCCGCCGCCAGATTAATATTTCACGGGAGGAGCGCGCGGGCTACGTCGGCGGACGTCGCGAGAAAAACACTTCGCAAAAATGAGAGGGAGACCCGCCGGCACTGGAAATTCAACGTGACGCGCCTTCTTTTTATTCAATAAGCCCCGAACAAGTTCCTGCTGCGTCTGCACGCGTGCGTCCGCCGGAACGGGACACGAGATCACTCATTTAACGAGCTCTGTCGTGAGGTAAGACGGGGAAATATTTAATACTTCAAGCTGCAAGGCAACCTTTTTAAGAAAGCATCTTCCCGGGAACCAGCAACACATTCTTAAAGCTGTTTTCGAACCGTTAAACGACCTGGATGTCTGACCCTTCTCGTCGGTAGATTCGACTCAACTTTGCACCAGTTTCTTCAATTACAGCCAGCCATCAATTTTTATCGAAGACCGGTTCTTACCAGGATCTGCTAAAATTAGAGCCATTTTTAACTTATGAAATTTTCAACGCTCCATTTATCCGGCTCCCAGAAGATCGCATTCTAATTTCATCGAGGTTCAATTTACCCCGTCCATTATTTTCCAGATCCCAAAGGAGCAAAAGATTTTCTTAAAATATAAGGTCATTCGGAGATTTCGGTTTCTCAAGCGAAAGATAAAAGCCAGTTTCTTCATGAATGCATTGTAATAACTAGCTTGCGGATCTTCATAAAAATTGATTTTATCCCTTAACGACTTAGTTACATTAACCCTCATAAGCTCCTCAGACATAGTTGCATAAAAGATTCCTACCCATTTTTGTTTCACACTTTAAACTGATAAACTTTTCTTCATTTATCATGTCATATTTTATAGAAATACGTCTCACAAATAATAAATAGTAAAATAAGTGAAAATAAGTTAAAATATAAAGCGACGTTAATTGTTAAAGAACCTTACGTCATTCTTGAATTTGTTAAATCCTCTACATCCTTGCATTTCGCTTAATTAATTTCTTCATAAATGCACGAAGATTCGCAGTCAAGCAATAACAAATGTAAGCAACTGTACAAGAGAAACAAAATAACTTTGAACATCCTGATACTCGTAGGTCAAGTACGGAAATGAATTTTTTAAAAACATCCCTAAACGTGTCCACTCTAACCGGTAAAAACTGTGGTTAAATTCGTCGGAGCGAACCGGAGCAGCGCGAGTCGGAAGAAGCCATAGATTCGGTGGAGGTTCGGCGTGACCGAGCGATAGTTTCCATGACGTCCTTAATGATGTCCATCATCAACGCTTCGGTACAGTAACCAGCGTAATAATACCAGCGGCGGGGTGTCCGGATATCAGTCGCGAGGACGAGCAGAGCGGAGCGGTGCGCGGGTTGGGTCGGGTCGTTCGTTATCAGGCTCGTTTGTTCTTCCGTTGGTCCTCGGGTGGAAGGCTGGAAAATGAAGCGAGGTGGCCCAGGCCCGGTATCGAATAGTGTAGACGCGACTATAACCGGCGAGCCACCGGCCCCTGTTCTAATTAAGCCCGGCTAACCCGCGAGTTAGGATTATTACTTGGCCCTGGCGGATAGGGCGAGCGAGAGCAAGAGAGAGAGACGCGTTGTCCTTTCCCTCCCTTCAGCCACTATCTCCTCTGTGTTCCCGTTCATTTGTATGCGTTCGACGCTCACGTGCGCGAATGACTGAGCGAGAAAGAAGTCGCCGCGCTGTGGGAGGGTGTCGTCTGGCATCCCGCCAACTATCCGCTTCCGTTCCCGTTCCTGTGGGAGCCGCCGACAGGAATTCAACACGTTTAGACGTTACCGAGAGGAAACTCTTTGAAAATTCTTGCAAGTACCGATGTAAGCCCGCCACCGCCGCGCTACCATCCCTCTCTCCCTTCGACCCACCTTATCCTCCCAGTGGTACTTTAATGTAACGCGCGTAACGTGTACGCTCGAACGGAATGTATGCCGCGATAGGAGAAGTTATTTTTGCCGAGACGCACCTAAGGACCCGCCGGGAGTCGGATGAATGGGCGGGTTGCTTTCGCGGTTCTGGGTCATACGGTGGGCTTATTGATGCGGCCTGTTTTATGTGGGCTAACGAACCTGCCTCGCTTTGCCTCGATCTGAGCAACGACGACCCTGTAACACGTACGTGCCGCGGAAATACCGCAGATACGTGCGTCGAAAATATTGACAGATGCTACGCGAAGCTTCGTCGCTACACAGAAAATCCTGCAAATTTTTGTGGAGATACAGTAGTTTATCGATAAATGTCCTAAATACGGGTCTGCGCGGAGACATTTATACGGCAGGGATACCATTCTTTTAGTTTTGCCGAACATTTCAACGTTTCGATCCTAATATCGATCTTTCTCAAGAAAGAAGAAAACTGCATCTGTAAATTTTTATAGAAAATTCAGTATCATTGTAATAACAACTACATACATAAAATACTGTGGATTTTTTTTAACGTATTTAACGTCGCTTTTTGAATTCTTCTATGAGAATTATTTCGCGAAGGTACCCACAGTTTAGATTAAAGGTGGGTTTCACCTTGGGCACCACAGTATTTAGATGGCACATGAAACTGGCACATGAAAACTACTAGGACTAGATTCTCATCATCGAGCATTCCTCGATCAATTTCTTTCCCGGATCCTAGTCACAATACACCTGGCTGCTTACGCGGATTTCGTCAGCATTGTCATCCGAGAAAGAACGAGACAAGGGGTGGGGGGTAGAACGCTAATTCGCATCCGTTTTAAAGCATAGAAGATAAGCCCGGTAGAGGGATCGGAAATCTAAAGCGAGCCACGATAATACGTCTTTCCTGTCACGTAGCGGCCGATGGCATTATGATAATGCCGCGAATAAGAAGGATTCGGGGAGGAAATGTGAACGATGAGTGAAGCGGCGCGGCAGGGTTGTACCATCGTCGCGCGAGACACCGCGCGCCGGTCCCGTCGAGAACGGTTTAATCGAGATTCGATTTTTCATTTTGTTTTACGTGCCCGTTCCGCGGATGAGATACCCCTAACGCTGGCTGTCAGGAAATTGGAATACGTTTCGGGGAGTACTCCCGACCGGCGGCCCTCCCCGAATATCCTGCTTCTCTTTCGTCTGTCCCCATCCACGGGTTATCAATGCCGCGTGAAATGCGCTCTCCGATTCGTCTTTCTTCTGATTCCCGAAATTATGTAGAACCGTGCGCGTCCGGTGAATTATTCATGGGAATTAGAAACGAATTTTTTTCTTCCCGGCGCCAAACGTAGCTGCGCGGTGGTAAACCAATGGTCCGAGCATCTTTTTCAATTTAGTGGCCACGGATCCGTGTAAAATCGCCGAGAAACCGGTCTTGCTTTCTTTCGCGGCCGCGTAAAAATAAATCGAATAGCGAGCGAGCGACGAGGTTACTATCGAGCGCGGTAGGAATACCGCGGAATTATTCACGATGTATGATACTACGGGAGCGTTCCGTTCATATTTTATTCAGCGGTCATAAATTCAAAGTATTCCATTAAACCTGTCCGTGAATTAAGTTTCCACGGGGCGTGGCGATCTAAACCAGACCCCCCACCCGCCTCCATAAAACCCCGAATCCAGGAGGTATCTTACGAGGCTCGATTCGTTGCATCGGACTCCGATAATCCTGTTAGCTCATGTCAGACTATCGATAATCACCATCCACGGGGTTTTCCAGTCGACGAGGCCTGCCACACGCTCCGGCGACACGCTAATTTCCCCACTTTCGAACGATCGTTCCTGTTTCTGGGACACCGAAACGGGTAATTGGATAGAAATCTAATTAGACGGCTTCCCGGAGAACCGGAGGCAATCCCGAGCCCCGAGATTTACGCGAAGAAAAGACCACCTGGAACGGAGGATCTCGGGAAACGAACGAATCCGTCGCGAAGCTTATTGGCCGATCCGCGAAGCTAACATCTAAGCAAACGTTAGAAACGCGCAGCTGGACACCCATAGAATTGGTCCTTAAAAGCTGCTCAACCTGTACGCCAGCCCGTACACCAGCTCCCCGCAAACTTTCTACGGATTATATCAAACACAAGCTAGCGCGAGGAATACCTGGAGGAATCGATACCGCGACAATTCGAATCGTCAAACATTGAATCCCAGGGTAGTTAAATATGCAATCGAGATCTCGTTCCACCATCGAAATCCATTTTTCGAGACCTGTCGCTGGATTAACATGAACTAGATATACCCAGCCTGACCCTGGGAATATTTCAGATATTCAGGATAGAGAGCTAGAGGATTGGCTACCTGGGAGGGGATTTTGATGACTGTACCTGAAAGGTAGCTGAGTAACTAGGTAGCAACGTAGGTGACTAGGTTGCTAGCTAGGTAGGCTTGCTAATGAGCTCATCAATAAGCTGACTAGATTGTAATGTAGGTAGTAAAGTAGCTACAGATGCTAACAGGGTGACAAACTATGCTGCTTAGTGGGTAGCTAACAATGTTGACTTATTGAGCTAACTTTTAATCAAGGTAGCTATCTAACTAGGCAATCATGAAGATGGGTAGCTAACTAACAAGATAGCAGAGTAGGTGGCTAAGTAGATAGCTATCTTAATCGTCATGACTCCACCAGGAAAATTCTGTAGCACCGTGGATGGCCAGGTAGCTAGGCTCGCCAATGAATGCATCAATAAGCTGGCTAGATGGCAGTGTACCTGGCAAAGTAGCCATAGATGCTAACAGAACTAGATATACCCAGCCTGACCCTGGAACTGGGAATATTTCAGACAAACATCCAGCGTGATTTCATTTTTGAAATATTCACAAAAGACAACCGTTACATACCTTCGAGTATGATCGTTGGGGGTGCTAATAAAAATTTCCAAACGGAATGTTCGGAAGCGGAAATTTGTTTCCTCGGTGATTGGGTGTGTGTGGGGGGATAACGACGCGATCAAGCAGGCGTTAAAAATATCCATTGACGGCGCAGCGACAAACGAGAACGGCGCGAACGCTTGATAATTCGCCATTACAGTGGTGGATCGTATCAGGTCTCGATATCGAAGGGTCGTCGATGCGTCGACGGAACGCGAGGGAGAAAAAAAAATACGAGCAACGACAAAAGCGAGGAAGTAGAGGAAACGAGGGGGTAGGGGGTTGGGATGAAGCGAAAGGAACGTTCGGGGTGGTAGCTAGATGGAGAAGCGAGCAACGTTCAGCGGAGGGATGAAAAAGACGCTGGCAGGGTGGAAAAGAAACCTCGGGAAGCCTGGTGCTCTCCCCCATTCAACGAATGCGAAAGGAAGCAGATCCTTCGTTGCTGGCAAGCGCTGGGCCCCGGGAACGATTCTCTTACAATTGGCTGACAATAGCTCGGGACACGAATGTACCGCGATAGGGACCGTAAGGGGGGCGCGGCGATTGGCAAATCAATCGCGCCTTTTTGCGATCGCGACTAGTTCGGCGTTCGTGTCGAGGTCGGAGTCCCGGGGTCGCGAAAACGCGCAACCGTCAGATAAAACAGCCCCTGACACCGCTCTCGAGACTGCTGTGTCGCCGAGAACACGGCAAAAATGACCACGGCCACGGCGCAGACACAAAGGCGAATCCATTATATGTATATCTCTCTGTGTGACGCGCGACGCCAGCGTTGAAACTGACAAGAGGAGACAGCCGACACAAAGCACGTTCTTTCGACCCGCCTCCGTTGGGACACGGTCCGTTGGTAATAACTACACGGTTACGAATTTCAAACCCTTCCCAGCAACCACCACCGACGACCCGGGGACTCGACCGGTTCTTCCGGACGTTTTTATTACCCGACGACCGACCGATATTTGGCAGGACGGTCTGATCGTTCTTCTCCGGGAACCTCCGGCTTAAAGAGTCGATGGGAACTGTAAAACCCTGGGAAATTGGATGGAACTTTTTCGAGACTGCTCTCGGTGAATGGACTCTGGCCCTCCTATTCATTGCTACCCTCCTTCCCCGATAGCGATTCTTAAACGTGTGGATGCTCGGTTTGCTAGGTGGTTAACCGGGTGACTAACTAGGTGGCAACGTGGATAGATGGCTGTAAATAACTCGGTAACGAGTCGAATGGATGTGCAGCTGACTAGGTAATTAAATGAACAGCTTGAAATTCGGATAGAGAGCTAGATAATTGGCTAGCTGGAGGGGCTTTTGATGACTGTACCAGAAATGTAGCTAAGTAACTAGGTAGCAACGTAGGTGACTAGGTTGCTAGCTAGGTAGGCATGCTAATGAGCCCATCAATAAGATGACTAGATTGCAATGTAGCTGGTAAAGTAGCTATAGATGCTAACAGGGTGACAAACTATGTTGCTTAGTAGGTAGCTAACAATGTTGACTTATCGAGCTAACTTTTTATCAAGATATCTATCTAACTAGGGCACCATGAAGATGGGTAGCTAATTAACTGGGTAGCTAACTAACAAGATAGCAGAGTAGGTGGCTAAATAGATAGCTATCTAAACAGCTGGATAAATCAGCTATCTAAATCGTCATGACTCCACGAGGAAAATTCTGTAGATGGCCAGGTAGCTAGGCTCGCCAATGAATGCATCAATAAGCCAGTGGGTGGAAAACTAAATTGTTAGGTAGCTATCGAGCAAGATAGACTTCCTGCTGGCCCATCGGAAAGCTTGGCAGCTAAATAGCTGGCTGACTAGATAGTCTTCCTAAGTCCTCGCCAGGGGGAGAGATGTGCACTCTCACCCTCTCGCCACCCTGCTTTCCACTTCCTTCATCCCTCAAAGTTTCCCCGTCGAGCAAAGTAGATAGCCAACAACTATGAATACAAGGAATGACATACCTGGTTGCTCCCGCGCCGCATTTAACAGTCCTAGCACGAAGCCCGAGTGCACACGGACCCATAGCAGTTCTGTAAAGAGAAGAAAAAATATCGTTTTTAAACGTTGGGAGAGAACGGCGAGGAGCGTCGTTAAATTTTTGTAAAAATATATATTCGTAAAGGGTTTCGAGGCAAGCTGGGCGATACGGCGTGTCTGCTGATCCGCTTTGCGACTTTACGACTCGAACGACTCGTCACTGCCATGATATCGAGGCTGCGAGAAGAAGAAGAGAGGGAGAATCGATTGACGCGACTCGGTACTCTTTTTTCGATCGATCACCGGATTTTATTATGCTCGGGGAAAGGGGAGGCTCGATTTAACCCTATCAACCGCGCGATTCCGAGACGATTATGCCATTTAAGCTGATCGAATTGCGGCGAACAATCCTGTAAAAATATCTACTTAAAGAGGCGCGCGGCGCCCGGCGAGTTCCCGAGGATTCGCGTTACAGAAACAATCCGATTAACCGGAAACGGGATCGATAATCGACGTGAGATGGAGAGAGTTCTTTATATTTTCCTCTCTTGTACACACTTTATCGTTTCGCGAACTTTAGGGACGCCTCGCCGCGCCGCAACGGGGGTAGAAATTAATTATCCGAGCTCCGGCCGGAGAAAAGAGTGGGTCACGAAAGTATCCCAACTACGGTAATTAGAGTAAACATAACACGCGACGGCAGTATTTAAAAGACCAGAGTTTTGTTTGTAAGCGAGTTCATTTTTATTTGAAGAGAGGGTCCTCTGCGGAGGGCCGACGACGTCACAGGACATTTTGCAACCTGCTGCATGCAATAATCTGCGTACTGGGTCGCGTCTAATGTTACAAGTTCCTGGCAAGTTCAACATTGCGAGCCTGTTTACGACGAAAGACTTCTACGACCGCGTATATACGGTGCTCGGCGCAGACATCATGCTGTTACATGCTGCTGGCCTGATGTCACCAGATGGCGCATCGTGACACGATAATCTGGGGAGAGTCTGTGCTCTTTATGGGGTTAAAAAGTCCCCTTAAGGGAGCTAGACGACGCTTGCGAATTTTACTGTTTTCCATGTTCCTTTAGAATCCACATTCCCCGTGTGACTTACGGGGTTTGCAGCAATATGGAAACGTAAAATTTCGGAATTTTTATCGCTGCAGTCCCTTTTTTCGCGAACATTTCAAAATCAAAAATTCTTGGGAATATTCGCATGATCGCCGAGGTTATAGGCCCCAATGTTAGTCACATTCTATAGCCCTTAATATTTGATTGTCTCTTTGATCAGCAAAGACAAAATTAATATGATTTTCTCCTAATCAGTCCCGAATCACCTCGCAATTTGGATTTGTGGTCCAGAGCTATCAAAGTTAACTAACTCCCTTAATACCGTCCGTTGGACTGTCCATGGAAGCTAACACGCGTCCAGCGAGAGCGAAAGAGAAAAGGGGCGGCAGAAATGGACGAGAGAGATGAGCCAGGCCACTGTAGCAGGTACAGGTGCTAATTGCTTTAATGAGCAGTGGGCGCGGCTGGTTCTATAAAATTTCTTTGTGACGGTCGCTGGTGAAGGCGCGACCGAGAGTAGCTGTGTGAGAAAGAGGACAGTGAAGATGTAAAAGGGCGTGGAATTGGTGAGCTTCGAGGACTTAGGGGATCGAGGATACCCAACTGAGCATGGAACTGGGTAGCTAGGTGAGTAGTCTTTCTGATAAGTTTTCTCCAGAAAATTAGGTAGCTACCAAAGTAGCTAAACTGCTAAGTATACAGGCTTACTAATGAGTCCAACACTTAGCTGACCAGATAGTCTTACCATTTGCTAAGTCCTATACCAGGTGCAGGTGTTAATTGCTTTAATGATCGCTGGGTGTGGCTGTTTCTACAAAAGTTTCCCGTGCACTGTGAATATGTAAAATGCCTGGGGCTAGAATTGGCGAGCACTGCGAACAAGAATAGCGGATCGAAGAAGCATGGAGGGCGAAGTTGCAAAGAGGGAAAGCAGCATCGAAAATTATTGACGAAGCCCGGCGCTACGGTTTGTCTCGGGGAAGGCGGCTCGCGAAAAAGGGAGAACGGAAAGCTAAACACCTGGCGTGCGAAAAAAACAACGCATCAAAAATACAGCAAGAAGAACGGGACGAGTCACAAATAGTGCGAGAGAGAGAGAGAGAAAGAAAGACAAAAAAGGAGACGAAGGGAACGTGATAGTGGAGGGGTGGTCGAGTAAAAAATTCAGGCTGTAACTATGAAAAGCGGGTAGCAAAAATGCGCCCTTGCGTCGAAGAAGAAAGGAAGAAAAATACGGGATGAGAAACGGGAGGTGAGAGGGAGAACGAGGGTGGAAAGTAAGCACTTTCCTGGTCGCACAAGAGAGCAGTCAGACCAGGTCCACCTGAAAAAGAAGATGAGCAGCGCTGGTGGAAAATGAGGAGTTGAAACTGTCGGCCGTGATAGTCCACTATTATGGAGGACTGGTCTAGTTACCGCACTCTCCTGGGCATAATTCTGCTAATTAGGTTGGCTCTTCTGCGGATGGTTGACCAATAGCGTGGCACTCGTATGGCTTCAAGAAGATGGACACTTTAGGACTCCCCCTTGGGCTGTGATGGGAGTGACTATGTTAGGTGTATGACGGTTAGAACGTTTATAGTCAGACCGTGACATAATCAGGCAGAGACTGGGTCCTTGGTGAGTAGACCTTTGCTGGTCATGGTGCGGGGATTTTGTTTGAGATTCAAACGTTAGCTGAATTTCTAAGGTTGACTTGGAAGACATCCTCTCCGGTGCTAGACTCTCAACTGCTAGGTTCGTAGTTCCACGAAGAATAGATGACCATAACGTAAGGCTAGGTCCATTTATTTCATCGCGGACTATACTCCAGCCAATGCACGTTGCCTGCAACGTTGCAATTCGCCAGACTTGATTTGTGCGACTGTTGCAATCGACTTGGTCGCTGATACGCTACCTGCACACGAGCGAACTCTACTAATAGACGAGTTGCCCGGGGTCCATCCACACTCATTACTATCCGAAACAGTCTCTCAATAGGCAGTGTTAATGGAGTCGAGATAGATGATATCCCCCAATTTAGTTACCACTGAATCCACGCGATCGATTCCTACTACCTTGTCGATAGAAAAATGTGAGAACGCGTGGAAATATATATTTGCTCTTTTATATTTACTCTGAAAAGAATTCTTTCGCTCGGAAAGTCCGAGGATTCGAGAGAGAGGAGGGTTTCGGTCGAACACAACGACTATTTGCGCCATTAAGTCTGAGACCACAGTCCCCGGGAGTCAGGGAAATGAAACGTCGCCTTTGTGTTATACAGTCGGGTAGCGAGGAGCGCTCAGCTTAAATGGCCCCTTCCGCTCTTTTTCCATCCCTCCAGCCAGAGCCTTTCAAAAGTCGCGGAAGCGAATACGCGAGCGGGCTGCGTGATGCACGAGCGAATGGTTGCGTGCACGCGCAACACGTACAGAAACGCTTGCACTCTGCACTCTGCGAAGCCTAGTTCGATTCAATCGGTCTAATAATTCACCGGATAATGGGGCAGGCGCTGCACCTAACACAAAACCCTACCAAAACCCTACCTTCACTCTGCTTCAAACCGCCTCAAACCTTTGCACAAACGTGCACAAACCATCAAAATTTTTTGAAAATATCTTGGTTTACAAGTTCACAAAATACTGCCAAAAATGTGACACATTTTGGATCTTACAAAGCAATATGACTTTATTTAAAGCAAACAAAGTCACAAAGTGGATTAAAACATAATAAATATAAGCTGTAACGCTCTATGGCCTGTTTCTGTATGTTGTATAATATTATCGTCGGATTCCAACACAAACTGTGGTGTTGGAAAAATCGCAAAACATGCTATTCCTGATAAAATAGTGGAACAGGCAGTGTCGTCAATTATTCTCAGATTGTTGGTCGTGGCGAGAGTAAAATCCAGACCCCTCGCTGCCCGGTCGGAAGGTGGCAAAAAAGATATTTGCTGACCAAGTGTCGGCGCGCCCCTAATTCCGAAACACTTGGCAATGCGGTGCACAATCGAGGGTGGCGCGTAAAAAGACGAGGGGGTGTGGGGGTGGCAACAGAAACATCGCGCTTCGCTGTCACGTGAAACGCCAGCTGACCCGTAGTCTCGGAATCTCGTGCGTGGCGTGCACGACGGAAGCCGTTCAACACGACAGACACGAAACCGCACTACTTTCAACCCTCGCACCCCCTGTAGTCCTGTCCCTTCGTCCCGTGCCCCTTCGCCCGTTCAACCCCTTGCGGTACGTGAACGCGTGTTTCTCGCTTCGGTCGAGGCGACGGCTGCTTTTATGCACGGTACGTGTGCGTGTTTCCTGTAAAAGCTGAGGAATGCAAACCCTCCTCAGGGGGTAGGGACGAAGCCCGGCTCGAGACTTGATGAATTTCGTCCGGACAACGTCGGATTTGCCCGTGGCTGAAGAAGAAGGAGAGGCGAAAACCGACGGCATTCGGAGAGGGAAAGAGAGAGGGTCGGCCGACTGAAGGTAATTGGAGCAGCATGGCGGAGGGGGTGGTGCAGAAGGAAAAAGGCGACTCGCCGGGACGATACCAGTAATATTCTGCGGAGGGACGAGATAACAGGCTGGTACGTGAGCCTCGGAGAAATATTCTGCTTCGTTGTGTACAACCCCTATATGTGTCTGTACGTCGTGTATACACAGAAGGAGGCGACCTCTTACACGTGTATGTGTGTCTGCCTTTAAGTAAAACTCCTTTCTCCGATTTTCCGCCGGGGAATAAAGGGTTCGCGTACTTTCCCAAAGGGGAAGCGAACCCTGCAGCCGATTTGCATTACCGCGAATGTTTGTGTGTGGCGAGCGAAGCGCGAGGGGTGGTCAGAAGGATTTCTAGTTTGGCGTATCGCTGCCGGGGATAGCGGACGATCGGGAAATTTAACAGAAATCCCGTGATCATTGACGACGACGCCGCGAAATTCTTCCTCCCCGTTATCGTTGCATTATCATTCCTTTGGGAGGTTGGTGATATATTTGGGGTAGGTCAAAAATGTGAGATAAGTGGTTTCGGGGATGATGGACCCAAAGTATACTCGATTTTCTATAATACGGAACTTTCTACGGAATGGTCTGTGTCGGGACAGAGTCGAGTGTATTTTCAGCAGAAATCGAGTAGAAAATAAATATCGGGAGGAACGCGTCAGCAAGTCGATCGGTGCCGGCGATAACCACGTTTCGAAGACACATCGAAAATAATGCATTGATCCCGGTTCCGAGCACGTGACACTCTCGAACAAAGTCCGGTCCCTGTGAGAGTTACCTGGCGGCGCACCTGGGTAAGCGGAACGCCGACAACGTTTTCAGGATCGGTCGAACGTGAGGAAAGCTTTTCCCTCAACTTCGACCCTCCCGCCGAAAGTCCGAGGGAACTTCTATACGGCGAAACTTTGACGTGGCTACGGACTGTACGCAACGCTTGTCTACCGATACAACTGTTGCACCAGGCGAGAGGAGGGGGGACGAGCCCCGACCCGAGTTCAGTTTAATCGAGAACATTGAAAAGCTCACGCGGCGGTGACAGTTGTCGAACGTATACAGCAAGATTCACTTTGCGTCCCCCGCGTGTAATTTGAATACGACCACGGTCAGAGGACCCTGGGAAAAATATCCCCGTTGTCTCGTATCGGTTACCAGGATGACATCAAGAATCTGCTTGATGTATATATATAGATGTCTGTATGTGCAATGAGAAAGTATGAATCCAGGGGAGGAGATCCTTCAATATATTTTATATTGGACAGGTAATCCCTTTCGATACTCCAACAGAAGAAATATATTCTCCTGAAACTGTTGGCGAAGCTGTGCAGGTCGAGTTCGGTTTGGCAGACGAGCCAAAAGGCGATAGAAAAAAAGGTAATTATATAGAAAAGGTCTGCGTACTCCGATTTTGATGATATTTTAATATATTATAGATTTCGACATTTATAACAACTTTTTCCTTATCCAATATCGAGGGGTTGCTTTTAGTTTTCGAGATATTTGCAAAAGACTGTCGCTAATACTGTTCCGCGGAGCATGCATGAATACGAATAATTCAATACAGTATTCGCGATAGTTTTTTGCAAATATCTAAAAAACCAAAAGCGACCCCCTATATTGAAAAAGGAAAAAGTTGTTCAGAATGTGTTGCTGCATAACATATTAAAATTTCATCAAAATCGGAGTACACAGACCTTTTCTATATAATTACCAAATCTTCAACTCAGAGCCAATGTGGATTGCCTGACTGATCGTGGTGCAGTTACTGTCGCGAACAAATGCCAGTGTCAGTTTTGAGAAAGGCGACTTTCAAGAATATGAAGCTTGATAACAATCGTTTGCCAAAACAAACACAAGACCCAACCGAACGAACGACTGGTTGCATTAAAATCTGTTTCAGCGTGGTCTATCGCGGATCTAGGGGCATAAAAATCGCGTGCGGATCGCGGGGAGTCGTCGAACCACGAATCCGCAGCCTCTAACGATCAGTTATTACTTTGATAAAGTGCATAAATACAGCCGGAGGAATGGCTATAATTTTTGTGCCGGCACGAATCCTCGGGGCTCCGTGGAAGAAGTGTAGTCGTCACTCGAGGGGAAGAAGATCGGATGTGCCGAAAAATTCAAACAAACATATTACCGCGGTAAATCTCTGGCTGTTCGATCAGCAAACAACCCACTTTCTGCGTATCTCTTTGTCGCCGGACAATAAATTATCGAGTGGTCTTAGGCGGGCACGAGGCCGAACAGAATCGTTGGTAGCAACACGTGCCATCATCATAAATCAGGCCCGTACTTCAGCAATTTCCCCATTTCTCCCCTCGGTGTGCAGTCGGCTGGTAACTATAGGGGTCAAGCATTTTTTTCAGATTTTTCTTCGACTCCTAAATTGCGAGACTCGGTGGGAAAACGATGTGGTGAAATTTCCAAGGAAAAATCAGAAAATATCCAAGGGTGTAAGGACCACCCTGCTTGGCATTCGTGCGAAAGTAGCCCGTCGATTATGACCCCCAATCCCTCTCGCTCATCCTCTCTCCCTCTTTTACCACCTCTTTTTTACGCATCGCCGTGTTGGACATCCCTACGAGGAAGCTAATAAAAAAGTTCCGCTCGCCGGGAAAGTTCGACGTGGGCTGAATGAATCGGGAATGGAAACGGATCCGGAAATGGTCCGAAGTATTCATCCGTGATGCGCGCGGGATTGAACCGACGACTACTGGCGCGCTGTGCTCACTGTTTGCTCCTAAGAGAATCGACTTGGCCAACAGACTGTGTCTGAAGAACTGTTTGCTCGCCTGTTATCGAACATATTACAACAAAAACCGATCCTCGCTCCATCATCCCTTTACAGCCCTGTTATCAACCGAATAAGAATTCAATTGATTTCTTTCCACGTTTTACACCTTTTTATAAATCAACAATAAAACATATTTAAATTGTTGAAATTTCAAGGGCGAGCATTGGACTGGTAGCACATTCGGCGAGCTGGCTTTTTCTCGAATTAAGCGAGGACCCTGGATCCGGCATTACGTTCTTGCCGTCGCTTGGCCAACAGGGACAGAAATGAAATTGTTTGCAAACTAATCTGTCCTGGTGTCCAGGCGACAACTAAACGGCTCACAAGTACACACGAATACGTGTACGTGTGGATAAGTGTGCATAGGTGTGTACGTGTGTGTAGATATACGGCGCGACAATATGGGTCTGCCAACAGCAGAGAATTGGGATACCGAGATCATAGCCCGACAACTGAACACGCCATCGTGCCGGAGTCGGAGGCGTACAATTAAAATTTACTGTCGCATAACCGCGTCTATCCGTTTCACCGGCGCTCGCAATTGCGTTCCATGCGCGGCACACGCAGAATCCGGGGGTTGCGAGGCGCCCTTTAATGAAAAGGTATCCCGGCCTTTTTCGAACCAGGGCTCGCAGTGGATAAAGGCCTCGCTGAATGAAGATCCCCGTTCTATTAATTCCATTTCCATTCGCTTTATAAATACCAGCTAGCGTAAACACCACTGCGGCGGTTTAGCTTTCGAACACTGCGTACTCAATTTTAGCTACCCCGTGCCAGGTGATGGGATTCCGTTCGACTAAAAAATCTTGTTAGATCTATCTATATTTCAGATCGATCCCACAGACTCCACAACATCGATGCACTTAGGACCTACAGTGTTAACATTTAGCTACCCGGAGCTATTAGTAGGATAAATAACGCTACCGAGGATCTGTGAACGGGAGCAACGGGCGAGTACGCGTGCGGAACAGCCACACGATCAGCCCACCGTTTACATTTCAGATAACAGCAAATAGCACCGAATTTGTAACTTGCACCAAGAATTTTCCGCACTTGAATCGACCGAACCGGGTTCGAAATTAGAATCTCAGGCCCCATAACCTGTCCGATTAAATCCCCGCGATTCCGAGGGAATCGTTTCGGGGTAGTAGTACACGTTGCCGAAAGTTCCGCGGCTTGCATTTAATTTCGCTAATCCAAAGAACGAGTGGCCGTGATAACGTCTATCGGACGTTTCCAGCCGACAGAGCAAACCTTCGCAGCCAGCCTTAATTAAGCAAACGGCTCGCAAACAGGAACGGCGAACGCATGCATTCCTGTCTAATGTCGCGTGGCCGACCTCTCGCCGCCCGTGTCCACGCGTTTTCCGAACGTTCAACACCGCAACCCCCGCCGGAAAATGATCGCGCTTTCCGATTTTCCGTCGCGTTTCACCGCACGTGGCACAATGAAACGAGGGAACCGGTTCAAATTATTTCCAGCGACTCACGCCGGAACCTGTTTCTAGCACAGGGGAATCGTACCTTTAATTTTTTTTTAAATAGAACCTCCGCTTCACTTTCCCTCTCCATTCTTACTCTCCCTTGATCTCTTCCTTCATTTTTGACAGGGTATTTCAAGACATTAAAATATGCTTGTTCCAAGCATACCTTGTTCCAAGTACACTCTGTTCCAAGCACACCTTGTGTTCCAAGCACACCCTGTTCCAAGCACACCTTGTGTTCCAAGCACACCCTGTTCCCAAGCACACCCTGTTCCAAGCACACCCTGTTCCAAGCACACCCTGTTCCAAGCACACCTTGTGTTCTAAACACAACTTGTTCCAAGCACACCCTGTTCCAAGCACAACTTGTTCCAAGCACACCCTGTTCCAAACACACCTTGTGTTCCAAGCACAACTTGTTCCAAGCACACCTTGTGTTCCAAGCACAACTTGTTCCAAGCACACCCTGTTCCAAGCACAACTTGTTCCAAGCACACTCTGTACAAAGCACATCCTATTTCCAGCACAGATTGTGCTCTAAGCACACCCTGTTCCAAGCACAACCTGTTCCAAGCACAACCTGTTCCAATCACACCCTGTTCCGAGCACGCAGCCCGACTTATAGAAATGGAACATGGTGGTACAGCTGTCAAAGAATTGACAACCGGATGATTTTATTTAGTCTGCGTTTCGCGGGCTTCATTATTCAAATGGTTCGAGCTGTCGCGCGACTATTTTCCAGCGGGTCGGGACGATTATCATTATACACTCTAGTGGAGAATGCACAGAGTGGATGGGAGAGAGGAACGCAACGCGATCAGGAATTTATCGAAAATTAGTCGGATGTCAGTCGATTGAAACCGGAACGAGGAAGACGCGATCGGGCCAGGGGATTTAATTAATTCAGTCCCGGAAAATATTCGAGACCTTTATAAATGGGCAAATATTCGCTTTTCCGCGAATAATCGATATATCGAACAGTCGGGAATAACCGGAAACGTTAGAGTCGTTCATTTGTTATCGTTCTCGAGTGTTCCTCGAACCAGCATCGCCGAAGCTATACGTCTGCGACACGCTTCGCTCTTAGTATCAGGCTGCACGTCGCGCAGTTAAACGATATGACATTCGCAAGATATACCAGTAACGTAATAATGCGTTTGGAAGAGAAGACGACGATGATGGGGGACTCCCTGCAAGCTATACACTAATTACCTCGAAATTAGAATTTAGATTACCCGAATATTATTTCTGACGCGGCAACGGCGCCGCCGCGCGGGGGCAATTAGCGTGAACGAATTATACGTACGAGGGAAAATTCAATGCGAATTGCTCGGGCAAGTTTCCCAGGGAACTTTTAATAGACCCGATGGTTTCAGAAAGAAACTTCTTCGGGGACTTTTAATACTTATAAACGCCGCAATCCATTGCGTTACCAGAATAATTATGCAAAACGAACCACCCGAAGCTACTGCCTGCTCGACTACAGTCGACTAATGTTGCGTCAACCTGACCAGCCCAGCGTCGACAAATGATCAAACTCTAATGCATTGGACCTAACCTGACTTGATTCAAGGATAAAATTAAATATAGTAGGAAAGTTAGATTTGACCCAGTGAGGCTGAGCGACGTCTTGGGGATTAGCTGCGAAACGGGGTTTCATTAAAAACGTCCAGAAAGCTGGCAAAGGACGGTATCTAAATTGCACTTGAGAAATATTCCGCGGCGGAACCGAGCGGCAGCACGCGAGTGAGACGGTCGGCGTAAATATTCATGACGAGTTTCGTGTGCCGCGTTTAACCCGCGAGAGCCGTGTCTCTAGCTCGCGAGATAACGTCCGGACCGTGTCTGTCGGGTGGGGGTAAAAATGGAATCGCTGGGTCCAGAAGCAATAGCCATGGTAGCTACGGTACGCAGGTGACATAAATTTTCAGCCACCGGACAGAGAGCCTGGTCCATCCCGAAACACGCCGTAAATCCCCGGGCAAAAGGGAAGGAACGCCGTTGGAAATTGTTCAGTTCCCTCCCTTGCTCTCTTTCCCCGTCCTGGTAAAAAGAAGTATCCTCTTTCCTCTCCGCAGGCTTGCAACAAGATTCTCTAGGAATTCTAGTATCTCATTCTGCGCGGCCGAGAGCGGCCAGTTAAAAATATTCGCCATCCCCGGGGGAGAGTTACCGGCCCTCGCCGGAGCACGGGTAACTAGTGAGAGCGTTAATTGCTCTCACTCTTAAAATAACACTCGATTACTCGAGCAGCCGAGCCAGCAATTTTCTAAATACGAGCCGGCCGCTGCTGGAGGGAAAAGGGCGACGCGGAAAAGGAACACGGAAAGAGAGAAGGAGAGGGTTGAAAAACGAGGGTGGCCGCGAACCGCTCACCGCATTTAATTCCTCCCTTCGCGGACCGCGTGGCGACTCTAACGAACACTCGCCTGGAAACCCGTTCTTCCTAACGAAAATTCCCAGTTTTTTTCAAGTTCCATATTTTCAGCACATCGATAACCCTTCAAACTTGAAGAACAAACTGCTATGTACTTTTTAATAATATAGTTTCGAGCCACAAGAAAATGGTTCACCACTGTACGGTGTATGTAATCCACTCTCTCCTGTTTCTCATCGGGCCCTGAAATATTCTAAACGCCGGCGGGACAAACTCTTCAGGATTCGCCGTTTCCGACTGTCCTTTCGACGAGGACCACTTCGCCTACCACGGAAATTGTCTGAAATCTCTCTTTGTTCCCGCGTTCGAGTGCTCGTCTCGCGGACGGGAAACGTTTAGGTTGGCAAAATGGTATTTTCCTTTCTCCCGGGGTTTTTTGCCGCTTTCCCAGGAAGAACGTTCCCAGCGACTTTCCGCGATATTTAATGTTCCTTCCACGCCACCACGACCGGGCAATTCTGCCAAAGTGAGCCGCGGCTCCGAACGGAATGAGAGTTTTTGATAGTGAGCGCCGCGAGCTCGGAGCAATTCGCTTGAAAAACCGGAAAAACTGTCCTGCCGTTATTTTTAGGTTGAACCTGGTAATATCGTAGCTCGTTGGATTTGTCTTAACGTCAGCTACAACGTCCTGAGGAAAATAATGAATATCAATGTTTAAAAAATCAAACCGACCTTGATCTTTTAATTAGAAATTATCTCTTTACCAAAATCTTAGATTTTTTATTATCGAGACATATGTTGACAATCTTGTGGGTAAAATTCTATAATAATTTTTCCACGTCGAAATTTTTAATTAACTAAGTATATGAAACTGGAGATGTATTAGTGGGAAGGAGGGCGAGAGGAATGGAGGAGGATATATATATATATATTAAAAAATTAAAAATATATATATTGTAATTTTTAAATATTTCTGAAAATGGACATTTTCAAAAGAATAAGATTTTTTTATAAAAACAGCCCCTGTAGTTGACAGTAAAGGACAGCTTCAGAACGCAATTAGTTAATCGCTGGTCTGGTGTTTTAACGGCGTGGTACCGATCGAAGGATCGTGTGTGCACGGTCATGCTGGTCGGTAAAAGCTCGGGGACTAAGGTGAAGGGCGGCCCGTGAGTCTCCGAAGGCGCAAAGTGCAACCACTTGCACTCTCGAGCGCGCCTTGTTAATTCTCCATAGGCTGTCGTTGCGACAGACCGACCGAGTTGGCTGAGCGCTACTTTCGAGCACGCTGGTTAACGTGCTCGTCGAGCCGAAGCACTCGTAAGAAGTTTCTGGCCCGAGCTACTCCGCCTGAGCAACGTCTGCTTTTTATTATCTCGCCGTTAAAGCGGCGCAAATGCTGGGCTGCTGTCAACGGGACTTCTTGGCTACCCCCTTCAGCCGACCGACGTTTCCCACCTAACGAAACAATCCACCTACCAGCGGCGACACCGCAATCCTTCGGCAACTTCGTCTTTACACCTTTTTCGATCGATCGGAGCAATAATTCCGGTTTTTAGATTTACACTGCTGTTCGCGGAAAGTGTGGACACTTGGAACAAAAACGACAGATCCTAGTTGATTCATAGAATATCCTAGAGTAATATTTAATAATTACGGAGAAAAGGTATGCGTACTTCGATTTTGATGAAATTTTAATATGTTATAGATTCCGACATTTTTAACAACTTTTTCCTTTTCCAATATAGGGGGTTCGCTTTTGGTTTTCGAGATATTTGCAAAAGACTGTCACTAATACTGTTCCGCGGAGCATGCAGGAATACGAAAAATACAATACAGTATTAGCGATGGTTTTTTTCAAATATCTGAAAAACTAAAAGCGATCACCCTATATTCTAAAAGGGAAAAGTTGTTCAGAATGTGTTGCTGCATAACATATTAAAATTTCATTACCTTAGCGACATATTATTTGACACACGAAGGAGGTACACAGTGTTTTCGGATTAGTCTGCACGTAATTCTGAGGAAGGGCATGGTAACATATCGAAGAGAGAACGGTATAAAATGTAACCCAGATGGGGCAGTAGCCCGAGTCTGAGATTTCCGAAGGACAAAACGCACCCGACCACATAAATCCCGATAATCGCAGGCTCCCCCCTTACGACCCATTACCGGTCGTTTCCGAACGTTTCCGCAATTTTCGATGCCCGCTGCTGTCTGGAACGGAAGAACGAAAATTCTGTAAGCAATGGACTGTTATATCGGCATTGGCCGATTAAATGACTATTGGGGCTCGCTGAAATCCGCAAGTGCACGTTGCACACACACACGCGCGCGCGCACCCGCGCGCTCACCCACACGTACATATAGGAAAAACAACGGGCTGCATTCTAAATTCCGTTTTTATTCGGCCGGCGATTTGTTCATGCGAGCCCGGCCAGTTGAAATCGGATAGTTAATTGAACCCATAAAGTTGCGGGCGAAATTAACGGAGGTGGTATTGCTGGGCAAAAAGCGATTTATTGTGTTGTCGCCTGTGTACTTGTTGACACTGTCCTTTGAACGTTGAATATACGATGCCTGTTTCCACTGAAAAATGATTTTTCACCTCATCGACCGAAAACTCTTTGCCACGTCCCGGGCCATTAACGACAAAAGCGAAAATAACACGGTTAATTTAGTGCACACCCTGTGCTCACCAAGCACACAACCTGCCTTAGCCCCCTCCGCAAAATCTGAATGGTAACAGCGTCAGCGTGTGCAGCTATCGATTAAAACGTAGAGAAATTGATTTTTTGGCGTATCGAGCTGCCGTTTGAACGGCGCAATATCGAATCCGTCGACGAGGCAGGAACGGACAGAGCTTTCAATTTTCCCCATTTAGCCCCTAATGAAGGACCGGGGCAGGCGATCTCGTGGCAGGGTGACGAGCGAAGAAAGCTCTCCGGCAAGGGTAGCCACTTTCGGAGCACCCCTCTAGGCTGTGGAAGTGGGATGGGAGAGGGTGTAGGCAGTTTCCACCGCACTACTTCACGCGACAGAACTTATCTAATATACCTGGTCCCCTCCACCCTCGGCGTCACCGTCAAACCAGCCCATGCCAGAGGATTCCTGCTCCCTTTATACCACGCAGCCGCACTTTGCCAAAGTTCGTTCCTCGCTAAGAAGACAGGGCCACAAAGAGAGGAGTCGCAGCGAATATAAAATAACTCGCGTCCCCAGTGAATATTATATGGGAATTCTGCGAGGAATTCCAAAGCAGATCGACGAGCCTCTCATTTTTTTTGCTCGCACCCTCTCTCTTTCCCTCTTGTCCTTTTAAAAAGAAGAATGCCAGTCGAATTTATACGAAAATTAACTCGTCCCGTTGCCGCGAGAGATTCAATTAGCTCGAAAAATCGTTTCCCCCCCACCCCCTATTCATCGAACGATCCAATAAATCCGCGCACGTTGGAAATTGCCTTACCCTTCAGGGGTTGGCAGAGTGGAGAAGAAAGGTATGTCTGTGTCAAGGACTTCCTTTATGCCACGACCCCGTAGGTCATCTCTTCATTAGGACCTATATGAAGAAAATTGAAAGCGAACCGTATTGAAGGCTAACCTCTTCACATCGTAAGCAACGCGAACGTCAGTTGCCTGTTCTACGGTGAAAGTACTCGATGCTTGTCGAGACGGAGGCACAACAGGCTTGAATCACCGGTTCAAATCCCGGATGATGGCGTCTCCAGGCGTCATTCACCGGTTTACGACGCTCACCACGACGTCTATTTATCAAACGCTATAACTAGACACCGAGCGGATTTCACCGAGTTTATCAACTACGAAAAATCGATATCCGCCAACCACTCGGAGCCAGCAAATATTTTTTTTAGTTTGCTGAACGGCGGCGCCACTGTCCTCGGGTCTTCTCTGTGGACCGACCTTTTTTTGTAATTTCATATATACAGGGTAGAGATCATTTTAAGCAACATTTTCCTTTGCAAAAATTGCGTCCGCGGCTTTGTTAAAGAGTTATTAAAGAAAAACACGCACCAATCAGAGCGCGAGCTAGACGCGTGTTGGCACAGTCCGCTTGGCGCGCCATCTACCAACACGCGTCTAGGTCGCGCTCTGATTGGTGCGTGTTTTTCTTTAATAACTTCTTAACAAAGTCATGGACACCATTTTCGCAAAGGAAAATGTTGCTTCAAATGAGACGCCCTGTATAACTTTTGTATTTTCAAGCGCTTTTTTCGAACGCGTACCGCACAGTCTAGCATCGCGTGGACCGATTATTCAAGCGGGTAAGCGCAATGCAGAGGCTGAGAAGCTAGCCGGCCATTATTTAACTGGAAATCTCGAAAAAATTGCGTCGATTCTGCAGAAGGATTTTACGCGTTACAAGGTATGCAGTGACGTACACAGGTGCTTTTATATATGTATATCGTCTAGAAGCTCGTGTCTAAACTGGGATTTAAAAGACAATATTTCACCGGGTTAAAGAGCCGGAATTAAAACGGTCGATAACGTATCACCGGTCATTCCAGTATTTCTTTTATCGCATAAATTCGTCGGGGTCGGATCGGCGCGTACCTGTCGCGAAGAATTAATCGTAGCTGACGGTAGCCGGGAATGAAGATATAATTTCAGATGGGAAAAAGTTATCGAGAAGAGGAGGAGAGCGAGAGATCGTTCGCGTCATTTTATATCACTGTGGCGCGGGGAAGTGAGCGGGTTGAAGAGGGCTGTCGAAAGGTAGGGAGAGGGGGAGTGAAAGCAAATATTGGAATTTTTTATGAGCCTCGGGAAAATTCGACAATGAAACACCGTCGGTTTTCTAAAGGCGATTTTCCGTGGGACGAGAGGATTCTTCATTGGAACCGGGATCCGTCGTCGAAAAGAAAGAAATTCCCTTCCCTGGGAACGGAACGAACGAGAACCAACCTCCCCGAAGATCCGTCGGACGTGACACTAAGTATATTGGCTTGAATATAGATTGAAGAGATCCAGTTGCTGAATGTGGAAGAGAATTATCCACTTTGTCTTTGCGAAGAACGATCGACCGATGCTGCTAAGGGTTTTTAGGCTACTCACGCTGATAGAAATCTCCCTGGAAAACTTCTTTCTGATCGCGACGTAGATTATTCGCCTGTTTCCCCTGATCTCGCGATGGTACTCAAGCAAAGTGGATAATAATCATTCAGTTGTCCTCCTCGGTCCTGTTTCTTCTCCCACAAATCTAGATCTACTTTCCAAAATATTTTAAAAACATAACTAGGTTCACTAGGTGAACAATTTCGATTTTTTTATTTTGAACCCACTTTTGCCCCAGTAAATCGAATCCTAAAATTCTGACAAAAATGTAGAAATATTTTTGTCCAGTAAATTCGAAATTAGACACACTTTCGGAGAACTTGGAGGATGTCGGATTCAATTGGGGATGTAAGGAGGGGTTGTCCGGTAACGAGAGGTCAAATTACCAGGGGGATATTGGCTTCCGAATTTACCGGATCATCAAACAAGTTGTCTAATACCTAGCTGCCGTCTCTTATATACGAGAGGGAGAGGGGGTGGTGGAAGGGAGGGGTAGTCTAGCGCGACAATCTAAATCTCACTCTCCTCCGGGGGATCAGATTTCCTCGAGCGATTCAATGCCAGCCGGAATCAGCGAGGATGAAAGGACAACGGGCCGGGGTAAGTCTCGGTTCATTTGGTTCTCGGCTACGCTCCTGGATCCCCCACCCTAAAACCCCGAGTCCACCCTCTTTCGCCCGAGCCCCTCTGTGCTGCCGACTTAACTTCCGCTTATGCCGGCCCCGAACTTCCGACTTGTTTGACGTGCTATCGATTGCGCCTGGTAACGCTGCTCATTAATAGCGAGTAATTACCTTCACGAGTGCCCTTGGTACAAACGCGCCGCGGTCGACGCGCGATTTCTATTCAGAACCCCCGGGCACGTTTACGCGAATCAATGAAGTGTCGATTAAGTCTTTCCTTCGTGCCCGACCGACCCCTCTCGAACTTCCACGACCGACAGAGAGAGAGAGGGAGAGAGAGAACCGGCCCGGGCTAATCCGCACTGATTCTTCGGCCCTGCTCCATTGTTCCACCGACGCCGTTCTACGATCTTGACGATCGACAGGGGCTGCACGGTGACCCTTCATTGTACCTCCCCGTCGCACCTTCGACAATGGAAAAAGTTATTCCCGTGATGGTCCATTCAGGTTGGATAACAGGAAACCATACCGTTCAACTTCCACGAACTTAGAGTAGTTCGAAAGTAAGGCCACCTTAAGAACTTCTCCGATGTCAATTTTTAATGAAAATTTAGGTATATGGGTGAAACTCTGCGGACAGATGAAAACTTCGCCAGACCATTTGCGACGTGGTCAAACAGTCTCAAACACGTGGAATGTTCAATTATTTTATTCGAACATTACTCGGGGTGCACACAAATTTGTTATAAGGGGTAAAATTAACCTTCTTACTGGTATCCTTTAATTGCTTATGAAGTTCAGGAAGAAAATACAAGGATCCAAGGTACTGAACTGCTTTTTCGAAGCAGGAGGTCGTAACTAACCCTAATTAAAGCAGGTGATGGAGGGTGTGTAGCAAGTTTCGGGGCATTTAGCACCCCCTTAAAGCAGATGGAGAATTAAGATCGACCATTAGCTGCCGGGAGAAGTTCGACGCGCCGTGAATCGGCAGCTATTGAAACAACTTCCGAATTATTCAAGAATTTACCCGGGTCGACTGAGAAGTTCGAATTGCGTTTTAAGCGATTTCGATATCGTTCGTTCCTTTGCCAGCCTCTCCCCCTTCTCCCTGTCGGATTAAATCACGTATCCATCGATTAACAGGCCGGCAAGGCGAACCCACGGAAATCAGGCAGACGTTTGTCATTAGCGGCCCGGAAACGAGGCTTAAGATGGTCGGAACACGGTCTGATTAGGTGGAGGAGGTATAGGATGAGTAGCACAAGGTGGATTTCATCCTGGAAAATTAAGGAGACTGTGTCTAATTAGTCCAATCAAACTTTTGTACGATACTGATAAAACATGATATTGATAAAACATGTTTCGTCCCATTGAAGTTCGAAAATGTACACCGTATTTAATTCGGGAACGTTCTCCAGCTTTTTAAAATGCTTTATGTACAATGTTTTATATTGTTTCGAGTAGGGTTTGTTTCGTAAAAAAAATGTTTCACTGTACTTGATACCGATATCTGTGTTAAGAGTGGCACTAGTGTTCTCCACGAGACTTTAATTAATAATGTTGTTGCTTAAAAAAGAAATAGCAACAACAGGAGCGGAGAAACGAAGCCAGTGGATCGAGTGTCCTCGTCAAGAGGGTCGGTAACGCGATATGAAGTTTGAAAGCATCAGAGTGTACGGAATGAATTATGCCGGGGACTTTCCTTCCGGTTTATTAAAGGACTTAACTCCCTTTGCGGATGTAATCTGAACTTCATTATTTAAAATTCAGCTGGTGCAGCGATTGCATTCTCGGCTGGAACGACCGCATGAAAGATTCAGGCCAGGGTCGTAGCGAAAGAAATTGACCGACATAAATTATTTCAATATTCTCCTACGGATTTGGATACGGCCGATCCCATCCGACTACAATTTCCAAGGAGCACCTGCCAGGTGGAAGATATTCCATTGACGACGATAACGGATGGGCCTTTGACGTCAGCACCCTACCTCAAAGATGGGGTTGGAACCCTGACATCCCAATCATTCAATTTTTTATTAGGAGCTTCCTCATCGATTTTGATGACCTTCAAATATGTTGTCAAGATCATTATTCTGAACAACTTTTCCCTATACATGTTATCGCCGCTCGATTTTAGTTTTTGAGATATTTGCAAAAAACTATTGCTAATACTGTATTGAATTTTTCGTATTCCTGCACGCTCCGTGGCTGATTCCGGCGAGGCGTTTCTTTACATTTTGCTTCTAAACACGCTGTGGAGATGAGAGTGATACATACTATAATATACGATAATGAGCCACGGAGCGTGCAGGAATATGAAAACTTCAATACACTATTAGCAATAGTTTTTTGCAAATATCTTAAAAACTAAAATCGATTGGCGGTAACATATGTAGGAAAAAGTTGTTCAAAATGATGAGCTTGGCAATATATTTTAAGGTCAGCTAAATAGATGAAGAAGCCCCTAATGTAAACAATTAACAAACAAGGTCATAGGAAGTTAGGACGTATTATGACGTACGAGTTGTTCCTCTATCATTCTTTGTTCTATTTTCATTGAAAAAAGAGCTGTAACAAGGAAGGTTTAATTATTTGGAAGCTGCATTTCAGTAGTTCGAGCCTTTGTGATCAGACAATGGTGTCATCGACGCGAAGAAATGGTCCCCCCTGGTGTCGAACGAGCCACGCACTTGCACCCCATTAATCCCGGGACATTAAACTCGGTCTGGGTACGCAGCAGGAGATCGTCGTAGAAAAATGAGGATCCGAGTGGAAATCGAGCGTGGAAGGTGGCGATTTATTAAAAGCGCATCCTCATTGTCGCCCAGGCTTGCTGACTGCGCCCGCAAGACGAGCATTCTCTGTTTGTGCTCGCACACAAACGAGCACAGACGTAGACGAAATCGCCATTTAGGAGGCGGACGATACAGATTTACAGGCGGCCAAATACGTGCACGTGTACACCATGCGACGCGACGCTTGAATCCTGATGGGGATAGGATCGCAGTTTGCGCAGGTTATTCGCGCGTCTAGGTGTACTTGCGTAAGCATGTACGTGTGGACATAAAGGACCGTGTCTGCTCGCAGACTAATCGCATCTAATGAGCCGCACCCCGTCAGCGGAGATTAAATCCACCGGTTACAACGCAGTTAAATGCCGACGACTCCTTCGCCCCTGCCTAGGAAAAACGTTGCGATGGAAACGCTGTAAGTTGGCTTCATTCTACCCAAGAAACTCGATCTTTCAAAAATGTCATCCTAAAATCGAATTCCTTCGATTTCCTTCGTCACTTACAATTTTTTTTTAACCAGGATTTTCAACCTAAAAATCTGAAAAAAATACGCAGTGTGTATAACCGTGGTAGACACATGCTAGATTTTTTTCAGAACTTTAGGATTCCATTTGGACGAGGTAGAGGGTTGAAATTCAACACAGTATGGCTTCTTTTTAATATCCAAAGGCCAAATTCTTTTTTTTCTACCCTCTACAAATAGATCTAGCTATAAAAAATAATAGACTGTCTATATTCGTCGTAGACACATGCTAGATTTTTTTCACAACTTTAGGATTCCATTTGGACGAGGTAGAGGGTTGAAATTCAACACGGTATGGCTTCTTTTTAATATCCAAAGGCCAAATTCTTTTTTTTCTACCCTCTACAAATAGATCTAGCTATAAAAAATAATAGACTGTCTATATTCGTCGTAGACACATGCTAGATTTTTTTCACAACTTTAGGATTCCATTTGGACGAGGTAGAGGGTTGAAATTCAACACAGTATGGCTTCTTTTTAATATCCAAAGGCCAAATTCATTTTTTTCTACACTCTATAGACAGACCTAGATACGGACTACGACATTTTCGATGTTCTTCAATTTTCCATCGACTATTTAAAAAATATCTTTAAGGATAGAGGTGGATGGAAGATTCTATTGTTGAAGGTGACCTTTATCCAAGGCCAACCAGCCAACCGCCGCCACGAATTCGCCGTCTCGGCGAGCTTATTGTGCTAGTTACACTTCCTATTTTTCGTCAAGCAGTGTGACAGTAGTTGACAACGCGACGTCTCGACTCGGCAGATCTCGCCGGAAGTTTTATGAATTTCCTGGCGCGAGGGAAGTCTGTGGTTACCGTGGAGGCCGCAGTGATTCCTTGCCTCGCAACACCGACGATAAATTCTCTCATTTTGTCGGGGGTTCTTGTTATCCCTTCATTCTCTTTTCGTTGCATATCTCTGCTCCTCTAACACCACCCTCCACCTCTATCTCTCTCTCTCTTCTTTCGTTTACCTCTTGCGCGTTAACTTGTCACCAAGAAAGGTTCATTATCTCGGAACAGATGACGAGTAAACGTTCGCTTAATGAAATCTTCGCAGTGATTTTACGAGGGAAGTTTCGCGGAACCGGAATGGCGGGGAAAGGTTAGGGGCGGGTAGCGGGTGAGGAGCGTTGATGCCTACGAATACCACCTACCTTCAGGCACTCTCTCTCAACCTTAAGGTTCGTGGTGTGTGTGTATATATACATATATATACATATATATGTACTACATTCCTGGCCGACGGTTTTCGAGATTCCGGAAGCGGCCGATCGGGGGTTGCCGAGAGTGCTTGGAAATTAAGCGGAAATACGCGGAAATACTCGCCCCGAAAGTATGCACATCGATTACCCCCGCAGCAGAAGACATTTCGGGGCAACCTTCTAGCGACTCCAAGTTTCGTCGTTTAAACCGGCGGAGTCACCCCTGCGGTCTCCACTTCGATTTTTGATACCTGTTTCGTTAACTACCACCTAGACGAGTATTCTCTGGCTGCAACACAGGTTACATTTTAAAAATCTGAACAATTATCCCTCATCTAAAATTTTCCCTTCGGTAGACGCGATAAAATCCAGGAAAATTTAAAAATTATATTTTCACCTATAGCTACCTCTCTGTTAATGCTAGGAGACTGAAATTTCATTCTATTATGCTTGCTGTATGGTACAGTTCCTAATTATAACCTGGATGTTAGACTTAGCTGTATAACCAGCAGAAACTTATTTTTAACTGTTCAAACAAGCCAAGCAGAGCACAATGCAAATTTTTCCAAGCTAGTTTCACAGTGGCTCAGGCTTGGAAACAAAGAGCTCGTCCCGGTGCTTGCAAAAGGATTAGCCCGGTGGGGTCGGGCATCCAATTACAGCCCGGGAGCTGTTTAGAAAAATAGGTAAGCCGTGAGATTCATTGAACGAATCGCATTAAAAGAACGATACCCGTTGGCCTGCGTATCGAACAACTGGGAGCACACGCGTTCGTCGATATCGTGGCGTGGGTAGCGGGTCTCGATGCTATTTATTTTATCTCATTCTTGCGAAGTTAGTATTCACGACAATTTGCATTTCATTAGAGCGGCACCGTGTCCCGTTAAACGACGCTCGGACGGGGAAAACAGTCCGCGTACAATTAAAAGTTGAGGCTCAGACTGGTTATTTGCATATGGTGTAAAAACCGGTTCTAACACGGCTCGTGTGTGCTCGCGTGACGCACGAAGGATCAAGGGCAGTCCTTCCGACCCGTGCAAACTCGCGCAAACACGAAAGTGTTTGTAGCTGGATCCAATTTGTTGCGAGTATCATACATCTTTCCTAACAGGTGATTAAATCGCCTCAAATGTGGTCGAGCCACCTAAAAGTTTGCATTCCTATAGATATTGCTTCTCAAACCCAGCCCAACATCCTCACACCTCATCTAACCTAAACATGGGACCACCAATTACTACAGAAACATCCTAGAACCGAAACAACAACACAACCACACCTCAAACGTCAGCATACAAGGGCCAAGATCGATACAAACCAACGCAAACCAACCGAAACACAAATTGTGCCGGCAAACGTGTTCCAAATCAAACGTTACATCAATTTCCACCTAATTTTGTGTAGCATTAAGTACGGTTATTTGCATACGGTGTAAAAACCGGTAGTAACAAGGCTCGTGTGTGCTCGCGTGACGCACGAAGGATCGAGGAAAGTCCTCGCGTCCCCTCCCTCCGGCTGTTCCTCGAGTTTTAATGTCATCGGTCCACGGAAATAGTACTTTAACTAGTTTACGTTGTCGGTGCACACGCGTGTGTCGCGCGTCGGTCACCTGCGCGCAAGTTCGCGAAAGCGTGCCACGTAAATTCCGAGCGTCGACTTCTGACGTGGCGCGGAATGAAAATTCGCAATCCCACCCCCGGTCGCCGCCTCTCCAGCCACTCATGCTTTCGAAGAGTGACTTTCGCGCAGGATCGATAGTCACCGTGCACCTAATCGGAATCCGACGGGTAGACGGCGAGTGATAAAATTCCGCTTTCCATCCGAGGAAAACAAAATTGATAGAGTTGTAGAACAACGCTCGAGCCAACAAAGCCCCGCAAAGTATCACCCGACAGCTACCGGACTTATTTTCATCGCGGAGAATAGCTTCCTTTCGTCTTAATGAGCGTCCGGTTGCCATGGGAAGCTAATTAACTAATGGGAACGGCGACTGCTATGGAATCATTTTTGCTTGGAAATCAAATAAATAAACAATAGAGGAATCCGTGAAAATTCTTCCGGCTGCAGGTGCACGATATTTAGAAATAATTTGATACCTTTTTTTGCAAAAATGGATGAAACAACCATGATTACTGTAACGGAGCCAGGAAATGTTGAGGAGCGTTTTGCATTTAATTTAATTTTCTTTTTGCCGGTCGGATTTCGAAGTTTCGAGGAGTGCCTCGACCCGGAAGAGGAAATATGAAAAAATAGAACGTGACCCCTTTAGGCAGCCAGCTTTAAATGAGCGATATTTTGCTAGCCCCCGAGAGTTCGACGCACGCTTTCTGAGATGCGCAGCTGAGTAAATGGCAGCTTTCATGCAAACGCGTCTTCAATCCCAGCTAAGCGCGTGCCACTGCTAGTTATAAGCCACATTCTTTGGTGGGAATGGTGAACCCTTCCTTTTCGAGCAAAACCCGCATTCCAAAACGTGAGCATAAAGGGGGATATCAGGAATGTGCGCGAAGAATGTCGTTACAGGGAAAGATCGCGAGTCGAACAAAATGACGGAGACGAAACAGGGAAATCGGTCCTGTCAGTACGAACCTCTATGTGTGCATTTTGTTCACAACTTCATTTTGTAAATAGTCAATTTTTCTAATTTTCATATTTTACAAATTCGAATAGCTGAGAAATAATACATTTTAGGATATTTGGGTTAGAGCATCCACGAATCTATTTAGTTTGAAGATTGCCAAGGAGGAAATGAGAAGATTAAAAAAGATTGTGCACAGACGAAAATGAACGACGACGTAATCTCGAAGTGGCCGAAATACTTCCGCGCAATTTGAGGGGACCAGAATCGATTCAAGGTATGAGGAAATTCGTGATCCTCCGATTACGTATTCCATCGTTTCTATTTACCAAAATTGTGTCACAGTAAATATGTGAGCTCCGCTCCCGCCTGGTCCAACTCTGTTCACACACCGGAGAATATTAGTTCTACAACTTGCTGCGATATTGAAACGTTTCGCGCGAGGTAGCGTTTATGCAAAACCGAGCTGGAATCGTAGGACCAAGTCCGGAACACCTGAACAAAATAGAAGAATTCCCAAGAATTCTCAAAAATTCTATGGAACCCGAATCTTCAGCCAGAAATATATCCACACATTTTTCGACAATTCTTCAGGGCTTAGATTAAAGCTGGAAGATGCTGCTTTACGATATGGAGAGTTAGCTTGAAAAATAGATATGAAAACAAAAAGAAAAATTGATAAAAACCGAGAAATTGTACTTGATTTACAGGGGATTTTTTTAGTAAATTTTGGTATGTATTCCCCTAGGAATTTTTAAACGTTTAAAGGTTTAAATTAAAGCTTATTTTATTGTCTAGATATAAAACGACATTGGATGTCACGTAGAGAAATATAAAAATCCCGACAGATGCATCAGAGGAAAATGTCTCGATGTTAAGAGGTAACTTCGAGTCGACATTGAAACGCGTTTCCATAGGAATTTTTAAACGCTTGAGAGCTTAAATTAAAGGTGAAAGAGCGCACTTTATGTCAGGATTCATTCGATTTCAAAGAAATGTCTGTCCACATGAAAAAATTAAAAACTCTCAATTCAACCGTGTTCCCGTACGAATTTTCGGAACATTTGAAGGCTAGAATTACAAATGAGGAATGACCCTTTGTGGCAGGAGCAGTTGTAGGTGGCAACCACCAAT
Source organism: Lasioglossum vierecki (assembly GCA_028455595.1). Lineage (NCBI taxonomy): Eukaryota > Metazoa > Arthropoda > Insecta > Hymenoptera > Halictidae > Lasioglossum > Lasioglossum vierecki. The sequence continues at coordinate 3,154,226 of CM052344.1, read as the reverse complement.
AACTACTGAATTTCGAATCACTAGAAAATCATTCCCAGTCTCTTTGTGCCCATATAGAGGGCAGGGGAGACTCAAAACAGAATCCGGAATTGCGAGCACACCGTATGAAGCGATACGAAGAACAAAACCGGGTAACGCGAGCTGGAAAATCAGGATTGGAGGGTGGAGGCGAGCACGGTCGCAACGAAATCCAAAATAGGAAGAGACTAGGACAGATAGAGGGCAAAGAGAGGAGGATGATAACGAACTAACGGATTATCCAAGTTCCTAATATCATTACAAACTCCCCGCTGCTGAATATTGCAATGAATACAAAGCCCACCCCGATATCTCTGCTCGGCACACACAGCCAAGCCCAGAGAGAGAGAAAGAGCAAGTTAGACAGAGAGAGAAGCACCATGAGTAGTAGAAGCAGGCAGGCTGGCTGTAACACGTCCACAGGCACGTATTGTTATTGCGAAGAGAGCACTGGGTCAGCCGAACCGTACTTAAGAATCGGAACGTTTCAGCCCTTCCCTCCGGGGGCCAAAGTGGATTACAGCGATTACAGGCCAGACTTAATTAGGGCCTGCCACATAAATAACCGTCGCCTCTTCCCGGCGTCAAGAATACGAGATATACACGGTTAATCCGGGCAGCTCGAACTTTTCGCGTCCGCCTTTAATCCTGTCGGCGTAATACCGGCTAATTGTGAAATGTGTCCCGCCAAGAGACGAAGAGGAAAAAGGCTGGCCGTGTCCCCTCCCCTCCCTTCTTCCCTTTCGTCACCCCACCACCTGTTTTTCTCTCCCTACCAGTCCCGCGGGATTATCTCGAGCGACGATTTACGATGACAAATCTGCGAGCAGGACTGTTTCGTTCCCGACACACCCCTGCACCAACCATCCTCCTCCTCCTACTCTTCTTCATCCTTCCCCTCTTCCTCGCTACCCTTCCTCTCCACCAAACAACCGAGTGACACACATATCTTCAGCGGCGGAGGATGTATTCACGGATGCATTGAATCATCCGGCCCCGGCGCCGGGAAAAATTCTATGCATGTTTGAGCGAGTGTGCGAGCCGAGTCGTTCCCTCTCGCTGATGGCGGGCGACAGCAAGTTGTTCTGCTCGAGTGAAACCGGGTTTTAAGGTGAACGGGACGGAGTCGCGACGCGACGGTCGCAGAGCTTTTGATACCCACTGTCCAGTTGTCACCTAGTTCTGGTAGACGCTCGAAAAGGTGTACCGGACCACCTAGCTCCAGTTCAGGATGTGGAGCAGGAATCACTAGTCTGGAGCAGGCCTGGAGAGACTTTTGTTCACGGTGGGAGACTGTCTGAGAATGCCAGGAGGACAATTTAGAATTTATAATGTAGCTGAAGTAGGTTGGTTGAGGTTTGATCTTGAATCGAGTCTGGTTCTTGTGGAGCAACTACGGTGTCAAACTTGGTCAAACTTAGATTTGAATTATGTGTTTGTAATCCTAGAGTACCTTTTCCAATTACCAACGTCCTTATCCAGCATGTAGTATGCAGGACAATTTAGAATTTATAGTGTAGTTAAAGTAGGTTGGCTGAGGTTTGATATTGAATGTGGTTCTTGTGAAGCAAGGATTGGGTCAGATCTTGGTCTGTTGGACTGTGATCAAGATAGAGTTAGGTTCGTTTGTGTGACATGGTTTGAGTCGAAGCTACGGTGTCAAACTTGGTCAAACCTAAATTTGAATTATATCCAATTACCAACGTCCTTATCCATCAAGTAGTATTTGTAGGTTATTCCTAGAGCCGATACCATCCGAGGCCTGCGGTTAGTGTGCATATCCAGGTTAGGCTTCCCGTTGTGTGTATTGAATAGGCCTTGGCAATCAGATAGGACTGGCATTCAAATAAAATGAGGACCATTCTGCTATCTGAAAAGTGTGCACCACGAAGAAGTCCAGGAAGTTGTCGTCGGCCGATTCGGATTTTTCATCGAGATTCATCAGCGGGGGAATGGGGAACATGTTAGCGGTCGTGACGATACCGTCGCCGTTTTCGCGAGCCCGTGTGTACGGCATAATGTGCTCGATATAACCGGCGATAGTCCGCGACACGAGCAACGACAGCGACAAACTGACAGTATCTACGGTATGCAATTCACCAAAGACAATGTTCCGCGTTAAAACGGGGCCCGTATAGATAACCCGGTGGCCTGGTTGGACATAACGCGGTACACGCGTACGACCATGATACACAGGAGCATGAGAGCGTAACGACGACGCGAGGCGTCGCGACGCGGTGGAATCGATATACAAGGCTGGGAAGAGTGCATGCTCGAGACACCGCACCGGGACTCATTCTCGCTCGGCTATCGCAGGGGTTGTTTGCGATTGCGAATCGCGGCCGAGCGGACGAGACGACTGCTGATAAAATTGGTTTAGACCCGGGTTAAATAATAGGTTAAGTAATTGGCCCCGACCGCATCCTGTCATTAGCCCTTCATTTCGAGGCTGCAGCTCGCGGCGGGACACAAGCAATTAAAGCGGCTGCGACTTCGCATCAAAAACTCCGCACGGTTGCCTCTGCCGCGGGATTGTCACCAGTCCGCGCACAAGATGCTCTCAAATTAACGCGGCAATTTTTCGCGTGCAACCACCCGTCCCATAGCTCCATCGAAAATTATTATACACCCTCCGCGGATGAAGCAAGAGGGTGCGACCTATGTGGGGACAAGTATGGAAGCCTAGAACAGAAATGTTGAAGAGGGTTTGAAAAAACTGAGCATAAATCTATTTATAATAAATTTTGTAATAGACAACAGCTTCATCTTCACATTTTATGTATTAATTAATTTTTATTTATTAAGGAAATGTGGACACCATGAATGTGGATGTTTTCTTTTGTTTTCAATTTTTGGTTTCTTTGTACAATTTCCTACAGTGGTTATGTGTAGGACATTATCAATAATTGCTGTTCAGTTACGACGTTCAAATTTTAAAAAATAAATAAGAATAAGATCAAACAAATAATGCGAGAAAAATAATATAGATTTGCACAGATAGGTTTATGCAAACATAAAATTTATATAGAAAATTTAAATTTAATTGTAAATCTGAAATAAAGCAAATTCCTCTTCTATACATCCTCCGCAATCCCTGAATAATATCTTGTCCACTCAAAAATGTTGCTATCAGTATTTTCGTGATAAGAACTTTTTAGGGTCTCGAAACTCTGACATCCTGACCGCCCTTCTATGATTCCGCGAGCCCGGTATTTTCTGTCGGTGCAAGGAGCCACGACAGCGCTAGGGGGCCGATTATAGTGCGCCACGGTTGAGAAACTGGGTGATTAGGGGTGGGTCGGTGTCGTTTTTTGATGCGGCGGCTGTTTTTGCGGCGGACAAAAGGCGATCTGGAGCGCGAAAGGGAAATAAAACGGTAGTAATTTACTAATTTCTAAAACGCTATGGCAACCAAAGGGTCGGAGAAATAAAAGAAAGAGAGAGTCGAGGTGCTCCCGGTGCGCCGTAGCCATTCGTTATACCTCCCCACCCGACGTTCACCTAAAACTGGGGAAAACATTGTGCGAGAGACACTCGGCAACGAAACAACCAGGAAAAAGTAAATTTAAACGCTCGAGAGTGTCCGTGTGGACGCGCGGGCGCTCTCGTGTGGCACGTAAGAAGCGCATCCCCGGCGTCATGTGTACATTTCCATATGCAACAATGTACACGGCAGGTTAGAGAATACAAGGCCTGCAGACACTTTGTACACAGAGAGACACACACACACAAGCGCGCACAGCGACCGGGGCTAAAAGCGTTACAGCAGATAAGTGATACCGGGGAAAAACGGCGAAAGAGACCATTCTAAATGCACAACTACACGAGGACGACCGGGGCCGCCGCGCCGTTCGCTCCGGTGCATACGCCGGCTGCAGTTCAACCCCGGGAATGTGTTAAAAACAACTACGGGCTCGGGTAATTGGCAACTATTACAATTTTTAACCTTATCTCCGTACGCTTTTTCCCTACTGAAGACCGCTACGACTGAAGCGTTCATTTGTTTCTATGGTGGACAGTTTAGATCGAGCGCGGATTCTCAGCGCCTTTAAGGGATCCTCTAAAACGTGCACTACCGCGATCAAATAACAGTTGACGAAATCTGAGAACGTCTGCATTTAAAACATTTTTTTTTTGACACGTATCTTTCACAAATAGTTGACTCTAGTGATGGGCACCTAAATTCAACTATCGATTAGTTATTATTTAGTTGGTACTGAAATTTTGTCTCATCTCTCACAAATTATTATTTATCCTTTAATAATAATAATACAATATAAAATCAAAGTGTTAATGAACCTTTTAGAAAAATATATGTCATCGACAGATAGAATTATAAAATACTACTTTCTATTTGGATTATGATTAATATTTTATTCCCATACGTGCAATATATAAGTAGTAAAGTGAGGAAGAAAATCAGGACCTCAACTAGAAGACAGAAAAACAACTAGAGTATTTTCTAAATCAATAATTTCGAAGAAGAATTTTCTAACCCATAATTTATTGCGTAGGTAAAAACGGCATCAACTTTTTCTAATTTCGAAATATTTTTCTGTATTCTCCGTCGCATCATAGCGGGCTCTCAGGATCAGCTAAAAAGCGACGATGGAAATGATCGGCGTGGCAGAAACGCGAAAAAGAAGATCAGGACCTAAGCCCGGCTGACAAGAAGACAATCAGGCTATTGTTTCAAACGATTCTTTGGCGCGTGCAGAGAAAGGCAATGAAATTTTGTGACGAGGCAGTGGTCTGTGTGTGCTGTCGCACTTGCGAGGGGTTGCGCGCGCGTGTTCGCAGACGCTTTACATAATATCTTTGCCATTGTAAAATGCAAAGTAGCGCGGGGTAGAGTCCCGCTGAGCCAGCTTTTCCTCCCGCCGCGTTCGCACTCTACAGTCTCGCGCGGAGTGTGTGCGAAACAAGGAGAGACGGTTAGGGACGTTGCCTCGAAAGCAAGTTTTTGTCTTCTCATGTAAATCGCGACGTAGACGAACCGATTGAGGACTTAAGCACATATTTTTGTATTCCGTTTCTTGAGGCGGGGCTGTGCACGCCGGCTCGACCCCGGAAATCGATACTGCGGTTACGCTCGCATCAAATGAGCTGAAAGATACCCTAAAATACAGGAGACAAATTCAACGGTGAAACTGTCAGTCCTTTTCGATTCATCGCAGTTTCGACGGTCCCAAAATTCTGTTAATCGCTGGCAACTTTTTGACAAAGTTTCAATTTGAGTTCAGTCGAGTTTGAAGTCTTATGAAGCTAAATCGACGCAAAATTAAGTTGTCAAACTTGGTCAAACCTTGTCAAACAAAAAGTTTGAGGATATTTAATAGGCTTTCTGTAAAAGTGAAAAAGAAAGTCGAGAATTGGTTTGATGTACGCCAAGTTTGAACACAGAGGATCGTAAATCGACTTTCGCGATATTCACTTTCGATTAAACAAACCGCAAGGAACGGTGACGTAAAACGGACCGGGCATTGCAAAAATGGCAGTTTCGTGGATATTGGTATAATGAATATATTGGAATCCGATAGGGGCTGGGGGAGGGGGATTGTTTTTGCCCGTGTCTTTTGTAGCTTTCTGATAGGGCTCGGGTTATGGGATGACCCGTTAATTAAAAATACGAGTCCACTGTCAAATTACCGTATCCGACGAGGGTATTAGAAATTCGCCAAGGTTTTTATTCGCCGCATCGCGTGGCTCGATGATCCGACGTTCACGTATCGCCGAAATGAAAATAATAAAACGGTTTCGCGGCTGAAATTACTTTTCGCGCAAAATTCATGTGAAGTGCCAGCCGCTTCCGTGTTCGATCGTTGGATTTAATACGACGCGACAATTTTTGTGCTTTTTTTACCTTTTTCCCTTTTTTTTTTGTTTTGTTGCACGTTTCTAGTGGAGCTCCATCGAACCGAAAGTGTATCAAACAACGGTTACAGATCCGCAGAATTTATGGCATCGCGCACGCCACTGGCAGATACAGACATAACTCTAGACACACTGCAAAATGTGCTCCGCAATACCGCTGACACTTGTGAGCCCCGACAAAATATTGGCAGACGTCGCGCGGAATTCTACGCTCGATTTTTCCAAAGAACCATCCTCTCCGCCACGATATTCAATGTAAAACCGTCTTATTTCCAAGAAAAATACCGGGCACACCTTAATCATCCAAAAACACACGCCTCCTTTCTCGTTGGTCATTTTATTACCACGACGTTCGAACTAATTGAACGTAATTTTTCAAAACGTTAAATAAATATTCTGCTCGTGCGTTTTTCAGCGAGCATCATTCAAATTTAAACGGTGAAAACAGCATTCAGAGTCGCGGTTCCGTACGCGGCCATTTATCTCTGGAACTATTAATTGTAGCGAGAAGTTTGAATGCGCGGCTCATGAATGTTTTAATGGCGTATTCGCTCGCGTAAACAGTTTTTTTTTAAAATTCATTCGCTTAAAAAATACACCGAGCAACCGTGACCCCGATTTTTGTTCACCTGTTCACACCTTTTCACTTTACGATATTTGATTTATACGCATTCCGGCTGCGTAAAGTATGAATAGAAAACGAAAATCACTGCAGTGACTCCTTGAAAAATGCACGAAATCATTCCTACAACAAATAATTAATTTATAAAACTTGTATGTCGAATTTTAAAAAAAGAGGCTTCGCATGGCGATTTATGTGCATTCCGACTGCATAAAGTATGAATAGAAACGAAAATCACTGCAGTGAATTCTTAAAAAACGCATAAAATCCTGTTTGTAAAAATCAATTTGTTCTTCCACAATTCCGACAACAAATAATTAATTTATAAAACTTGTATGTTGATTTAAAAAAGAGAGGCTTCCCATGGCGATTTATACGCATTCCGGTTGCGTAAAATATTAATAAAAACAAAAATCACTGCAGTGAGTTCTTGAAAAATGCATAAAATCCTGTTTGCAAAAATCAATTTGTTCTTCCACAATTCCTACAACAAATAATTAATTTATAAAACTTGTATGTTGATTTAAAAAAGAGAGGCTTCCCATGGCGATTTATACGCATTCCGGTTGCGTAAAGTATTAATAAAAACGAAAATCACTGTAGTGAGTTCTTGAAAAATGCATAAAATCCTGTTTGCAAAAATCAATTTGTTCCCCTACAATTCCTGCAACAAATACTGATTTATAGAAGTTGTATGTTCATAAAAAAAGAGGCTTCTCATGGAGTTCTTAAAAAATGCATAAAATCCTGATTCTACAAAGTCAATTTGTTCCCCTACAATTCCCGCAACAAATCCTGATTTATAGAAGTTGTATGTTGATAAAAAAAAGAGGCTTCTCATGGCGAGTAAATTTAATTTGCCGGAGCGCCGCGAGCGTTAAATGAATGGTTCAGTGAAAATAGTGGTCGGCGGTTTTGATTGACTTTTTTCGTGTGGCAGCCGTTTCCTTAGCACGAATTCTGTCCCACCCCGTATACACCAATCGCGAGGTATGATCTCCACGCACGGCGGACACGTGAATGATTAATGGGGGCGGGACGTCCCGCGCACGGTTTTCAGTCGAGCCCCGTCGATGGAATTAAAAAATTTAACAAACTCGCCAACGGTGGCCGAGACGAGACGAGACGGATAATACACGACTCGCTGGAACGTACAACGCTCATCCCTGGCCGGGATAATAATTTTCGCTGGTGATATTATTCCGCCAGACTTCCGGGGTTCAGTTGTTCCGGCGATCCCGTGTTTCCGCAACTCTTTACCAGACCGCGGCCCGGAACGCTTGCAATTTTCAACCGACGACGACTCAAACGGCCATCTGCTCCCTCGCTGAATCCTCCGATCCAACCAAAATCCAAACCCAGTAAAGAACACGATCAATCCCCTATTTCCAACGATTTTTTTCATAAAAAAATTTTCTACAACCCCTATAATTTTCTATAATTTTTAATACCCCCGGAAAACTTTCCAGGTAACCTCATTTTTTCACAAGCTCTCGCAATTTGCAAAAATTAGGATCGACTTTCAGCATTTTTTAACCACCGACTTAAACAACCCAGCTGCATAAAATTTTCCAGACATATTTCCACACATCCGCGCCGTATCCATGAATTTTTATACGTCGTTATCATCAAAGCTGCGATAATTATTCATCGAGGAGCCCGACTGATTAAAGAAATCCCTCGAAAAACGCTTTTTTTCGTGAATAATCAGCGCAGTTTTGGTGACAGCGATTTATAAAAATTCATGAACACGGCTGGAGTTCGTATAAACGAGTCTGTGAAGTTTCGAAAAAAAACGCGCCGCTCGGTTCGCCGGGGAAAAATGTCGAAAGCGGTGCCAAAATGGAGAAATCGCAGCCCCGCGAAATTGCCCGGTGTGATTAAATGACTCGGGAGTTGGATCACCGATGATAAGAGAGAAAATCTAGGAGGAGGCACTTTTCGGCTCTGAAGACGTTTTTCATTTAGATATCAGCGGGAGGATCCATTCAACGGCACGCGGGAGGACACGTTTTACGGTCCGTCGTAAAGTCGACGGAATTCAGTAGAAACTGATTCGTAGGAGTGAAATTCCCGGACGCCCGTGATTTGTTTATATCGAATTCATACGAGGCTCGCGTACATATAAATCCCATTCCGGGGAACGTTGAATTCGAGGGGCGGGGGACTCGAGGACAAGAGACAGGGGCAGTCGGGCAGACCGTGAGCAAGGTATTCCGTTCGCGACCGTATTTTACACTTTGGGCAACGAGCCCCGGCGACATTTTCGTGTGCGATATTCCGTGGGTCCATCCCTCGCGCGTTTACCCGCACGCCGGACCCCGGTTCCCGAAGGAAACGTTTACGGCTAAGTTAACGACTAATCCCGGTCATAGTTACAGTCATTAGGCTCAGCTTAAAGCGACGTTATTGCTTGCATTCGTTAATGACCGCGAGACCGTTACCCGCAAAAGGCTGCACCCGAAGTCTCCCTCCCTGTATACCGATATTCGACTGACGACGGTCTTTGTCAGATTTTCCTGGTTTTCGGCTGATCCAATTCCATCGGAAACGACGGGAGAGGAATATTCAGGTCGCGTTTAAAAGCGAGAGGAATTTTTGACAGACCAATGTAGGCTGGGAGGAAATGGCGTCTGGGGTAGTCGCTCGTGTGCATTAGACAGTACGGGGATTATTGAATTCGGATGAACACGTCGCCTACTTTTGACACGGGTCGTTCCAAATCTGACGAAGATTGCGAACCGGCTCTCGTGAATTTTACAAAAACATACCACGGATTTAGAACCTGCCACTTCAATTGTGACTCCGAGGTCTCGCTGAAAATTGCTGCACCATTATTACTCGAAATACGTATCTAACCAATTACGGACAAATTAACCCATCGCTGAATAGCTATTGTATCTGATTCAGTTAACAGTTCAGTGTTATTTCAATTTCATATCCATCGAATGGAAAAAAATCATATAGAATTATTCTAGGTCGGAAGAAATTCTTAATTTATTTATTGAAATATTGCATTTTAAAAACATATTAGTGATATCTCATATCAAAACATTGTGAATCTTTAAACATGTTTAAACAATCGTTAAAGATGGAGAGGCAACTTTTCCACGCCAGTTTGTGATGATATTTTTCAATTTATCTTAAAAAATAAGGGTGCAGCAAAAAATCGAACTATACCACGCGATAGAGAAAACTTTTATCTTGAGACTAACCCAACTTCAACCCTTTGAAGTTAACAAGTCGACGTTTTTTTTCGAACCAGAAAATAAAATATCTTCGCATCTTCGGAATATCACAGAGGGAAGCCAATTTCATCTCGTGCCATCGCAACACTATGTTTTCTTCTATTTCCAATGTATGGTGTTTCATGCTACTTCCGAGTGCGAATGAAAATGAATAAAATAACAATAGACTGGCGGCGGTTCGCAAATGATCTCGAAAGAGCCGGCACGGCAAAGTGAGTGGGATTACGACGAGCATCGAGTGTCGAGCGCGAACAACAACGTGTCGGCGTTGTACCGGCTATCGGTGGCCGCGTCACCGATCCCTCAATAACCGTAGGAAAAGCGGAAACAGGTTAACCAAGTGTGTAGTCCGGTACACGATGAAAATTAATTACACAATCCAACTCTGCGTTCTCCGGTGCCGCGTAGAAAATTAATCAAACGTATCCGGAAAGGATCCTCAAAGAGACACGTGCGAGAGAACCGGTGTCAGTGGAGGGGGGTGGGTTGGAGGGAGGAATCAGCATGCCGTGTGACTGAATCGATAATCGCGACTTCCAATTCAATTTTCGAGATGTCCTCCTACACCCATGCGGCAGCGTTCGGTTGATTCGACAGAGGGACGAAGGGTGGGGTTCGAACGATTGTTTGCTAACAATGACCGATTACAGTGGCATTTCGATGACCAATTGTAGGTCAAAAGGTCAACCCTGGAATCGGCCAGGTTCACGGGTGAACAAACCGCGTGTGCGCTCCCGGTGATTCACGCGACCGAACTCGCCGCCGAGCTTCTATGTACAAACGCATACAAACGACGGCTAATAATTCATTTTCGAATTTACAGATTAGCCAGTGGATCGAGGCGAATTTATGGCGTTTGATGGATACGCCTATTTCAACTAGGACCGCGAGGATACGAGTAATCAGCCTGCCGATTCTCTCGTTCCCGACCGGGGCCCATGAAATATGCAGGGGAACGCGAGAACGTTGAAGAGCATTATGGCCGTCATTATTCCCGCATCGATGAGAAAAGAAACGATGGAAATAACCGACCGACGACTCGACCCAATGTCCCCGCGACATTCAACACTGTCGATTCCTCCAGTCGACAGCCGCTGCTGCATTTGTAAACGGCTCGGCTCCTCGAAAATTCAGCTGCCCGAGAACGTTTATAATAAATGAATTTCTTCTCGATCGAAAATGTAATTTAAAATAAATTTGTGATTTGTAGTTCGATCATCGGTAACAACACTGAATTTGCAAATTAATTTAACGCAACGTTTCGATCCTTGTATGGATTTTCGAGAGAGACATTTGTGCTTCTGAAAATTAATTTTTTTTCCACCTTGGATTTTTATTGAAATTGTGTGGAGAACATTGATTTTAAGTTGAGAGAGATAACCACCTAAAATTTCAACCCTTCCTATAAGGATTAATAATTTGATCACAATTGTGAAAAATATGTTATAAAGGATGTAAGTACGAGTATTTTCGCATTTCTTTTTATCAGAATATCTTAATTAACAACCGAGAAAAAATGATATAGTTAAGGGTATTTACCCTCATATAATCCTTATATGAAGGGTTAGAGACTTGAAATTTTTGGGGGTCACAGGTGATCTGTCCATTTTAATTTCCTCGCATCGCTGCAACTTTGGTATCTAGATCAACCGGCTATCAGAGTTTACAGCATTGTCACCAGGTAGAATCTTTTATAACTCCACGGCCAGGAGACGCAAGGGGTGTGACAGAAAATTCTTGACAGGATCTTTGCTTTCGCTACAAAGTGAGAACGACGCGCGCGCTCGCTGACACACACACATACACTGTCCCCTAGCAGTGCGAATCTAAGGAAAGCTAAAAGTAGCTGCGATGAGAGGGCTTCCGAGCCGCGAGATTCTTGTGTCGATCAGTCAACCGGAATTCGAGAGCAAGAACATTTTTCGTCCCCGTTCTTTGTGCGCAGTATTTTCGAGCGAAGTACAGCAGCACAGAGAGGGGCTCGCGATTCACGCGGCAACGTCTTTCTCCCCGGAACGAACGAACAAACCACCCCGTTCCCCTCGCCCCTTCTTAGAACGCATTCCTCGCGAGCTGAAATCCTCAACTGTTGCTCTCGTTCGCGTCCCCTGTTCGATCGGCTTCCGTTCACGTGGAAAACGCACACTCACTTCGAAAACCTCATTACCCGAGGGCCCGGCGCAGGCAAAACCGGTCTTTCGAACCGGCATCGATCGACCATCGATTAATTCCTCTTTCTAATGGCCGATCGATTACCGATGCTCATCGCGGAAAGGGGAATTTTGACTGTTCGGCTGGCTCGGGCGAGGCCATCGTTTTTCAAAACCGGAGCACCGTTACGCTGGCTAAATGAACACCTTCCATTACTCGAAAAAATATTTTTCCACCGGCACCGGCTTAAAATGGATTTCTACGAGCCAAAATGGTCGACAGACTAGCGAATAGATGAGTTTGCGTTCGGATTTCAAGCACGAATAAAAACTAGCGAAATCAGTAATTCATCTAACTGACAATTATATTATAATTTGTTCGATTTTCTATTTTTACAGGAATTATCGTCCAACGCGAATATGGCCTTTTTAATACCGTCGTAAAAACTATCCAACGACGGAATAATCTAGCGACCCGACAGGCGGCTCTAACGTCGTCCAATTAGATCACTTAGAATCCGTAACGATCATTTTTTCTCCAGAAGTCTCCGCAGCGCTTTATAAGCGGTCTGATCCTAGATTAGAGTTAATTTTGAAACGACGGCGGACCGATCGACCGGTCGTAAGTGGATTCTTCTTGGGCGTCGACGACGAGTGCGATTACGTATTAGCCGACCGGATAGGATTTAACCGTGTAACGAGCAGTCTAAATGCACCGACGTATGGAGCCATCGATCGCGTGGCAAATGTCAGCTCGAGTCATCTAAAGACGAAACTACATATTTATTTACGTCGTTATTTACCGCTTCAATTTCCACTCGAATATTCCAGAAACGAGTGGCTGCCAGACGTTCTTGCAAATATAGATTCTCGGGGATCAGTTCATACGAATCAAATGCCAATTTGACGATGGGTGGATCGGGCCACTAACACAGTCAACCCTCCCATAGTACAGTAAATTCCTTCAATATGTGATACATCGTTCTTTATCTATCGGAAGCCCATTGGTAGATTGTTTAACCCCTTGTCGTACGATTTTCTTCATGGTTACAATAATCACAGTCTACCTACATCGACTTTAACGCTGAAATATTGATTAAAACTTAAAAGAAACTCCACCGAATTTCCCGAGGAAATTTGCTGTGAAAAAATTTATTGAGAAATTCTCGATTGCTAATTTTGTGATTCCGGCGCACGGTTCGATCATTAGTAACAACAGCAAGTTTGCTAATTAATTTAACTCAACCCTTTCCATCCCTTCAAGAGAGACATTTTTGCGTTTGAAAATTAATACGTTTATATATTGAAACAAAAAATTATACAACACATACTTGCTGGGGCAAAATAAGTATTTAAATAAAAAATCATTAGTTACAATGAAACTGGGCTATTCTACCCTCATCTACCTAGCAGCTGTTTGCATCCCCGAACATGATCCACCCATTAAATCCGTAACAGACAGTCGGAGTTATCGAGGACGGAAGCCAGCGAGACAAGGTATTTCCGTTCGCCGGAAAAAGTGCCCACATACGATCCACCCTTCCCGCGACTCTTTAACGTGTTATCAGCGACGTGTAAATTATAATGGCGAACCAATCTGCACTTCGCGGTCCATCGTCGTCGTCGTCGTCTGGATTACGATAATGGTCAATGATTCTCGGATCGCGTAAAACGGAAACGATATCGGATATTTACGGTAGCGGTTGCGTAATTTATATGCAGGTTCTCGCGGTGCCATTTTGTTCGATGGCCCTCCCTCCACCCGTACGTGTCTGTAAACACGCCGAGACGCGTAATCACGATTTATAACCCGCGATCGGCATTACATTTGCGCAAAGTGCCCGATTCGATGGCGCATCTCCCTATTCCGTGTACGTTGCCGTCTGACCTCTCGAGGCAACCACGTAAAATTCGATTTGGTAAACCTTACGTTTAGGCAGGTCTAATCACCTTGAATTTGGCATATGTTGTCAAGGATAACATTCTGAACAACTTTTATCAGTACAACTATTCGGTGTTCGGTTTTAGTTTTCTACATAATTGCAAAAAACTATTGCTATTACTAAATTCAATTTTTCGTATTCACGCACGTTCCGTGGCAACGTTCTAATGATCGCTACTGATCCACACTGGATCCCACATGGTTCACATTCGAATATATGGGTTCTTGCTATGTTTATTTATCTAAGGTGTAGCTCATTCGAAACTATGGCAGCCTTACCTTACCTTTAAAATTCAATTTAGTACTAGCAATATAGTTTTTTCCAATTATCTCGAAAACTAAAACCGAGCACCGGGTAGTTGTAATGACAAATGTTGTTCAGAATGTTATCCTTGACAACACATGTGAATATCAAGGTCATCGGAGCTGCCTCCCTTATACTTAAGGTTTACTTCAATTTGGCTGAATGCGTGGTGTATCGTTGCAGACAACGTAAGAGGCAACCGCGATACTCAGCTTATTAAATTTTCCTCGAACAACGATTCATCGTCCCGTAGGTTCCCCGTCGATACACACCCATGGTTCACGGTTTAATTTTGTCCGAGGGTATTCTCGATCGACCGATCCGGTTATTAAATTTTCGGGTCGATTCATCGTGATCGTGAACATACTGCGAAACTCGTTTCACCGCGACGGCTTTATTCCACCGTCACACTATCACCCCTGGATAAACCTGGCCCCGTCGTTTTTCTGGTTTCCGCGATGCTGCGAGAACACGTATCGCTGTGTCTCTCGGCGGAACACGTTGTGAGAAATCCAACACCTTGCGCCCGGCTCCGCGAGAGATCCAGCTAACTCTGCGCTAGCCCGACCCTACGTGTTTCTCTATGTATCTGCCAGGGAAAAAACCAAGAACCGACGCACACACGCCCAACCAGACATTGACCCTGCCGGGGAAAGGGATATTATGCAGAAAATTGCCGGCGAAAGAAAAATTTTGCGGCGAGAGATGAGGCCAGAGGATTGAAGGGGGGATCGAGATACGGATACCAAAATAATGTAGTCAAATCCTGTCCCCGATATATGTATGTTGAACGCGCAGGTGCCGCGGAATATCAGAGGGTCGCTGAAATACGACGGCAAAGGTGCCACTTACGGGAAATTTTATCGAAAACACCAAACAATACAGCTACCCCCACCCCCATCAGCTTTTGTCATAAACTGCGGCATATACTTACGGCTTCGGGCTTTTTAATTAAACCACCGATGCGGCATTCGATAGCCTATCGCCGTGGTATTATCTGTGCCAAGTTTCAACCCTCTGCCCCGATGGCCGGAAGCTACCCCGGAAAATCGAATTTTCGATCTTCGCCCGGTATCTTTTTCGAAAACTTACGTATAAAATTCTGGAAAAAATTTCTACACGTAGAAACGTTTTCATAAAATGTTTTCTTTAAGATTTTTTCCCGAGAAAATCGGAAAACATTTTGAAAAGCGATTTTCCGGGATCTATTGTAGTTACTCGTTTTTTTTATGCAAAAAGTAGGAAACCGTTTCCCGGTAAACGACAAGGAAGTCGAGTCGAATTTCGGAACGCCGAAGGCCGAGCCGTGCGGTACGGTTTCCGAGATCTAGCGAAGATGAATTTCCAAGGAACTGCCAAAGCGTGGAGCAGTTTCTAGCGTAGCCCGACAGACACGTTCGAAATTTATCTCCGTTGCGCCGACAGTCTCCATTAAATTCCGCGCGAACAAACCGTCCCGACACGTGTTGATCCAACATATCGACTGCTAATTGAACACACCTTCGCCCCCGTAACTTTAATAACATCAACATGCCGAGGCGTACACAGTGAGCTACGGCTAAATTAACCGGCGAGCGGTTTCTCTCGCGACTGGGCGGACTCGTAACGAGGCCGGTAACCATCATTAACGTCCTTAATGAAAGAGGGTGAATCGCTAAATATGGATACGTGGGGGAGGGTTGGCGACGTTCCTGGAGAAAGAAGGAAGGGGAAGTGGATAGGACCTGGAGTGGTCTAGTGCAGCAGCGGAAAAGAGGCTTGCAAGGGCAAAGAAAAGAAGAGGGAAATTTTCGCGAGGAAGAGAAAGGGTTGGATGCCTCTGAACTCTCTTCTTTCCTTTCTAGCCCCCGCTACCCCGGCCCTCCCTACCGCGTTCCCTGCCACCTTTCTCTTCGACAACCTTCCTCCAAAACACCCTCTCTCGAGTCTCGGGGGTCAATGTCTGCCGGCGCGGCAACCTTGCTTCCTTCCTTGCTTGCTTCCCTGCCTGCTCGGTTGCTCGATGCCGGCGCGGCGTCCCAGCAATCGCAATCCTGCGCGTGCTAGCTACGCCAATAGCCACTGGATGGCTAGCTTTATTCGACGCCGCGGTCCCGTGCCCTTAAATTTGCGGACTTTGAACCGGATACCCTCGGTGAACTATTTGCGTTCTTGCTTGATTGCTGTTGTCGAGCCGGGGATTTGCTCTCCCTGTCGTTCTCAGGCAACTCGAGATTTTCGACAGTCCTCGCCAGAGACGCCCGAACCGATTCTCTCGGACAAACTTGATTTTCGGGAAATTCACCAGTTTTCCAGCTGTTCTCTTTCAGGATTTTTGCACCGATTAGTTTTCGTAATTAAGATCATTTTTTCAATTCTATGAAGCTTCTATAAATTAATTGATTTTTGCAAATTAATATAATTTTTTTCAACGTTTCGGTCTAGGTTAAGACCATTTTCAAGAAATATATAATTGCGTCTGTAAAAATTAATCAATGTAAATTATATAGTTCAAGTTTAATTTCGTGTTAAAAAGCAAAAAGAAGAACGAAAAATAATATATTATATTATTATATATATCGGAAACCCGATCTTTAATTATTTTTTAAATTAATAACTTGGGATATCCATGACGTTTTAAAACATTCTTAATAAGGGACAAGTTGCACAGTCAATAAGACCTTTAATCAAGCCTACTTTAATAATAATAATAATAATAATCAACATAAGTCAAGAAAGTTCAACTTTGAATCAACTTCTATTTCATATGCAAATTGAATTCTTTAAAATTGTCGGTCCAGATCAAAAGAAAAAGTTATTATGGAGTTGATATTTCAAAAAGAGAATGATAATATTTTCATGAAAATTTAATTAAGCATTGAATGGGCCAATTTTTAGCTAGCCCCGTTGTTGCAGCTGATTCGGATTCAATACAATATTACATTTGAATGTTTATAAAAACGTCGGGAAAATTTTCCGGAACGAACAGGCAGGCTAAAAAATATTCACTATTGAGTGCGCGATACTTTTCTATACGGTCATACAGAGACTACTCTCTCCATGATATCCAGGAAAGTACGAGTCTATTCTTCGGCGGAACGGCATTCAACGAACGCTATCCGCATCAGAATGAAATAACTTCATTATGCAGGGAACGCTTTGTATTAATGCGTATTAATTCAATGTAGATAAATCTCTGTCGGAAATGTAGCAGGTCTACGATCGAAACGAATGAAGTAAAGCCAGCCAATTAATGGCCGGGTCGCCGCGAAATATAGGCAAGTTTTTCGGTTTCAATTAAAATATCGACACCAGTTTTCAAACAGGTGAACGTCGAACTAAATACTTTTCCATTAATGCGCGGACCGAGCAGTCGGTCCGACCCCAGCCCGCGATTAATGTTCCAATAAAAAAACGATAAACGATGGGAATCTCCTGTCGCTTTTTTTCACAAATAAATTAAACAGTTTCTCGTTCTTCCCTAAAATTGTTAATTGAGAGGGTGGGGAAACGTCAAACGATTTCCACAGTGCAACGGTAAAATTGCGAGAATAATTACGAGAATTATTTATCCGTACCTTTCGACTTGACGCGACGAGCGAAACGTAAATACTCATCCAGTTTAATCATCGATCGGCACTCGATTCCTGTTTTTTTTTATTCTGCAAAAATTCACTCGACACGCAACAAGTAACAGGAAATTATATAGAACTTCGTAATAACGTCCGAACATACACGTCGTCGTGGCGCGGGGTGTTTAAGAAGGGCGCTTAATGAGCAATCCGCGATGAATATTAATAAATGCTAATGTTTTTCAAGGACTAATTTCACCAAGCTACGATCACCGTTCACGCTACATCGAGCGACGACCAACGGAGCGACGCGAGCGGCTTTTTTCACGGACGAGAATTACTTGAAAACTTGAATTCGCAACGAAAGTTCATTCCACCGACCGGAAACGCTCCCCTCGCCGATCCCGTTCCATCTCGCCAACGGGACCCGTTCCCCTCTATTTCGTTTCTAATTAACGTCTCACTCGTGTCTCTCCCGCGCACGATTTTAGAAGCCCCCAGGGAAAAAACGAAGAACGAGCCGAGGAACACGTGGCTCGACGTCTGCTCGACAAAACCGAGACAAGCCACGTCCGGATCCGCTACGGGGCGAAGAAAACCACATTCGTTAACCGAAAATCAATTTTTTTCTCACGCCTCGAAGAAAGTTCGGGGTGTCGACCTCTTCGAGAAGATTTTTAATTAGTGAATGGCTTGACGTACATTTTTCAAATTTCGTACAGATTTAGACGGGGTCTCGAGGAGTGTACAGAAATAAATTCAACTCGAAATATTCGGTAATTATATAGAAAAGGTCTGCGTACTCCGATCTTGCTGAAATTTTAATATGTTATAGATTTGGACATTTTGAACAATTTTTTCCTGTTCCTATATAGTGGAATTGCTTTTAGTTTTCGAAATATTTGCAAAAAAACTATCGCTAATAGTGTATTCAATTTTTCGTACTCCTGCATGCTCCGCGGCAACGTAAGCCTGCGTGGTATTGACGCTTCTCACCTCCACAACGTGTTTACAAACAAAAAATAAACAGATGCGGCTCCGGAACAGGTGTACATTGCCGCGGAGCATGCAAGAATACAAAAAATTCAATACAGTATTAGCAACAGTTTTTTGCATAAACATCTGGAAAACTAAAAGCGACCCTCCTATATTGTGAAAGGAAAAACTTGTTCAGAATGTGTTGCTGCATAACATAGTAAAATTATTTTTCCATATAATTACCAGTAATTTATGCTCCCACTTAAAAATGTTTCTCCTGATTGTTCGTGAAGTTGCAAATCCTTGGTTGGAGGGTGGCGCGATCTTTCGCGCGTCGCGTTATTAAAGAGGCCGTAAGGAATCGGAAACGCGTCGCGTTAGTTCCCGTACAAGTAAGATCTAATGAAGCAATTCAACTATAACCGCGAACCGCTTCAAAGTTTTGAGAAATACCGGCGCGCCGGTACGGGATGGCCAGTACATTACCGACTGTAATATCAGCCATACCGATGCCACAAACTCGGCTATATTTCGCAAACTATGCTTCGTTCGACTGCACACGCGGCACCCGTGTAAACCAGAAACATGGTCGAAACATTAGCGTTTACCGGGTAGTCCGCTAGAACGCTCGCAAATATTAACCTTCATAATTAGCGTTCCGCCGAGAACAATGCTATTTCACGTTTACAAGCCGGTCTTCGAGGCGACTCGTTTGACGAGACCGACGACGACCGTGTGTGTTGCGAGTACGCCGTCACCCGAAATTCCCTTAATTGATTCGCGGGTTCGTGCGCAGACTTTACTCTGCGAAAGACACCGACGAAATAGGCGCCCCAAATGTTTCCCCAAACCACACGCTACCAATGTAATCGAGGGCTTATCATTGTCTGCAACCGTGTGCCGGCAGGTAACAGAAAATTTACAACTTCGGAGAGACTTAATGAAAATTTATCGAACCTTGTTCCAATCACACACTTTACCTAAACTCGAGTCTTTCCTAGTCAAAAACTTTGCTGAGACTTAAACCCTGTTGATTTACACACTTTGCTGAGACACAAACCCTGTGACTATTACAGTGTAGTGAGACTTGATCCTTGCTGAGACCTGCTACTTTATATTTAAAGACGATCCACTTGGTCAGTGATCACGAGCTAGTCGATTAGCTAATTTGATACAAACGTCTTGATAAGATCCCGGACATGTTCGCAGAATCTACGGTAGACTCGAGCCTAGGTCATTGCACCCAGGCTAGTGGATGTTTAGGAGAGTCTCCGACACTATAGACGACCTACATAGCACCTTGCGTTCCACCGCGTCACGAGTACCTGGGACTAATCTACTCACTATTTCAAGCTAAACGTTCAGAAAGTTCATTATGTTTCATCTTCATAAATACCGACAGTCTATTGCGGGAGACGGATTTAACCGAGATGCACGCAGGACAGAAGATGTCTGATCCAGACGGACAAACAGATTTGCGAAAACACGAAATAGCGTCGACGGGGAGGGAATACACATCCGCAGGTACGCGGGGGATCGCAAACGAGCTCAGAATCTGCGGAACAGCTCGAAAACAAGGTCGAGTTTGCTGGTACGGTGTGTTCCGAGCGCGCGAGTGTTTGCGGGCAAAAACGGAGCCCGATGCAATCTCATGAAAGGCGCTCCCGCGATAATAAACGCACAATGGGAAGGCCTTTTCCGCGAGATTACACCGAGCCGTTCCGCGAATAGGCTCCCGTCGAAAGGGAAGCCGCGTGGCGCAGAACCCTCGAGAGAGAAAAAGTTTCTCCAGTGCTGCCGGTGCGAGAGAAAGAATGTGCAAGAGAGAAATAGAGTGAGACTAGGAGAGAGAGAGCGAGAGAGAACGAGTCCCAATTGGACATTCAATTTGCTTAGATTGGCCGCGTAAACAATAGCGCCGCGGTCGAGGCGGGTTCAAGGGTCGCCGCGAAGGTTAAAGTCATTCCGCTGCTGAGATTAAGCGTCGTGATTAAGAATGCTCGAGGATCTAGCCTCCATCTGCTACAGAGCCTAGCAACCAAGACCCTCTTCAAAATAAAAAGAGACAATTAAGCTACTACCCGGAGTACAACTGCCTCTTTCATTCTTGACAGTGGAATCGCCTGGCATAGCGGTACCATAATTGTAGCGAATTACTAACTTGGACAATGAGTCCGCTCCGAGTTGCTATTGATATCTTATCAACGCGACAATTAGACTCTACATTGTGTCAAACTACCAGGAAGACACTGTTTGCTGTAACTTTGTTCAATGGCTGCAACTTCGATGCGAAAATTCAAACAGACTGATTGTACAAGGAAGCAAATGCTGAAGGAGTCTAGATTCATCTACCTTTTTCTATGCAATTACCCAAATACACACCTGTAATTTAGCTACCCTCTTAACTGCATTCAGGTATTCTAGGTATCAATCTTTGATGATCATTTCATCTAGATCCTAGATCTACTAGGTCGTAAGACATCAGCTAACAATTGCATCCTATGTTGTTCGAGGACAGCTACCCTGTTCATAACAATAGACAATGGACAATGATCAGCAAAGCCAATATCAAAAAGAACAAACACAGTAGTGTACATAGCTGACCGATTCTACCTCCGAATAAAACTGAAGCACACAATGGACGATCGGATTGTTAGCTATTGATCAACCCATCGACCCACTCGCCCCACGATCCTAATTGCGCCAAATTTCAAACAAAGCGCGGCACGCCTGCCACACAATCCTCCACAACAGATCCACCCCAAAACTACCCGCAAACCCATAATCTACTACCCCAAAAAAAACCACTCCTACCTTGATTCCAGAGGAGCCCATCACCCGGTGTCGTTGCATAGCGACCGAAAGCCCAGTTGTACAAGGTAGTTCCTCCACGGTGCAAGGACCACCAGCTCGCAGCAGATGAGTCGAAAGAAATACAAGATCCTGGTACAACAGGGACACACACAGCACTCTGGCCCCGAGCTATCCAAGGATCTACTATCCAACTATCCAAGGATTCACGGCGGGGCTACCCAAGTCTGTCACACGGAGGACACTTCGTCCTCAAGCACGTTCGACGAAAAAAAAGATTAGCGTACCGGACCGGGGATTGGAGAGGGGTATGTATCTGTGTTCGACTCGTTTAGGATGGTCAGAGGAGAAAGCGCGTTACATCTCGCCGGCGACACTGTCGACCACGCGGTGTTCCAAACGACGAGGATAGATTCGCGGTCCGCCGATAACTGCCGATGACGCCGGGCCAGAGAGAGCCGGCAGGCAACGCGGCGACCAACCCCTACTAGAGCGCACGCGTACAACCCCCCAGACAGACCAACCTCCCACCCCAATCACGCCGGCACAATGCTTCAGGGAAAGGTAGCGTATCCCAACAAAGGCCGGAGTGCCTTTTCCGGCGGGCGCAGTTTTTCGAAAAGGAACGCACTCGAGGATGTATCCACGTGAAAGCTCTCCCCCGCCCGGGCACCCACTACTCCCACCCCCTGGCGGAACGGGCGAGACAGGGCCGAGAGATTTAATGTTAATAATAAGTTGCGATGCGCCCCTTTGTGACCGAGAGAACAACCGCGGGCCCGTCTCACGGTTTCGGGGACTGGGCGCGGCAGTTTAAATAGGGGTTGAAAAATTTTGGAAAATGTTGGACTGATTAGTTTCTAATTGTAGAGGGGTAGTTGGTTAGTAATATAGACATCGAGTGGTTTTTATTATTCACTGGTCTGGTATAAAAACGATTATTTCTCTCCTTTCGTGCAGAAGTGGGAATACCGGTTTAATCCAATTTTCGTGTTATGTTTTGTGTATGAGAGTTTGAATTTTCATGAGACTCTGTGTACTGCATTTATTTAATAGAATTTTTTTACACATCTATTGACCCTTTTGCACCATCTGTTTTATTTTATATCTGTACGTGTGTTCTTCCCGTATTTATTGTTTACCGTACCGCAAATAATTGTGAAAGTTTTATGCAGTGACGTTTTAATTATTTTTATAGATGGAAATGCCTTTCTCACAACGGTTTATGTACCAGCAATTTTTTAATATCCTTTTGAAATTACGATACGAACTGTTCCCGTGACGAAGGGAAAACAACTTTACGTGCACGTTGTTAAATAGATTTTTTATTCACTTGACGATTCGCACCGTAAATTTGCCATGCAGACGATTCTTTTTTATTTTTTATTATTATGTGCACCGCAAATAAAACGAGGATAGCATTATTAAATTACGAAATATTGAACAATCGAGCAAACACGGCGCACACAAGCTTTTACGATGTTTGCGGAATCCGTGAATTCGTAAATATATTTAGCTTTTTACAGACCTTTGGAAGCGCTCCAAAAATTTCACGAGCAATTTTTTATATCCTCGAAATATTACCTACATTTACCGACTGGTCCGAAAAACTCATCTCAAGGAATATGCGTGAGTGCATTTTCCCGTAACTGCCATTTTAACGGCGCGAATAGAGTTCCATATTTTTTCCAGGTCAAAGGAAAAATTTGTTGCTTCTATTAGGTATTCAAACATGGTTCAAATATTTTACGATTGGGCGATAGTGTTCGTTCAAAGGTGCAGCTAGAACGGAGAGATTTTGTTAACCGATTATAAATTTGTTTCCGAGCTAAATGAAAATCTGATGACTCTTACAAGGGTACAAGGAAGGTGTATTCACTGCTCATAAGTCAGTTTCCAAGTTCGAATGAAAATCTGGTTTTCGAAGGTGCACCATTATAATTTCAAAGTAACAGAAATCTATTCGAGAGAGAATGATCAGACAAAAACGGGGTCCAGGTCCGTGGCGGTTATTCGCCTATTAGACCAGTCGTTTGTCACCGAATGCCTGACCCGCGCCATTTCTCATCTGTCAGAAAGCGGCGTTGTCTGCGCCGCGGCGAGGAGACGATAATATCATGCCCCTGGACAGTATCACAATATCTTTCGCGGCCTTTATCGCGGGGCGTTGATGAAGGCACTAAAAAGAAAATTACGGTTGGTCGACATGTTGTTTTAACATTTATATTGCTCCGCCGGCAATTGTCTTTTTAAGTTTCGCACGACTCGGTTGGCGGCGACGACGCGACGGTGGCCGGGTTTTCACGACTCTCCGTAGGAAGCCCGGGCGCAATTTCGCGAGCGGTTTTGCGAGGGTGCGCGAGAACACGTTTAAACATTTCCCCGATGGCTGACTCGGCGAGGAGTGAGGAAGAGAGCGAGATGGAGCGAGCGAGCTCGGAGAGAATGGGAGAGAGAGAGAGAGAGAGTGGTGGGAACCACTTTAGGCCGGCCCCGTGTAGTAACGCGCGTCAATGACATATGTCATTGCTTGTACGTACGACGGCGTTGTACGTGTCGAACGTGAGAACGTACGAGGATCGAAAGGAAAGTATATTGTTCCTGGCACACGAACTGCCGGCGAAAAAATTTTCGTCGCGTCTCCGACGACTCTCGCCTTCCCCCAAGGGCCGCCCTCGTTCCGTGACGAGAAAGCAATTAACACTTTGGTGCCCTCCAACGCGGAGCCCTGTTCCACTCGTTAACACCGGAAACAACGACTCGAATCGACTCCGCAAATAGCCCGCAAATTTACACCGTTTCTCGCAAAAATTACAACGTCTGCAACTGCTCAAACGTTTCTCAAAGATCCAAGAAATTGGGAAAACCGATCATTTTTAACCCAGGTGTAGAAAATTTTCTAGAAATTTAAAAAATTATGGATTTCACAAATTAGTGTGTAATATACAAGACTCCGCAAATAGCCTGCAAATTTCGACCGTTTTTCGCAAAAATTACACCGTTTACAACTGCTGAAACGTTTTTCAAAAAAATTCTAACCTATTGAAGAAATTGTGAAAATCGATGTTTTTTAGAGAGGTGGTTGAACGGTGCGCGAGAAACTCGCGTGTGGAAAATTCGCCATAAAATTTGAAAAATGATGGATTTCGCAAATTAGTGCGGAATATACAAGCGTTTTTAACAAAGTCTCTCTCCCGCGAATTGTACGTGAATAAAACAAATGTAATTACCATTTCCGTATAAATCTGGCTTTACTCTGTTTACGAGAATTTGTGTAATTTTTATCCGTTTATGCATGGACCGTGGACGCGTGTATGTTTAAAGCCCTGGCATAACGAACTGCCTAATAAAAACGCTGACACATTTTTATTCGATTGTGTAAAGAAATTAGCGTAAATGCGCAATCAGTATAGAAAATATTTCAATTTACAGAGAGGCTTTCAGCGAATTTATTTACCTGTAAACGAAACAGCTCGCCACTTTTCGCTCGGTCAATATTTTCGTACGTTCAAGTGCTAGTAAAGTAAAAGAAAAAACATTACGGGAGAATTTTGATTTTCCGGTGGCCGGAATTTTGCGCGTTTTCCTTCGCGAGTCTTAATCAAGAGTTCCGAAGCGAACTAGAATATTCGATTCGGAGATAATCATCGACCCCGTTGCCTCCAGGACGTTAATAATTTCGAAAAAGCTCGGTTCATCGGGGCACGTAGACCCGCTAAGAGGTTCGAACGCCGCGGCAATTTCCTCTTAAATGTGTCTACTGTGCATTGAGAATTCCCGATCGAGTTTGCGAACACGTTTGCACAGGCCAGCACGCCGAAAGTAAGTTTAAAGAAAACGCCCAGGAAGTTGCTTCTACCTCGAACGCGACGGGCCACTCGCCGTCATAAAAGTCGATCTAATAACGCTTTTTAGACACACACACACACACACTCACACGCATAACTTCCTTCTCGAATTTGATAACATCCTTTACGAGCCGACACGGTGCGACGAGTCCGTTCACCGGAACGAGACAATGCGTCATCGACGAGTTTTAATGCATGCCAGTTCATCAATACCCCGTCCGCTATGCACATTTTTCACGCGGAACATGCAGCACCGCGAAATTTTATCGAAATTATTGATTATTGCCCCCGAGCTCGCTAAAATGATCGAGCACGTCCTAGACTTCGGTGCCGCGGGTCCTGGTTGACCCGGATACCGTTTCTAGCGGGTTAACTGGCGTGTAACGTCCGTTAGTAAATTGGAAAAATTTTAAAAAATCCTAACAGAAACATTCTGTAAACAGTAGCCAAGTTCTCTATGGCCGCAATACTGAAAAAAGTGTTTGTATAAACTAGTTTAAATTAATTAATTAGTAACGCTTTAAAAATTAAATAACGTTATTTAAGAGTTACATGGAGGGCTCAAGTTTTGATGATAAAAATTTTATTAACTGAGTTAATAAAATAAAATAAAGAATTAGTTAAATTTATAACATTAAATCGTCAATTTAAAATTATTTTTTTAAACTCCAGAAATAAAAGGAATTCCTCTTAAATTTAATAAAGAAAACAAAAAAATTGTCAGTTAGTGATTAGCGATTTTTGAGGTCCTAGTAACGAAAGATATTTCCTTGAAGAATTTTTCTTACAGCATTGTAAATGTATGTAACTTTGAAAAAAAATGAATAGGTTTTTCTCTTGTTAGTGACATGTTAACAACGAATGCAACGGCGTCTATGAGCAAACGGCGAATGCATCGACGCATCGATGACCCAAATCGGAATTTATTAGAGTACGAGATATAAAGGTTATCAGAGAAAAATGGGGGAGCGTCGGAAGATCGTGTCTAGCCATAAGTAGCGATCCTAGATAGTGGGCGGACCACAGCCAGCCTGCATAAGATATATCCCGTCGTCCACCCCCGTGCCGCCCCGCCCCCATCCCTGTACACGTATACAACCCCCGTGTATATTCCGAAGCTTTTCCTTCCCCGCGTGTTTGTACGTAGGAGCGAGATATGATGTAGATAGTGAAATGTAGTGCGCCGAGTGCTACACACCCACGCCGACACCGGCGTCGAATTATTCGTGTGCAGATAACTCGACTTAACGACATCTCGAAGCGATACTTCAACGCACTAGCCACGGAAAGTTGTGCTGATAATGCCTGCATACGTTCCTATTATTTCCCCGCTCGATATACCACCAGATATTCTATCGAGCACCTTATAAGGAGGACGCGGATCTTCGATGGATCATCGAACCCGAATTTGGGGAATTTTTTTTCTCGAAAATTGGGTGTTGGATTTTTATGAAAATTCGAGGGTCATTGGAAGGGTCCTTCAGTAGTCGTCTCGAATTTTTGTGACCCCAAACTCCACCTGGGTTGGTAATACTGAGTACACCCTTGACTCAAATCCTTATCACCAAAAGGAAAATTTGGAAATTATTTGTTCGAAATAACAAATTATTACAAAAAATGAATATAATATTAATGAAATTTATACAGAAAATTTATTGCAATTGAGGTTAATTGAGTAAATTAATGAATTATTATGATTCCAAATTTAATAGGAATTTTTATTTTAGTATAAACTCAACTTTTCGAACTTTTTCCGTGGTATTTGTGATGCAGTGTTTAGGTATGCTACGCTTTCACGAAATTCGTCGATTTTAATTCCTGCCGGTTTGTACGGTCTTCCAGGAAGTTTATTATGGCGGGCTCATGACGTTCATGGGAATTCCGATGATGTTCTAAAATATTCCGTAGTTTGAATGTTCTCGCGGGGCATTCACGGTATTATTGTAACGCATGAAATTTGAGCGGGACATTAATCATATCGCGGAGTTTCCATATTAATTCGTGAACGCCGATGAAGCATGTTAAGCGCCCCTAGTACAATAAATTCCTAATACAATCGTTGGCGTGTTACATGAACCAGTGAACCGATTAAAGTTCGTTGTACACGCGCAATATTCGCGAATTAGAACGGTTAAATGAGTGCCTCGTCAGCCTTTGCTTGATTATTAACTCGTCCAGAACGAACGCACCAGCTGGAATGTGTATAATAACACCCTAATGTCGATTCGTACAGCTGTATTACCAGTAACTGTAATAGCAATCTTGATCCTCGTCTCAATACGATTCGTGCAGCTTTACCTTTATTTAGAACCATTATTAAACCTTCATGGAGATTGCGACCATTATACTAATTCGGGCAGGTGTAAGTTAGCTGTCATTAAGAATTGATTGACTTCGCCAAACATGATCCTTGATCCCTGGTAAAGCAATCCTAGTCTAGACAGAGGTACTAACGATAAAACCGAATTGCCACACTTCGAAAAGTTCCCATTATTTATAACTTGTTTTTCGATGGCTCAGACCTTGGTACAGCGTGGCCCATAATAGTTATCCACCCCACTCTAATCACTCTAGGGTCGTAATATGTGGGCGCTTGGGGTGGGGCGAACAGCTATCTCCTAACCGCAGCAGACCTAACCCAGACCGTGCACGTCAAACTATAATAACCGATAATTCCCTCGCATTCATAAGTTAATTTTTCGAGTCTGTGACACGACATAGATCACACGCTTAAAATTATTAATTATAATTTCATGTCTCAAGATTGACAAAAGATTGTTTATAACGTGGATCATGATATTCGTTGGATATTTGCAGGATTATTTCTTTCACTGAAATATTAACGCCCTCCGGAATAACTTTAAAGAATTTCTTCAAATTAACTGTTCGGTTTCAAAGTGTTTTACAGTACAGTGGTGCGGATATACGCTTCCGTTTGACGATGTCGAGAATTTCGAAAATTATACAGCGTGTCCTGTGTATCGTGGCGTAATTGGGTCGACGTACATAGATCGTTCAGCAGTAAAGTTGTTGAAAGTCGAAATGATGGGATAACTTTTTTTCCATGCGAGGCTTCATTTTCCAGACAAATGAATTTAAAAATCCATCGAGCACACGTGCGTTTGACTGATACCGGGCGTGATGGATTTCACTACAAACCGCTGCTGTCACTGTACGCGATACAATGTCGGAGCTTGTTTGCTATCAGTACTTATCTATCAACGCTCGCAATACGTGTGGATAAGTTTGCTCTCTCTCTCTCCGTATAGATCAAATATTGTTCGTCCCTTCGAAAAAGAATTGTGGCGATTCGGATTTTCATGGCTGTGTAAAAATGACGTGGGTGTATTAAGTAAATAATAAAAAAGGAAAAAAGCAAAAAAAAAAACATTGTCCAGCACACAGCTGACTGTTTTTTCGCGTGCTCATAAATATCGGAAAAGTTTAAGTGATCCACGCGGGCCCGCCTTGTGCGTGACACATTGTCAGTCGCAGTAATATACGCATTTGATACATTTGACATATTTCGAACGTTTAAACCGAGACAAAGGGTCGAACACTTTATGGCAGTTTATTAGCTGTTGGGCAACGTTGAATGCATTCGGGAATAAAAGTGATCCACGCTATTGGTATCTGACGTGGGGCGTGGACGATACATACAGGGTGTGTCAAAATTCTTCAGATCATTTGAAGCAACATTTTCCTTTGCAAAAACGTCGTCCGCTGCTTTGTTCAGGAGTTATTAACGAAAAGCACGGACCAATCAGAGCGCGACCTAGACGCGTGTTGGAACAGTCGGCCTGGCGCGCCATCTAGCAACACGCGTCTAGGTCACGTTCCGATTGGTCCGTGTTTTTCTTTAATAACTCCTTAACAAAGCCACGGACGGCATTTTTGCAAAGGAAAATGTTGCTTCAAATGATCTGAGGAATTTCTAACTTCCGGATATTGAACGAATTTTGAGATACCCTGTATATCTAACCAATATTCTTATCAGCTTTGTAAAAAATGTGGAAATTCATCAAGCAAAATTACAGCTTCTATAACGATGTTTTTGATTAACACTGTAATACGCCAGGCCGAGAGTATTGCTACTTTTCGGAGCAGACGGCGCCACTGAAAATGTCAGATCCCAATACGCGTACCTGGATCTGGATCAGAGAATTAATTCGAAAAAAATTACAAATGCAAACATTGGCCAGAGAGGGTGGCTACGCCAAATTGGCTATTCTGATTTTGCATCTGGAGTGGTTCGAACCGCAAAAAAAGGTCAGAAGGGGGGCAAAGCAGATTGGATCGATGGGATGACGAGCCGTTTCCGCTCGAGCGGATTTCCGTCGCGTTATTTTCGCGATAGTTCGCGAGCGGAACGAGATGCACCGTCAAAGCGCAGAAACAAGCCTCTACCCGAGACAAGCCGCCGCTGACAGACCGGCTGTGCGAGTAGGAAATGGGAAAACGAAATGAACCGTGAATAATTATGTATTACTTTTAATGCTTTATGGTTTACCAGGCCCCGCAGCTGGATTGGCTCGGCCGCGGGGGTAGGGACAGAGACGATCCAGTCAAAGGTGCTTCCTTCATTTTACCCGCGCTATCGTACCGCGCGGGATCAAACGTTTCGTGTGGGATTCGGTGTATAATGATATTTCCGGGATTCGGAGAAATCAAACGATGCCATATTCGCTTTAAGACGATACCCGCGAAAATTTCGACTCCCTTGAAAATTAACCCCTGAAAGTCTGTCACGAATTTTCTGTTCAATGAAATTTTATAAAGACAATAATAATCGATGATTCAGGATAAAATTCCAATTAATGTAACGGTTTAAATTGCCCTAAGGACACGAAAGGCTTATCTGTTGGAAGACGAGTAGGATGGAGGCCTTTGTAACCCCCGGGTCGGAATAGACCCATCCACCGAGGATCAATATCGTAGCCCCGGTGATCCACGTCAGCTGAATCATTGTTGACCCACCGGAGAGGGAGAGAGATTTTCCACTTTTGGCCACAATGAGGACACCAATAGTTTATTCAGCGAGCCTGGCCCGCACAGATCAACAAACTGTCCACGTGTTACGCCTGTGACAGTTCCAGCGGTCGCAGCCATTGGTTGGCCTTAACGTGACGTCAACGATCAAGGCTGGGAATTGTATTCTTACGTAGGGCTCTCAGTCCGCCTCATATTTTTAGAAAACGTGTCCCCTCTACTCTGTACAAACCACTCCATAATACAGTAATATTCGCTGCCGGATCCAGGACACGTAAGTACATGGAAAAAAAAATATTCATGAAAACGTACGCCATCGTTTCAAACTATGTATTTCATTTCTTGCCCGACGAAATTTTACACGGAAACTTCTTCGCGCGGCAAAATGTGGCTCGGAGATGCGAGTTTTCGAGATCACCTCTAGAATTTCTTAAACTGTGTCAGTAATTAAGACAGCGGTGCAAGTAAAAGTTTAAGTAAAATTAGGGTAAATATTGACAAAAGGGGAGCTAGCTTTTAGACCCAAGTTGGATCGTGTTGACCGAAGTTGGATTTTAAAAATCATAAATGGATGATGGCTGTTAATTACGTAAACATTTTTCCGAAGTAAAAATCAGATAAACCGGATTTTCGGGAGCACAAGGGGCTAATGGGTTAAGTAGAGGATCCAGCGGAGGATAAATCGGAAAAAGCGTGGCGCACGAGACCGTTCGCCTAACGGGAACGATGTGCATCGGTTTGTCTTTGTTTAGCATAGCAGTCCGGCGGTCGGGCGCCGCGCACCGCGAACGGCAACAACGAGAAAGTAATAACCGCGCGGCGAAATGACAAATTCGCTGCAAATATTGCCGTGGACGTCCTGCGAGTCGTAAATCTTCGTTATGGGTATAATGCGGCCCCGTATAACGATTTCCGGCGCGGCTCGTAAGACGCGAAAGAGTTTCGCAGTTTTGCGGCCCCGCGGAAATGCGAGAAATCCCTTAGCCGAGGGATTCGAAACATTAACGATCCTATAAGCCGTTATTTTAACTGGCCCGCGCGATTCTACACGATGAGAACAAAAGGGACAGGCCGCCGGGTCTACCCGGCCGCTTTTAATAATCGCGTTCCGTTCGTGCCGCCTTTCAACCCCCGGCCCCGCGCTTTTACTTCCGGTTATCTCACCGGCGATGAGCTCATCACAATTTTTATGAAACTTCGCGGGTTAGTGCGAGAGGAGAGTCTAATGTACGGGACACGTTGCCCTTCTTTTATGACCGGCTCCGGGTTAAGGGGTGAAACCACCCTTCAAATATGTCCCCACTAAATCCTTCTAATTGAACTTTCGCGCGCCGTAACTTTCAATCGAATTACCACATCTGCATAAAATTGTTTACACGGATTCCCTGGGGATCAGTCAATATTACCGGACAGATTTTAATTTTACAAAAAAAGAAAATCACTTCTGAAAATTATCTGTTAGTTTTTGTGTATTTCACGATGAGTTCTGAAGATTGAAAAACTAACTGCGAAATAATTGATCGGCATTTCATTAAAACACTACCAACTGAAAATATGTCCGAAAGCAGGATTTCAATGATTCACAATGCTTAATGGGCTTCGGTAAATTTAAATTTATGCAAAAGTAAAATTACATCAAGCTCGATCTCCTGTATAAATGGTTTCGATAAATTACGAATAAAATTGGTCGACATTAAATTCCACACGGGTACTTGTTTAATAAATGAACAAATCGTATAATATTCGTTGTCGTAACTCGATTTTCAATTCGCAAAGACTTCTGATCGTTTGGCACTGAAGAAATTGAGTTTCAGACATGAATTCAATTCTGTGTAGTCTTTTTAACACTACTCGCATGAAATTAAAATTTTCTCGTACATTTAAAATTTAATAATTTAAAAACTGTTTCAGATACTGATAATTATAAATTACATTGAATTAATTTATTTTAAAATGATACTATGTGAAGTAACTGATAAACTCATTTCTTTTCAATTTTCGCATAAACCACTGTCATAATTATTTTTCCAAAAAATATTTTTGGTACCTTTCAGAGTATAATGCCTGAGAAAAAAATGAATTATGCAATGACGCACTTAAAATTATTAATCACATCAGTTCCATTGAGCAGGAGGAAGGAGGAGAATAATTTTATGGAGTAGAGTGGTGGGAAACAGGGAAGATTTTAAACGATATTGCCATCTCATTAAGAAGATGATAGATTACTAATTCCTGCAGCTATTAATATCTCTACCACGTTGACCGGGATTTCGAGTCGAGTTTACGTGTGTCTTTCGAATAATTGTTAATTGTGTCTGTGCTCACCGGGCACAGTGCTTATGTCTAAATGAGGAGGTGGGGGTGGTGGACGCGTGCAGATGCAGCTTTGGCTTCGTTCAGGATCAAGGATACAAGGATTCGTCGTTCCTGCCCGTCGTCCATTATACACGTTACACTGACAGTCTAATATCGTCCCGGGAGACTGCGGGATTAACTTGAAATTTAATGGGTTTTCGAATTGCCATGGGAAGAGAGTCATTTGCGAGGGAGCGCTCGGGGGTGCAGGGATTTATGGAACCTGGCACCCTCTGACTAAAAGAAACGGGCGCACAAACAAAAAACTATAAGAACAAATAAATTTACGCGGCTGACTTAATAGCTTATTAATGAACGGGCTAATTAAAGCATTCAAGAAATGCATCACCCTCTTGAACCTAATCTGCTGCACCTTATTAAGCCGAATTTTTTGAAAATAATATCAATCACGAATGAATAAAAAATATTGCTAAAAAAAATCCAGCCACGTCTTCGTTAAATGACTGGAAGATATATGCGAAAATCTCGGCGAAAAGTATTCCCGTGTCCATCGAGCCGTATCGAAAGAACCGAACTCTGAAGAAACCGATTGATTTTACGAACAAGGAACTTCGAAAATTCCAAGATTTCTCTGAAGCTTCGCCGTTACAGTGCTCGAGGAGTGGGGGGTTTGCTTTCAAAATTTTCAACGTTACTTTCGAATTTACCGAGTCGTTTGTCTTGCAGTAATTTAAATATCCATCTCTGTTAGATCAGGAAACACGAAACCGGGAAGTTTTGCAGAATTTTGCAAGTTTACTCGGGCCCGAGAGGAGAGGGTGGGGGGATGTACATTTTTCATTAGCGTCGGGTAACATTTTTGCCCCTTGCAGCGGCGAATAATAAATTTACATTTCGAGAAATCTGCATCGCGAACGAAATTGAATAACATTCATTAACCCCGCCGCTCGGTTGTTCGCTTCATTATGAATTACAGTCCTCGGCGCGGGGAATGTTATTGTCGCGAATGTGTCGCCGGGATTTTTTTCTTCGTTCGATCCCGCACACATTTGTCTCGCAGCGACACGCTGACGTTGCATACGTGCCCTCCGGACCGTCTACGACGCTATAGTAATATTCTTCCTACGAGCAGCTTTGTAAATGCGCGGAAACAAGAAATCAGGAAACACTAGGCGAGCTTGTTAAAGGAAACTTCTTTGGAAGTTCCGGCTCCGTTGAACGTCTCTGTAAATTAGCGGGGCCCGGTCTTCGAGACGTGGCTAATAAAAACCGTAATAATAGCAGCTCCCTCTCGTTCCTATAACTCGGAACTGGTCGTCGACGTTGCCCCGAACAACGTTTCTGTGATTCGTTATGTTCGTTTCACCCAATGCCTTCTCCGCAAATTACTTTTCCAGGTCCGTAGCTGCCTCATTCAGAATGTTCACAATATTGTTTAAACAAATCGAACTTTTCATAAAATCTTTTTGCACAGCCGTATTGCTCGTGGAAAAATATACCATTTCGGTGTTTACAGTGTTCTTCTATCAGTATCGGTTCCCGAGATATTTCAGCGAATGTTTTCCATCCCTAATTTCAGGGGTTGCTTTCGCCCCTCGCATGTGAACGACGACTGATAAAAATATATGAGCGAAATATTTTCTTATACTATGAATGTTGCATATGAATCTTGTATTCTCTTATTTATGTAAAGTTCAATTCTATTTTATCGTTCGTATTATTTTTAGGGTATTTTAATGTGTTATTTGAAACGGAGTGAGTTCTCCCTTCGCATCGGTCCGCGTGCTTGGGTTTCTGATTCGAAACAATAGAATATAGTTTTTTCTGCTGGACCATCTAGTGCCGGGAATATCCCAAAAAATTGTATTTTCAACCCCCGATTTTGAGGGCTGTTTTCACCCCTTCAACGCCGGACGACTGTCGACAAAAAAAATACGTGTCAAACATTTTCCCGCGAGCTATCTCCCATGTAAATTTCATCAAAATCGGCGAGCGCGGTTGGACCGTGTCCCCTTCGTTACAAATTTTGTTTCTACCTCGAAGTACCGACGAGGCGGTCGAAATGTTCAAATCCTAATTTATTTATAATGATTTTTGCGTTGGACCCAGTGAAGTAGCGTGGGAAACGGTTCGGATTTTTCCGAAGTGAATCCTAAAAACAATTTTCCGAGGGCACGGTGGGTTGGCAATGGTCGCAGGAGCACGGTGCTCGGCTATCGAAGAGTTGCAGATTCGTATCAAGCTTCCGCAAGCTTTGGATACCCTAACAAAGCTAGGCGAAGTAAGAAAAGCCATCCGTCTGTGGATGCGCCGGCATTCATTTACAAAGGATGACCAGCCTGTACAAATGAAGGACCCTTGGCTCTCGGGCCGGCAGCAACAGCAGAGCGAGCGGCAACGGAGTACAGATAAAGCTGAAGGGATCGATCCAAAAGCTCCCACCGCCGCCCGCCGCGGTGCCCTGAACACACGCAAGCGCAGCGACGCGGGAACCGTATTTATTATACATGTTTTATGAACGGGCACACGCAAAGTGTGCGCCGTCGCTGCCGCCCGCCCGACGACGACGACGACGACGACGTCGCCTCGCAAAAACCAATTTGTTCCCGCGTGCGTACAGTTTTCTTTGAACGTATGCAGGCCGCCGTGGCGCGCGCGGCCGCTCGTAAGGGGCTCCGCAACGAGATCTTCCAGACCGTTTACGGGCTTTTTAATTGAATTCCCTGCATTTTGTCGTTCAACGCTGGATCCCCCGTCTTGCTATTGAATCTCCTTTCTTATTTCGCCGCGGGATTACGTTCCTCCGGGCTCACCTTATTTCTTGTTCGATGATCCCAGCCACCCCCGACAGGATACAACTTCGACCCATGTGCAATTTTTTTTTACCAATTCCCAGACCTCAACTCTTTTTATCTACCAATTTTCTACGATCCTTCCGACCTATTCGCGTACAAAAATTTTTCAAATGTCTCAAACATTACCGAGTGGAAACAGTGTGCTGAGTACACTCTGCCAGTTGAAAAATATAAACTAGAAGGGTATGTGGTAATTATATTATAATTATATTACGTTACATTCTAGAATATGAAAACAGATTATTATTTGTTTGTAAATTTTTGAAGAATGTTCAAGACATTTCGTCGAAATTGCATTTATTTGTATTTTTCCAGACTCGCGTGCAGATCTTGGGAATAAAGTCTTATAAATTTAGAAGACTTTAGGTATCGTCCGGGGGTATTCGTCCGCGTCCAAGATGGCAACAAAGTCAGGCCATAAGATATTCCGGAGAGGAAACGCGGATTTTCGCGCGTCGTCCCCGCGAATTTCTCTATTCCAGGGGCGATTTGTCCACAGCAAAGAGCATTTCTCGTATCGAGGTCAGCCTGGCGACTTTTTGAATTTCGCTTGACGTTCGTCATCCCGAGAATCGATTTACCCACGTCACCAATCCCTCTTTATTAATTCCATATGTTTTTCCGGCACTTATTTCCGTCTGATCATATTCGAGAGCCAGTTTTGACAGACTATTCGAAGTTAGTCACTGATTTTCTCAGTGACAGACCATCTCAATTTATGGGTTTCCTGTATTTATGCATCACGATATCAATTTCCGTTGTGATCTGATGTTTCACCAATTTCTCGCCGCTAAAACCACGCGATCTATTGAAAGAAAATTGTTACAGTATAACTTTTACAAAATTTTTAAAAAATTTGAAAATTAATAAATGCAAATAAAAATTGGTTTTCTTAATCGGTAAAAAAGTGTACAAGTCCTGAAATTGCTTGCGCAGTAACAAAAAGAACCTGCTGCAACAATGTTTCATAAAAATCCTGTTGTTTCTATCCGCTTAATCTAGCATCGAGTTATTACCGATTGTTCCGGGGCTTTCGCCGAAGATCGCTTAGGATCCCGGGGCCAGCCGGGCCGCTAACTTTCGCGCATAAATATTCCGGTCGTATCAAAGGTAAACCGAAGAATTCGATCATCGGTGATATCCCGATAAAACACGGCGACGGCTTTTTCGTTTTATTGGAAGGGGTTGTGGGTGGAGGGGAATGCAGAAAGGGGGTTGGCTCTCATGCATAGCAGCGGAGAAGTTCCGGCAGCCGGCGGCGGAGAAAAGTCGCTAGTCATTCATCTGCCGATGTCGGTACTTTCGGTCAGCTTTAAAACTTCTTTGGTGATAGTTTGTCGAACACCGCGGGAACAAGTGAGGGAAGCCTGCTCGTGCTTCCTCCCTCGAATCCCTGACGACTACGATTCTGCACCCACCCCACACCCCTCGAAAACAAAGCGAATCATTTGGCCAAGAAGTTGCCCTGTGTAATCTTCGATTATCACGACTCAAAACTGCGCGACGAATTATTGTTTCGAGACGAGTCGATGAAATTGTTCTTCTCGACTTGCGGGAAAACAGAGACCGGGTAATCCGTAGAATGTTCGAATTAAATCGGTCGGATTCGATTCATTTCGCTGTTTCAATGAAGTCTACTCCACTGTTCCACCGAATGGAACGATTCGACATCGTTGGACAGGGAATTTAGAACAAACCTCCATTATACGAACTGTCAGCGTTACCGTCCGGGTAAGACAACGATCTGGAAGTTTGCACAATGTGTATTATTCTAGTAAACTATCGAATCTGGTATGGTTCGCTTAATTTGAATTTTTGAAAAATATGCGGTAATGCTGGTAGGGGTGGTAAAGTGTCCCTTAGTGTTATTATGTAAATTGAGTGCGCACGATATTGTTAAACAATTTTGTTGGTAACGAATCGAGGGAGCCGTTTGAGTGCCAGGTTCTTAAATTTTGATTAGCAATTGAACGACGGTTTGGGAGGAGGGGCCGGTGGATTGGGGGAGGCGGGGCGCTATGTAAATGAAAATAGTAATTGCAAAATACGGGTAGCGAGGAGCGCTCGCGCGGAACTTTCTGTACACGGCGTAGACGGATTTTATAATCGCTCATTGAAATGGATCGGAGCAAGTTCGCCGCTGTCAAGCCTCGCGGTTGCCCTTTTGCGCCCGTTGAATCTAATTACCGGAACGTCAGTTTTACGAACTTTTCCGGGTTTTGCATCTTTCGGAATTATTCCGTGCCTCCCCCGCAGTTAGAACGCCGCTGCCCCCCAGCCGCCTCCCCAACCCTTCAACAGCCTATAAAGGTAACCCGCGGCTCCGGAGATAATTCATTTAAGTTCGCGCGACGATAATGGACTCCCGGCCCTCTTCTAGCGGAAACGTTCCGGCAAGGTCAGCCACATTAATTACGTCTGCAATCAACACACTGTCGCCGATTCCGAATACCTCTTTCACTGTCTCAGCTGGCTCGTCGGAACTCCCGTTACACTCCTCGTTTTATTCGAAACAATTCATATTTCACATTAGTTCATCAAATCCAGGAAAATCGAGGGAGCTGGTGCTTTTTCCTTCGGGTTTTCCAGAATAGCCGACGCGAAACTTGCGACCGTAGTTAGCCGAAGTTGTTAGACGGCGAAGTAAGTTGTTTTGCGATAAACGTGTATGTAAATTGGCTCTTGGGCGACTCGAGATCGTCCGTCAAAGGCAGAGATTACAGTTAGTCCCTTAACTAAAGGTGATTGGCAAAAACTCGATTCGTTAAAAGTTAACAGATGACGATAACGATACGGCCCAATAAGGATCAGGGTTGTAAAGGAGCGGAGGAAAAAAGGACGCTTTTAACGTTTACCGAAACAGTAACGTCTAAATGTGTATTCACAATCCTGATCTAGTTGAATTATTAATGAGGACATCGAGATTTGGAAAATCGTGTCAACCATTGATAACAATGTAATTTCTTTAGTATCTCTGTCTAGCCGGATTGCTGATCAGTCTGGGTCGGAATTATTATTAGATTCTGTTCAGGTTGACGATATTTACGAATTAATCTTATCACTGACGGTGACATATTATTGGAACGTTTTTCGGTATTCTGATTAAATCTACGCTTTCTCCAGATTGTCCGATCAGACCTCGAAACGGCGCCATCTGAATTCTCATCTCAATTATTCAGATGAGAATTGCCGGCAAGAACTTTCACACAGTCGACGTTTATACATCGCGTTTTTGGGTTAAATCTCCATTACTTAGTATCTGCTCATCAGCGTAGGACCTTTAAAGTGCTTGCTCTGCATAATTAATTATCGTTTTCCCACGATTTCGAATAATCGCCTGTCTCCAAGTGTTATTTCCAGGTTGGCAATGTTTAAATAATAATAAAAACAATGGATGTATTAATGTTCTCGGCGCAGCGATTCGATCAAGATTATACATTAAAGCAATTTTGCTAGTTCGATTAAACTTTCAAAGTTTCGATCCTAATATGGATCTTTCTCAAGAGAGAAGAAAACTGCGTCTGAAAATTTTTAATAGAAAATTCAGAAATAATTAATTATTATAATTGAATGAACATCAGTCGAAACCACACAATAAAAACAATATGTAACTAAGATGTGCAATTAACAAAACAAAGGATAAACAATGTTTAAATAATAATGCTCAAGAGAATCCCAAGATCGAGCCGGAGCATCCAATTACCGTTGAAAGTGGAGATCCTTGAAGATCATCGGCAAGGATCACGTGTATGCGATTGGTAAGCGCCGTCCATCAATTACACGTTGCTACTGTGATTATCCAGAGCGATAGGTAGCGTATCACATATCGAATTGTGCACAGCATTCAATCGCATGCCACGGTCGCGCCAATATGCCTGTGTAATCCACGCATTCGGGGTTCGAGCACAAAGGAGCCTGTCACTTTTCACCGTTTGACTTTCCATTGCTAATCGCAAGTCCCCTTTATTGCGCCCGAGGAATTCCGTCGCGGCGACCGCGCCTGATAACGCCACCTTGACAAATCTCTTACGTGACGATCGTACTTTACACGCTTTCGCGTGTACACGAAAAATGTTAATTGCAGCTAAATGCTAGTTTCACGGAAAATTAAAATATTTATCTGTTTCACACCGGGAGCACAATCTTTTCAATATTCAACCAGACTGTCACAAAATTGCTAAAATACTAATTATATTTTAAGGTAATTATATAGATAAGGTCCGCGTACTCCGATTTCGATGAAATTTTAATATGTTTTAGATTTTGACATTTTCAACAACTTTTTGCTTTTACAATATATGGGAGTGGCTTTTAGTTTATGAGATATTTGCAAAAAACTATTGCGAATACAACATGCAGGAATACGAAAAATTGAATACAGTATTCGCGATAGTTTTTTGCAAATATCTCAAGAACTAAAAAAAGACCACTATATTGGAAAAGGAAAAAGTTGTCCAAAATATGTTGCTGCATAACATATTAAAATTTCATCAAAATCGGAGCACGCGGACCTTTTCTATATAATTACCTATTTTAATCTAGAAGCAGAAACTTTCCGATCTTCACCGAAAGACTGTTAGAGAATTGCGAAGTATCGTAAGATAAAAATGGTGGAGCAATAACGGCCGACTAGATTGTATTAAAATTTTCCCCGGGAGTGTTTAATTAAATAGAATGGCGCCGGCAGGAAAGCGAGGGACGGAATAAAGTCGAAACAACTCGATTCGATATTTTCCATTAGCCGGGAGCCCTTCGCGCTCGCGACAAGTTACATCATTGTCGTCTTCGGCGCTGACTACAATCTAATAACCAAAGTATTAGCGACAGTCGGCGAAGTTCGTCGGAATTTCTTGCTACGCGCCACCGTTAACCATTCAATTATTATCATAATTGTTCTTATTGCGTCGGCGTCGCACGGGCAAAACAGATCCTTTCGCGTGCTACGGTCCCAGCGAGCAACGAGCGTCGCGACGCTCTGCGAAAACGGCTGGCGGAGGGAAAGAGACGTGCGTGTGGGGGTTGTACACAGTTTCCGCGCTCAAACTTACATTACCGTGCTCAGACGCGGAACGTTTCGCAACAGTTCCTGCACACGGAGCCAAAGATACAAGCAACCTTCTACACGCGGAAGAATATACAGTACCGCGCAAAAGACTAGGTCCAATCTCTTAACACGAGAACTCGTTTCGAAATATTAAGTCGTCCGCCCGTTCTGCTGGATGACTTCGCCAAATAATGCCGAATTTTTCCTCTGCCACCATCATGGGATATTGTTCCACCGGAAAGCATTTCTACTGACGATTATTCGTTTGTAATTTTACGAAGTGGAAATATTAAATTGATCTCTGGTCTGGAGCCAACCTTAGCATGGATTCTAATTAATCTCATAATAGTCGGGAGTAATATTAACCCAAGAAAAACATCCTATGAACAGGAGCCAAGTTCTCTATGGCCGTAAAAAGTTGTTTTGAGTGTTTGTTTATGTAAAACCAAAAGGATTTGATGATCTGTCAGTCAGTCTTTTGGAGTCCAAGATGCAATTTAATCAATCTAAACATTTTTGGAGCTGATCCTAGCCGAGGACCTTTTTCTTATCGTGAATGAACAAAATCTTAAAGATCGGTAGTTTCGAAAGATGTCTAAACACCTGGTTAGTAATTCGCGTAACACGTGATTTGGGTTTCGGTTAACGTCTAATGGAGTGCATGCTATGTCTAACCATCGGAATTAAGTCCTAATTGGAATGCGCTAAAACTAGCTAGATCCGAGGCCATGTTCTAATTGAGCATGAACCGAGTCTGGCTAGATCTGAGCTAGATCCTAATGGGGATGTGTGTTGGGTCAGAGTTAGTGGCCAGATACGAAGGATACGTGAGCGCGTTGCACCAGGTCCTGGCTACGTGAAATTTGATAATACCAGACGGCCGCAAACCGTAAGGATAACGTGCGAATTTTATCGGTGCTCCACCGAAGAGCGTTAAACGTCCGCGAAGGAAACAGCGGAGCATCCTGTACATACGAATGAACAGTGCGTGCAGGTGGCCAGGGACGTCGGATAATAAACGCGGCAAGATAATGCCCCGGTGGGTTGGCTGTTCAAGTGTCCCGCTCGCTCGAGTGTATACTGAAAAACTTGGGAGTTCCGAAGATTCGGTGTCACGAGACACTGGCAAGTGTACTCGGTGTGCGCACCTGCTTCGTTTCGCGATGGAACAAGCGCGCGAGACGTGGCCACAGTCTTCCTAATTTGATGAGGCTGCGAGACACCGTTACCCGATCCTCATTGATCGCAAAAAGCGGCCGCGATAACGACCCCCTGAGCAACCGGCAACTTCCGAACTTGCCTCGTGATGTTTCGTGCCGATACGGGAAAAACCAGTCCGTGAAGTTCGGAAGAACGGTTATTTTTGCCTCGAGCAGATAACGGGCTTCATTGAATGTGGGAACAGAGGTCGGCCAGGCTCGCTTTACAACGGCATACACCGGGTCTGGGTTAAGTCTGTGTTTAATCTGATAGGGCGATGGGTTCCAAGTTAGGTTCGCAGAGTCCAAGTTCCATGAGTAGGGTCCAATTTATTCAGGGGTCCAAGTAAGTAGGGGGTGGCCAGTTGAGTTGGGTAGAGATCCTTACGGGTTAACACATTTCGGCACATAAAACAAGGGGTCCTAGTAAATCCTTCAGAAGGCCCAAGTTAGATTATAGAGTTCAGGCTAGGTCCACGTTGGATTTCGATGATCTCGGGCACAGACCTTCGAAAACGGCAGCTCCACTAGGTACCCAGGTAACTGGATCAGGCGGCAGTTAGCGTTAGGAGACAATAAGGACTGATAATCCGGTTAGCATGGTGCAGGCCGCAGGAAAATTAGTCGCTGGTCCGCCTCGATCCAGGAGACCGCGTGATTCGATCTGTTCGTTGATATGAGCATCGACTGGCAACCGGATCGGTCATACCCCTTTGATACAGTCTTTTTTCCACGATTCCACAAAGGGAGGAGGAGGGTAGGATAGGTGGGAACGAATTCAATCCACTTTCATAACTAGTCGCGTCGCCGGCTGTCGGTCGTCTATCCTCATCAAGACGTGGACAACGTTGGCTGGTAGCTTTTGCGACGACGGCGGTGCGATCCGTCACAAAAGCTGTTATAACAAGATGATTAGAGGCATATAGCCGGCGACGCGGCATCCGACGTATATAGAGCAGGCCGAGTCTGTTGGCCGGCGACTGTTGTTTTATTCAAGAAACTGAATATTGAAACGAAAGTCAATATCGGTCGGTCGCTTTCAGGCGTGGAATGGATGCGTCGATATCCCATTGCTTATATGAATACAAGCAGAATATATCCGGGAGAACGTCTGGACGGATTGGCACATCGACGAACCTCTAACCATCGTCCACCATCAGCCGCCATCCCATCATCCCCCACCAAGGCTGGGGGGCTGTTCGTCGTCGATCGTTTCGCGTGGCAAACAAGCAACCAGGGGGTAGGAGAGAGGCAAATTACTCGGCTATCTAATTGATCGGGCGTCTATCGTTCGCGACTACCACGGACGAACGACGACGGGCGTCGTCGTCGACGCAAGCGTCACCCCCGGTGCCGTCTAATGGCCGACGAGAGAGCGACGACGTTATCGTTGGAAATTACGTCGCCCCCGTCGAAACGCTCGTCTGAAACACACTCCACGGGGTTTGTTCCGAGGATGTTTGTTAGCCGACCGGTTCCACGAACGGGCACATTAGTTTGTCGTCCTGGAAATTCCTTTCAATATTGATTCACGAGCTGATATATACCTGCCCGGCCCGCCATGTAGATGTTGTTTGATGAGATATTAATGTCGTTCGAAGTAGGCGGTCCCCCGTCTTGATAATGTTTAATGTGACTCGGCCACGCCGCTATCGATCGACCCAATAACTACTCTCTCACTCTCTCTCCCTGTCTCGTCCCAATGATTATTAGGGAATGGGGGATGAGAGTTCGCGACCTTTAAATTCGCGACATTTCATTGCTGTGGAATTCTGGAGGAATATCGTAGGAAAGATCTTCATCTTACGATGATACAATGCTTTTATCGGGTCCCATGGGAATCATCGACACGGAATTCCCCGACACAGTTTTCACCGACTCCAGATTTGACAGACAATAATTTTGACCGCCACTGATTTGACCGAAAACGATTTTAGGTTCGTTGGTGGTCAAATTCGTTGTCAATCAAATCCGATGTCGGTTAAATTCATTGTCGGTCAAATCTGGAGATTTCCCGGGCTCTAGATTTGACCGACAGTGATTTTGACTGGCACTAACTTGACCGACAACGATTTTAGGTTCGTTGGTGGTC
Organism: Lasioglossum vierecki; assembly: GCA_028455595.1. Taxonomy (NCBI): domain Eukaryota; kingdom Metazoa; phylum Arthropoda; class Insecta; order Hymenoptera; family Halictidae; genus Lasioglossum; species Lasioglossum vierecki. Next base: position 3,110,385 of record CM052344.1, on the reverse strand, counting down.
AAATTTGTTGTCGATCAAATTATTTGCCGATTGAATCCGCTGTCGGCCAAATTCATTGTCGGTCAAATCTAGAGTCGGTGAAATTTTTTACCAGATACTGATAATGATTTTCCGTTTGCCGATCGCCTCTTATCGTAATGAAGGGTCCCCATCGGACTGCACTAATCTGTTTTAGATTCACCGTGAAGTGGTCTACAGCATCGGTAAACCAGTCTAAATCCCGGCATGCATTGTGACGGTAGACAAGCGGTGCACCGTGTCAGCCGTGAAAGGGGGGGTTAAAAGTGACCAGTAAAATCAAGAGGTCGAAAGAGAGGTCTAAATCCCAGATTGGTCGGCAGCTGGTCGTTCCGTTCAGAAAAGTGGATCAAGTTGTTTCTGTAAACGCCGGTTACACAGATGACGCAGACAGCGAAACACGTGCACGTGTCCACAGTTCTCTGTTGTCGGAGTTAGGCAGCCGTTTGCGCGCACGCTCGTCTGTGTAGGAGACGTGGGTGTGGAGAATGGCGAGGCGGGGATGGGTAAGGGTGGGAGGAGAGCGAGAGGACTGTGGTGAACCAAAGCCGGGGCTCATACAGAAGTGTTTAGACTTTAGGATGCACATGGGAACGTGCGAATCCGGAGGACGCGGTAACCCGTATTAGGGTCACGTGCAGATTTGCCGAGGTGAGACCCTATCTTATGCGTCCCACGTACACTCATCTCGGAATCAGAGACCCGTCATAAACGATGCAAGGAATATATCCTTCTTCAGGCCGGTCAAAATTCAGCCTCGTGGAAATCTTGCCGACCCATATACACAAGCCAACCCCGAGAAAATAGTTCGTCACCGGCGCGGCCGCGTGTCGAGTGGCCAGATAACGTTCGCAAATCGGCCCGCTAAACGCGCCGACCCCGTTTCGTCACCTGCACACACGGGAATAATAAATCTGTCCTGTTTCCACCTGTCTTTTCTTCATTTTTACCCGGCACGCTTACCCGCGGTAAATCACCGAAAAAGAACCATAGGTCCCCACGTAACAGAATAAACGAGACAGTGCTCCTGAGAGAAAGAAGTATTCTCTATAAGCAGACTAGAAAGCTTAAATGTTTGTTGGCCAGGATCGAGTGTTCGAACGGAATTTCAATAGGGCCGGTAGAAAAAAAGCGACTCGAGCACAGGATTAATTACAGGGTGAGCGTGGGGCAAACAGGAGTAGGACAAGAAGAGGGATGTTCCTCGGTCGGCGTAAATCTAATTCGTAGGAATCGCGGTAATCGATCGCCCGATGGTCCACTGTCTCATAAAAATTATTCCGAGCAATTTACATTTTTATTAAATGAATGGACCCCATTTATCCGCCGTCAGATAGATCGTCCTTAAGCCATATTCTCCGGCGGCAGCTGCCGGGGGCTTTTGTCTCTTTCCAGGCAGGACGGTCGTGGGCGGGCGCCGTGCCGGTGCGATCCAACTTCTCGAACTCTTTGATAAAGTGGTTACCGGGATGCACCGGTGCAGCTCGAGGCCCCCACCCGCCCGCTTCTCCACCCCCAACTTAAATAAGTAACCACGGACTCGCACTTGCCAGCACAGCCTACCGCGATAAACAAAAACCGAGAGGCGGGGGACGTCGGGAGGTGTTAAAGTGGGCGGTGGGTGTTAAGCGGGGGCGGGGGAGTGTTAAGTGGGTGAAGCGGACGACTACCACTACCAGGGGCACATTTTCGAGTCCTGCATACGCTTAATGTCAGCGCATTTGAAAATCAGGACAAGGGCGTAATTACGCGTTAAGAACTCGACGAAGAGCTTTCAAATTAAGCAAGCGGCTGCAATTTTCGGCGGCCTTTCGACGCGTGCACCTCGAGCACGAGGAGGAGGAGGGAGGAGCCCAGAGAAACGTGTGTGGCAGCGTGTTTACCCCGCCCCTTTTCGTTCCCGTGTTCCGCCAGTTTGTGAATACGGGATAGGAAATGGAGAAGAAGTGGTGATCGATCGCTGCGGACGATATATCAACGCGGCCGTTCATCTATTTTAACTGCATAATACGGCCTCGAACTCGAATATCCTGAAGGGGTTGGACTGTCTACTTCCACATTCGTTTTACTGCAAACAAACATTTATTAATACACTTATACGTGTGTTAATGCTAACGCAGGATCTTCGGCAACAGGATAATACCGAATCGACCATCGCCAGCTATGGTGCACCATGGGTGCGTAAAAAAGACTGAGTAGTAACCAAGCAGCTATAAAATAATCTTTTTAGAATAATACATGTTAGAATATATTTTTTGTTTAATTTGTTACTTAGGTATTTTTATAAATTTGTTAAGAAACCATTGTATAATAATATTTATATTGTATAATAATAAAACAATTTCGAAAGGCTATCGAAAGTGAAAATATGTGTGACAGATACTACGTATGGGGCTTTAGAGAGATTGAGAAAGGTGTGTGTCTAACCTGGAGCAACATCTCACAGGAATCGTACGAAACGTCGGTACATTTACTCACCGCTAAGTCCTCAGCTATTCCGGCAACCTGTTAATCGATCGGGCCATCATGAAGATTCTCGCTCCAACAAAAATGATCATGGGTATGGTTCCCGCAAGCAGTTCCCATCGACAATCAGTCGCCCTTTGAAACCGGTCGGTGTGGAAGTACGAAACGGTTCAAGGGAAGGAAATAAGAGAATTTGTTGACGAGCAGCCCCGACGATGAAAGTTCATCGATTCCGCTCGCAGTCACAGAAGCAGACTCCCCGCGGTGCTCGCCGAATGTTTGCTCTCGACCACTCAGCCACACATTTCATCCGCATGCCTCGTTACACGGCCGTTCCTCCTCCCTCCCCTTCCTCTCGTGCTCGGGAAACAATTGAATTCTTGCTGGAACACGCGCAAACACACACACATATACGCCCACGCTTACGCACAAAGAGAGAGAGAGAGAGAGAAAGCCCCCCGCGTTCGATAAGGAGGCAGGGGGCTCTTCAGTTCGTCGGGTATTTATCGAAATTATTTGATATTCAGCGAACGCCGCCCGGGGTATTGCAGACACGAATTAGGTAGAATTCCCAGGTATTGCGTTACATAATTACATGCCCACTTCATTATTGCACCTGCATACGTGTGCGCGTCGCGTGATGAGACTGCCTAGGTAGTGAGGAGTGGAAGAGGAGAGAGGAGAGACATACGGTCACGAGCGGGTAGGGGGTTACGGTATGATGGTAACGGTGGTGGGGGGACAGGGGGTTAAACCTTCCGCGGGGAATGAAAATTCAGTTCGACGTGCAATCACTGAATTTCAGACACGCGTACGTCAGTAAATTGCCGTCGATACGGAAATATCGGGTTGACGCATGAATTGCGTGCACGTGCGTGGGCCGTCCCCTCCTCCCCCCGCCCTTCCGCAACGCAACGGTTGCCGATTATATATTTATACAGGAGGCATTGCGATTACACGACCGCTCGGATCCGCGACCAGGTTGAACGTTATAATTTTAACGAATGTTAAATAGCCGATTTCCCCGCGCGTACGCGCGCTCCGTGCAGGTAAATATTCATGCACGGATATATGCATACGTACGCTCGAACGAGCGCGCGCGGCCATATTCGGGGATTATTGCCGCGAACCGACGGTACACGAAGGCTTTATACGGTCTACGATTTTGTTCAGCCTCGGAACTGTTGACCGTGTGTATAACGGATGATCTTTTTCTACCCTTCTCCCTCTCTCACTCCTTTTATTTTTCCCATTGTTTTTTATCCAGCCAGTGTCAAAATATTTTTGAAAACTGTTCAGTTTACTCACTGTTCCGAGACGGTTCACGGAAATTATTGCTTAACCCTTTGCAAGGTTGAGACACCTGGAATCATTAAATTCTGTATCATATTTATTATTTTATGCATATGAAATTGATGTAACACACCTTCTACAATACTTAACCGTTTAGTGTTCGAGTTGGTACCAATATATAAAGATGGTGTGAAAAGAAAGGTGGTGTTTCGTCATATAGGGTTAATCCTAAACGAGTATCATTTTTCTCTAAAATGCCGATTAAAATTGCTAACTGTTGACGTTCCATTCCTTTGAACCACCAAAGGAATTTCTAACAGCAATTTTCCAAGGCTAAGGATAATTGTGGGAGCGCGAGGCTTACGTACGAGCGGGCTTAGAGCACCAGCATAATCATCGGAAGAAACGGTTCCTTCCTGGAGCCTCGAAAGGAACGCGCAGACTAAGTTATCGCTGGCCGTAATTCCCGAACGCAAATTCGGGGCTGTATCAATAATTGCACACGTCACCTCATCAATTAAACCCGATTCATTAAGCTAAAGACAGCAGCCGGAAATGAAGGGAATCCTCTTAGAGGGTAGCTATCGCGCAAATTTCTCGGATCACGCAATGGGGAGTATCTAAATTTCCAGAGTCTAGGGAACTCTGTCTCTCGATCTCTCTTCCTCTCTTCCCCCATACTGTCCATGTAACTAACTTTCGTCTTTAAAGTCTGCGCGAGTGTGTACATTAAGGTCTTTGTACGTAAGACCTAGCCCAGGTACGGTCTCGATCTCGACTCGTGCATCTTGCATCAGTTCTCCTCTGAGAGGTAAGGTCGACCACGCCGGTTGATACCGGTAGTACTTCCTAATTAACTCTCTGGATTTCCTTGCACGCCTCCGTTGCAGTGTCATTATCCCGGCGCCGAGTTGGAAACCGAGTGTTGCTTACCCATCAGCCGACACACTGCTCACCGAACTTGCTCGGCCGCAAAACCATTTTTCCTAATCGTCCTTCTACAATTCATATCATCAAAATCATATATTTCTTGTCTCGAGATAGTTTGTGGAAAAGGATATCAACTAAATGGTAAACCTTACATTTAGGGGAGGCAGCCGATGACCTTGGTCTTCACATAATTTTTGCCAGTAAAAATTCATTGAATAAATTTAGTTTTCAAAACTTTCACCTAGACAAATATAAAATAATATAATTAAAAATATAATCTGGAATGCGAAATAATAATATTCTCCGGTTTTTACGTCCACGACCTTCGATAACTATTATGACATTTGGTTCGTGTGTAGAGCAGAAAGTTTTCTGCAGCGTTTGAACAGCCTGATAGGCAATCGATTCGTGAGAGTTTGATTTTCTACACGATCGAAAATGTCTGGAAAGATACCCGGTACTTCTAACATGGCTGCTCGTATCAGAAGGGAAGTGAAGTCACCTGGGATGACCCACGAGGTAAGGTATAGCTTCGGGATCCCCAACGGTCCCACGGGCGTTCCGCCTATCCAGGTGGTTTTATATCAGCCGATTTTAAAGTCACCGTCAGATGTAAAGTTTACGCGGGTCCTTTGCCGCTTTTTCCATCTCCTCGTTACGACCTTTCATCTTTCCCAGTCCCACCGCAACGCAGCACGTTGGGGACACCTGTCTCATTCACCTAATAACAGCGACTCCATTCGGCTAATCAAACAGCACACAAACTAATTCACTACCACTTAATTGGACCAATTAATAGTACATCCACTGCTGTATCTCCCACAGTTTAGTCTCGGGACAGCGTTCAACCGACAAAGTCGTCCTTAATATTAAATTTTTAACACCGAGAGCGATTGAAATAAACGACCCTGCGATAATTTTCTGTTGTGTTGTCGGTAACTGTAGAACAAAAATTCTACCGAGTGTCGGTGTTAGCCGTCTGGTATTTCCAGTGTGAAACAACTTTGTTCCGACTGGAAATTTAACGCGTACGAGCAAAAATAGTTAGAAATGTTGCGCGTAAACCAACGAAAGCTTTGCTGAACGAACTGCTGCGTAAAACTAGAGAACATCAAAACTTCTACTTCTGTGAAACCTTGAATATGGACCAGCTAAGGACCGACTATGACTACAAGTTGCATACACGGAGTAAATATGTATTCATGGATACACGGAAAACCCCTTGGAACACGGTAGACTGTTATATTTAGAGTAATAGAACGATGAAGGAGAATCTGCGCGAATGAGATCAAATAAATACAAAAGACGGTAATTAATATAGAAATGGTCTGCTTACTCCGATTTTGATGAAATTTTAATATGTTATGCAGCAACACGTTCTGAACAACTTTTTCCTTTTCCAATATAGGGGATCGCTTTTACTTTTCGAGATATTTGCAAAAAACTATCGCTAATACTGTATTGAATTTTTCGTATTCCTGCACGATAGTCTTTTGCAAATATTTCTAAAACTAAAAGCAATCCCTCTATATTGGATAAGGAAAAAGTTGTTCTAAATGTCGAAAACTATAACATATTAAAATTTCATCAAAATCGGAGTACCTTTTCTATATAATTACCAAAAAAAACTGTCTAACCTGCTTTCTCCCTTGGAGCTATAAAATAGTGAAGTTGTTGACATGATTTGGCGTAGAAAAGAAATTAATCAAGCCTAGAAGACTCATTTCGAGAGTTATTTAAATCTCTTTCTGTTGGACTGTTTGAGGGGAGTTTTTATTTATTTAGGTCTCGAAACGTGACGGAGAAGAGATGAATCTTAGCTCGGAATGCGGTCGTGAGTAATTTGATACTGGTCCATCATTCACTCGAAGGGGACTGGACTGTAGCATAGTTTTTTTTATCACCGAAGAGAACAGATGGCGAGCCACCATGCGTGAACAGATGTCAGCACCGCGCTGTCCCCACCTTTTTCTAAATTCGTCGCCCACGCCTGCTAATTAGACAGCATTGTACATTAATTACCATTTTCCATCGCGCCCGCTCGTTCTACGAATAATTTAAACAAGTAATATAACCGGCGAACGACGCGCGGGCGAATAATATTTTTTCATTATTTTCATAGTCAGCGTGGAAATGTTTCATTGAAAATCTTGAAAGCAGAGAAGGGTGGAAATGACAGATTTTTATTTTTCATTTGGCCCATCAGCAATTTTCAATTCGTGTCACGTGTACCGAAATGTTTTGTGAATTCGAAGGTTGTTTATTGCGAAAGCGTATATAAAAAAATGTACAGTGCACGTAGCCCGAAGGGCGCGGGAACATGAAACGCATTCGCTTGTCACAATTTCATGATATCGATAATGAAAATAAAAAAAGGTCGCCGTTAATAACTTCAATAATTAGTAGCACTTACCGAGACACGACCCGAAGCTTGCTGGAATTTATTGGACAACCAGTAGACACGGGCAAGGGAACAATTCTACTCACGCGTGAAACTTAATTTTCAGTAATAAATGAATTATTTCCAAGCGCGAGAATGCAAAAACAGAAGTGAAACGATTCCGAAGGGTGCGAGGATGCATCGAAAGTCCGAAGTTACAAATATCAACGTTGATGCTCGATAATTTGTTGTACAGTTTGCCCGGAGGAACGTTCGAAAATGCCAAACGCAAAGTTTACGTGCCTCATAAACCCAACTAAACCAGTCGAGTGAGCGGAATAGGTGAGAGAAGAAGGGCAGAGTGAGAGGGACGTGGGAGTGGGGGGAGAGAGGTAAGGGAGAGAAGAACGAATATCCGGGTGCTTAATTTACAGCGGAAATGTTTCCATTGAAAGGAACAGCCGGATTGAAAATCAGGAGCACACGAAGTTGCTTTCATTAACTTCCTCAACTACGTAACATCGACCAGGGCGCGCGCGCGCGATAGTAACTATCGCGGAACAAAGTGTTCAGTTTTAATTACACACTCGTTGAATAGAGATAGACACCGTGGGCGCCAGGAAAAACCAAATACACGGTACCGTACACGAGGCCCGCATGTACACATCCCGGTCGACGACGGGTGTACACGAATTTATTATGCATGCATGAATTCGAAACGCACACCATTCAAAATTCATACTCGAAAAGGCCGACGTATTACCGGACGCTTTTTCAAACATGAAAATCAATCCGACTCCTGCTCGACAAGACGCGAGACTCCTCCTCAAAGAAAGTACTATAAAGTCGTTTATTGATCGTCCAAGTGGGATAGGTCAACCACTAGTTTAATAAGTAGTATAAATGAATAACAAGTTATACAAGTAGTCCAGATCAACCACTAGAGAGAACAAGTAGCACAGATCAACCATTGGTCAGACAAGTAGCACAGATCAACCATTGGTCAGACAAGTAGCACAGGTCAGCCGTTGGTCAGACAACTGATATTGCTGACCTATACTACTTGTTTCACCTGTGACTGACATATACTACTGAGAATATTGGAACACGACTTTGTGGAACATTTTGGTGTACGGAAAGCTGTGTTTAAGTGACCCGGAGAACCTCGTCTGCCAGGAAGGATGGTTCGCGCATAAAAGCTGGAACGATCGCGGTGTTCGCGGGGAAATTCATTCGAGGTTCCGATAGGTTCAAGGAACCTGGAACGATGTTGCGTCCTGGAAGGCTGGAATATTTTTTCCAAGGAAAAAGTGATGTCCGGTTCGTTTCCAAAGGCAATCTCAACGGTGCGGCGCAGCGGAACACGCCCGGTAATAATAGAAAATTTCACCGTACACAAATTATCTGATAAGCCGCAATCACAACACACTCCCTGTCGATCCGGCACGAAGTTAGGCGAAAAAGTGGTGAACTGTATCGCATTATCGAAACGTCACGAAAGCTTGTGTACTTTACCGAACGCCGCACAATAACGAAACTATCCTCTGGTCATCTGGGTTAGATATTCTATGCAGCATAATGGAAAGTAAATATACATTTTAAAAATATTTTAAAATTGTTCGATGGAGAATTTAATGTATGGTTGGAAACCGTTGTGGAAGTGTTTTAAAGTTTCTGGGGTGGGGGAATGAGGATTATTCAAATGTAGGTGGTAGAAATTTTTTCCCGAAGATATAAAGTTGTTTTAAATATTTTACGGGATTCTTAAGTCACGAATGGCCCCAGCGTGCAATTCGACGGGCTCGAAGACACATGGGAAACAGAACCGTCTAAAAGTTTGATCTTAATTCTACATGAAGGGCCGTCCCTCGATAAGAGCATAAAATAAAACTGTAGTTGGAGCGAATTCACGTTTCGAGTAGTACCGTGTGCCCCAACTCAAGTTTATACAACATACCGGAATTCCGAAGCGTTTCCATGCGCGACCTTAAAAGGACAATTTCGTAAATCAACCCCCGGCTACCACGAGCCCCGTTCGTGGGAACTTCGGGTAGCCCTTATCTCTTCGGCTCGCGCGGTCCACTTTGAACCCCTCTCGAACCCCCTTAATGTCTCGCCACGGTCCCCGGAGGACCATAGCCCCGAAGGTGCGAGGGTGAATTTTTTCGGTACGTGCAGTGAAAAGTGAAACGGACAGGAATTGGAGACAAATAAGAAATAAGTGGAGGTCTCGATGGCCGTGCACGCGGAAACGGAGCCCGTGGACGGCGAGACTAACCAGGTCGGCAATTAGCCATTAAAACGTGTCTCCCGCTGCACTCTCAATTCACACTGGAAATAATATTGACCCAAAAGACGTCACACTGTCGTCATAAAACTGCAATCATGCGGGTATTCTGGCCTTTTCATTTTCAGAAAATCAATATAATAAAAAAACATATAAATACGTATAAGAATGACCCCGAAGAGCAGACTACCCGCTTGAATTTATTCAGTTTTGCCCTTTCGCGCAGACGAAGAAAATTATGTCAGACGTACGGCTAATTCGGTCGATCGAAAACTCGAGACGCAAAATTGGAACATGCAATATGATTACGGGACGACGCTCTTGCGTGGAGATCGGTCATCCAGACAACGATATCAATAATACAACGAGCATCGGGCCGGATAACAACCGGGGAACGTGTGCCTTAACTACCGACAATCTCGTGTTTCCGGCATAGAATTACCAAATATCTGGTATTGTCTTTATGCATCCCGGACGGCTTGAAGAAAAATCAATGCTGCTGTGGCTGAACTCCGCGCGCTGCACGCGTGCATGTGACGCTTCCGTGTGGCTGAACGCGAGATCAGAGGATTAGAACGTCTGCGAGTAGGCCAGGAGAACGGAAATATCTGTTATTTTATTAACTTAAAAGCAGTGGTTATCGAAAATGTCAGGCCACTACTTTGTCTTATCAAATTCGATCACATTTAAATCAATCACGTCGTTCACTACATAAATAGATAAAAAGGTGATACTAATTCGTAGAATGCATTTTGCCGAACGTAGAGAAGGACAACTTCTTCATTTTTCATTATTTTTTGATGGGACTTCGATGAAATTATTTGTAGCATTTTCCTAATTAAAATCATACCAAATATGATACAATTCCGATGATATTTAATTGTCTATTATACAAGTAAATATCATCGGAATTGTATCATATTTGATATGATTTTAATTAGACAAATGCCACAAATATGGTCATCGAAGTCCCATAAAAAAATCAAGAAAAATAAAGAAGTTAGAAATTCGAGTTTCGTGGCCCTTAAAGGGGGTATACCCCGCAGTTGTGGGGACAGATCTGGGACATTTATGGATAAAATACTATATATCAAAATGACAAGTTTCACCATCAGTTGATCTGCGCTACTTGTCTGACTATGGTAGACCTATATTACTTCAGCACCCCTTATCGCTTGATTTGGCCAATTATACTGGCTAGATTTTGAGAATGGTTTCAGGATGATTTCAGCTCATTTCTAACACACGTTTTCTCGGTACGCGACGATCGTCAAAGAGCATTAACGTCAAGGCGATTTTGCGGAATAAAATACACTCGGCTGCCCGAAATAATCCCAATTGCTCGTTCACCCGTTGATTTTTATATGACAAAGCGTTTCGATAAGCTTTAAATATTCATGCGACATACTATCGCTTACACGTGCAGCCCTAAGTTATTCTTGCCTGCACTCGACTATCCGAAATTAAAACGGTGCGCTCTTTAAATCCGGATATTCAAATTCCGTCGGCGAAGCTCGGGTTTCGGTGTGAAATTTTTCAAAAAGAGTTGGAAAGTCGAAGCGTTTCCGAAAAATCCGAGAAAATGTCTAATGCCTCAGCGAAATAAATACGTCAGCGACAGATCATTCTTTCATGCGTCGATGAAGCGAGAACTGGGTTCCGCCTTCGAACTGGCCGAATGAAAAGCGTCGGAAAGTGAATTCAAGACGAGAGAGTGGGGGGAACGGGAGTGGGACACATCAATATTTGACGAATATCGAAAAGTCCCGCTCGGAAAATGCTAGTCGACTTTTAATGTTTCACGAGACATTCAAACTTTCAACTCGAGAGCCGGACAATGTTCCCGGGCGCGATTCGTTTGCGCGAGATCTATCGATTCGGCTTCCGGTTTTTCATTTATTATACAAAAAAAGAAATATAGAACGTTGAATATTTTCCTTGGGCGGGTCGCCGAAATTGTTGATATTCAGTCAACTAATTCAAAGATCCTGCTCGAGCCGCGGCGCTCATTTCCGGGCATTCTTCAGCTCGTCGAGTATTTATGAAGAAAAATCATGTTTCCGGCAACCGGTGTAATGAGATTTCGCAGCAAACACGTATAACAGTCCGGTGGTGAGACGGAGGAGGGGGTTAGCGACCGGTTAATAACTAGGAAAACGTCTCTTTTACCCTCCCGCGCCGTTGGGATACGTTTCAAGTATTTACCGACCGCGCTAATAAGAAGGGCCAAAGGAAAAAAAGTGGCAGGGGGTGGAGGGCGCGGGTACCGGCAACGATTAATATCGAGTTTATTAATGGAAGGACTCCTCTCTAACAAAGAGCCCGTTTCCCCGGACGTGACTACGAGGCCGTTTAGCGACTGTACAATTTTTTCCCAGGCCCGAGAGAGAGAGAGAGAGAGAGAGAGAGAGAGAGAGAGAGAGAGAGGTGCAGAGCATACCCCATTCTCACCGTTCATTTCTTTCGAGACATCATCCCCCCTCCGCGTATTGATATTTGACTTCTTTTATTGCGCATCCTTTGACTCGGTGCTCGCGACTTGATTACCGCCGCAAGAATAAAACGCGGGAGCGATATTACCTTTGATAATTCCGCGCCGGAACGGAGCAGACGTGAAACTTTATCAGCGTTGTCTGGACGAGCAGCGAGCCTCGGAATCGATGAGTCTCATACGAACACCGGCCCGTAGAATATTGCCCACGTGGTCTTGCTCAATTTTCCCTTCTCTTTATCAGCAGCCAAAGAATAGGAATTCTTGTTTCAACACGTTCAACGCCCCGTCAACCAATGGGTGACGGCTATGTTTCCGAGGGCGCCCCGTCAGCCATAAGTGGGTGACACTTTTCTTCCTGTAATTAAAACAAGATTTGGGAGTTAGTTTATGTGCGATGACTTAATTGGTTACAGTAATTCTTCAAGTTCCTGGCGAACGACTGATAAAAATGTCGCGCGTCGTTTCTTCGGATAGATTGTCTCGTTCCCGGCTCGCTGACAAATACGTGCCTGCAAATAGATCACGACATATCCCGAGAAAATAAAGCATGTGTCCGGGTATCTTTTTCCCTCTGTCGGCCCCTATGCAAGCGCGCGCGCGCGGGGGGAGGCGACCGTATCGCCTATTGGTATGCCAGTGACACGCGAGGCCAATTTCGTTACCGACGTCTGCGAATCGCTGAATATCATCTGGTCCATTGAAATTCTGGAATAGCTATGAGACGCGATATCGCATTTGTCTCCCTGACTGCGTTACCTAAACGATCGCGTTTTGCCGGAGCCCTTGTTCCAGGGGCCGCGCTGCGCCGCGTGAACGTGACTGCGTATCGATGACACTGCCGCCGTGTTTTTCGCCCCGAAATCCCATCGTCCCTGGTCCTTTGTCGGCCTCGATAATTGATAACAGGCCTGTTACACGCGCGGACGTACCCTATCGCCGCGGCTTTTTCGTCGGAAATTCATCATTATTCAGTCCCTCGTCCCGGACGTTACAAATGATCCGCAGCCTGGCGAGACCAACCCTGTCGACAGTCTCTCTCTCTATCTTTTTCCTTTCTCTCCACCGTTGATTACCGGGGGAGAATTAAAACGCTTACTAGTCGAGATAATGCTGTCGGTAATTGCGGCGGACTCGCGATTCGCAATTGGTATGCGTCGCATTGTGCCCAGCGACGCTCGAACAGAGCAAACACTCGAATAATATCAAGATTAGCGATGTTCCTAGCCCCGGGATAATCACGGTATTGAATCTGAATAACATCCAGCTAGCGAGTATCCTGTTCGCACGTAACAATCGAAATTTCCACCGAATTTCAGCCACCGTAAATATTCGACAGTGCCTCCCTTCCTGGAGCCTTACGTTGCTAAGAGTCCTTCAGGTGTGCCTATGTTATCGGAATTTTTCGTTCAGTGAACGGAGGTGGTGTGTCGGTGGGGACCATTTCTTGGTGACCACGCTGAGTACGAAGAATGCGATATGATTTTCTCAACGATTCTAACGTTTTCAATTTTACATAAAATTTTTCATTTCAAAAACATCGAATTTTCGGCTAGTGTGAGGCCAGAACGAGCCCTTAAGTCCCAGATAATAGCCGCTCAGGCGAAGGTGAACAGCCCGTAGGCCGATCAGTCGATGCCCCGGTCGGTGTTTTCGTGCGCCGGCACAGAGAGAGAGCGAATCATTGCAAATTCTCGTAATTCCCTCCCCATCTGCAGAAGGGTGGTTTCACGGTGTTCGTACCTGTGGTGGGGTGGTCCGGGAGGGGTGAAGGGGTGCCTCTTTCCTACGGCATGGTGGAAGCACCCAGGGGCAATTGAAACTCACGGCCATTTACTGCATTTCAATAATGGTTTCCCATCCCTCTGACCCGTGCTACCCCTTCCCACTACCCTCTCGCTACCCCCTTACACTCTCTCTCTCCACTCCCGTGTGCGTCCCGGGGAGAGCTCGTTCCACCCTCCTCCGACCCTACTTTCCACGTACGTGCAACATGAGAGTCCGACGTTGCTCCACGGCTCACAGTCGATTTACCCGTGAGCTTTATGGAACACACCGAACCCCGGCGAGTACGCAGAAGTAACCAACGGCTAACTATCCCGTCCGTGGGCGACTGTATTATTCGCCGGCGGCCTAACACAGCCACGTGCCGACTGCCGGCTAAGCGCACGATTTTATGTTTCTCGGAAAAGTCGTTACAGGGCCAACCCCTTCGACGCCGAGGGTTACCAACCTGCAAGAAAGATATGGTGGTGGTTAGGAGGTTGAAGGGGGTTGGACAGCTCCTAAATTGTCTCCTCGGTGTGGACCCCACATCTCTACAAAGTGAAGAAATTTTTTTAATATATTGTGACACGAATTTCGAACGAAAACATCAGTTGTAATACTCGAAATAAACTTATGCTTAGGAAAGCCAGCTCCGATAATCTTGACCTTCACATATGTTGTCAAAGACAACATTCTGAACAACTTTTGTAAATTATCTCGAAAACTGAAACCGAACACCGGGTGGTTGTAATGACAAAAGTTGTTCAGAATGTTGCCCTCAACAACATATATCAATATCATCGGAGCTGCCTCCCCTGAACATAAGGTTTAACAAAATAAAAAATGACGGGTACCTTCACTGAAAATTGGATTTTGTTTTTGGATTCTTGCAAATCGCCAAAATGGGCAGATCGCTTAACAGCGGTAATGGAAAGACATCGGCGAGGGTCGGTGTTGTCACGATTATTGATCAACCGGAATTGGAGCTGCCGGACACGACGAAGTTTGACAATGCGGCGACCTTTGTCACCAGGGTTGTTCGAACGTTAGCGCCACCTGAAACGTCGTGTTTGTATTATAGTTAGGGTACGCGTAGTCGAGCCTCCATCCCCCGACAACCGCGAATTGGAGCTTTTTCGATGTGGAGGTGGCTGGATACGTTAGGGGACGCGGAGGGGTGGAGAAGGGGTCGGTATAGTGAATGCAGTCGGCAGAAGCATGGACAGATATCGCGCGCAGATATCTGTATTGATGACAACCGCGGCGTGACATGTATCTTTCGCTGGCTGCTAATGGCTGAAATTTGTTTCGCTATTGCCTACAGGCGATCCGCCGATTTCCAGTTTCACAAAACTACCCTGTCCCCTATACTCGGGGACCCTATACCTCCATCGTACCACTGACACCACGACAACGTACCGTTTCGTCTCAATTACTACGGGGGAACTTCGGTCGAAGAATTTCAATTTAAACTGCAGGGAAAACGAGTGATAACACTAATTAGGACTTAACCCGAACATTATGCGCGCACTGTAAAACAAACTTTCGAAAAGTTTGATGGAAATCCACGGAAAACAGACTTTAAACTCGATACTTTGATCGATGATAAATTGTTGTTATTTCGCAGCATTTGTTGAATAACATCCACTCCACGAGTCCGAGAGGATACGTTCCTTTTTTTCAGCGGAAAATGTATTGTTTTTCGGGAAACGAAACTCCAGCGTACAACAAAAAAATGAGGACTGGGAAAAAAGATGATAAACATTTCACGCCGTTTAATGTTTGAAAAGCGTAGATTCGCGTGCAGGCAAAACGTCGATCAGTCATGCACGGTACGGCGAAACCGAAATCTGCGGATTTTAGCATGATAATGGTTTGACGGGCGCCGATGTATTTGCACGTTGAAGGATTCCAGGCATTTTTCAAATATTCAACGCCCGACGATAAACTTTGTACAATGAGAACCGAGGAAACCCCCAATAAAGTCCCCAGAGATACTGCGACGAGTCGTTGACACTCCAGAGATACTCCCGGGTCTGTCGCGACCCGGTTAAAATTCTCTACCTATGTCCCAGGTATCTCCTTTACTTTTCACGATGGAGAAAAATGGCGGAGGAAATTTTCCCAAGTTTGCCTTATTAAGAATATCAAGGTCATCGACGATTTTTTTACAGGGGATGCAAATTCTAAAATTAAGACACTCGGTCAGCCGATTGATCTTTTTTGTTTATGGGAGGCGTTCGAACGGAATGGCGCAACTTGGCATACCCGAATAACGAGAAACAGTCGGCGACATTTTCCGTCAGGATCGAAAGTTTTTAACGACCGTTTACGAGGCACGGGGCTTGTTAGGAACGGCAACTTCCGGGCGCGTAATTTTTTTAATGGTAAGCAGACACTTTTCCCGTGGAACCGGTGAACTTCGGAGGGCCTTGAAGTTTGTTTGGCTACAAGCGAAAATCAAAATTGCTTGGAGTGGCGATGGCGGGGGTTGGGAGGGGGTGGAAGTGAGTTGGAAGAGCGTTCAACGACGGACACGTACACGGACCAACACCGATACCTGTCGGTCACGTAATTGGTGGAGCGGTGCCGGATAAAAATGTGGAAAACGCGTCCACCGGTTCCCTCTAAAACAGATGTTACCTAGAGAGCAGATTCCCAGGGCTCTCGTGTCCGCGTCAGACAGAACGGAGGACAATGCGAGAGCACTCCTGGATTTAAATACAATAACCCGGGGCTATTGTAAAAAATATACACGGCCACATGCGCTCGCGTGATCGCGCGCGCGCGGCTGCACACGAACAGGGGACTCCGACGGCCATACATGCAATTCGATCAGTGGTATTTCCACTCGCCAAATAACAGGTATACATTCGATACCCAATCACGCGTGTTATACCATATTCTGATGACCATCCATTCTAGATGTCTCCGACCGTCTATCGCTTCGACAACTATGCACGCCGTGCACGATTATTTCGGAAATCCTCCTCGATTTTTCCGTCACCAAGAAAACCCCGATAGCTACTGCGCCGAGCAACGTGAATTTTTTACGAACAATATTTACACAGATTTTTTTCTGTATGCTTTTTAACCCTGGATGCGAACAGGGAAGTCGTTTTTATCTGCCACTATCGATTTTTCTAAAATTCCATTTTTTGAGATAAATTCTCATCTTTAGGAATTGTTTCTGTTCGAACCAGAAACGTTCTATAGACTTTTCCAAACCTACAAATATTTTTTTACAGTGCAATCATTCTGTCTGCAAGGATGTCGACCATTAATTGATCACCGACAATTTTAACGGAAAAAAAATAAAATATCCTGTTATTAAAAATTAAATAATTGCTGCAGCGCCGCACTGATATTGAATATTGGCAATGGTACTCAATATCGTTTTATGTAAATAAAAGTACCAATAATTTAATTGGTTCTTTTATGAGAAAATGTTTCACGCTGATCGTGTTTCGCCAATTTTTTAAAATTGTTAATTGTATGTTAGAAAAGTGGAAATAAATTTTATGACATGTTGCAGCAGAAATGCAATTATATGAACGATATAAAAATTGTAATTTAACAGTTTCGATCGGGGATCCCTGTTATAATAAAATTTCCAAGAGCACGGTTGAGCTTTTCCTATAATTTGTATCATATAAAAATAATTATAAAAAAGATTATCTTTCTAAGAAGATCGTGCCAAAAATGCTTCTTTGAGTACATATCAGATTATCTAATCATATCTCTTCATTTTTACGCAAGACCACTCTTGAAATCTCTTTTATTTACAAAATCTATCAGATTGCATAATGGTTAATCCCCGGAATAAGAAATCTGTAAGTCAGTTAATACCTTGCTCCACTGTAGTGAAAACTCTTATAAAAAGAAATAGTATTTATGCTATCTACCGTTTAAGAAAAATGTAAATCGTGATTGGAGACCTGAGCGCGACTACCAACGCGATTATGCGTGTAACGTACGATGTAATCGCATTTCTATGCATGTAACGGGCCATGTAGGCGCAGAGGATTATCTAATGGGCGACACATGTTGAGTAACCCCGACTATAGCGCCGGTATGAAGGACTTACTATGATCTGTGCGTCCCTTAACAGTCCCTTCACTCACTCCTAAGTCCATGCGATTTTTATTGGGAATTTCAAAAAATTCCAAAAAAATTCTTGAATAGTCTTCGATGTTTCTAGAACATTCCCTAATTTTTTAACAAAGCAAAATTTATATCTGAACTCCAACATAACTTATATTGATAAAAAAATTAAATTTAACCATTTGATAATTTTTATCAGGCAGCCATACATCGTTGAATACGTACCTCGCGAATCACATCCTAGAAGGCCGGGCTCGTCATCGTATCACATCGCACGATTCTCATTCATACTTTCATACACAAACACAAACATTCTCCTGGGACAGCCTTGAATGCAGTCACGCGTGCGATAAAATTCTTTTGTTGCATCAGTTCGCAATTGTTCGTAACGTCACGCAAACGGAATCTGGAAATATTTCGGTGAAAGTGAGTACTGATAGACAACGAAAATATTTATTACATAAATGACTTTCTTACAAATACTCGTGCGTTCTTGGTCAGTAAAAGAAATCGATCTGTGCATCATTGGAACGTCTCGAACTATTATCGCCTATTCTTCGCTTTCATTTGAACCCTACGATTTTTCCCTACTCTCTGGTTCATTTTCCCCCCTTTACTCTTGAAATCCTTCGTTCTACCCCCTTTCCTCTTGCAATCCATCCTTTTCCCCCCTTGACTCTTGAAATCCTTCGTTCTCCCCCCTTTACTCTTAAAATCCATCCTTTTCCCCCCTCTGTTCCTTGAATCACCCGGTTTCGACGGCCTCTTGTATTCTGAAACGTCCGCGGAACTGGCCCTCGTGTTTTGTTTATTACCCCGTTTTTTCCCACCAAACCCATACTTCGAGTCCTTCATTTTCTTCTTGGCTAGAGCCTTCGGATCAATCCCCTTACGTTGGGGCTTCTTCTTATCATCTAGGAAATCGAGATCTTGTCTCGCACCCTTTCGATACTTCTTCACCTCCTCCAACATTTTCCTCTTCTCCGCATGTTTCTTCAGTGTAGCTTCAACTTGCATCTGCTTAGCCACCTTCCTCTGCTGTCTCATCTGCCTGACCTTCTCTGATCTCTGTGCTATAGTCTGTTTCCTTGTCAGATCTTGCCTGACCTTCTGCATATGTGTATCCGACTTGGCCATTTCAGCAAAATAATCATCTGGCCTGGTCGTCGGCACTCCAAGATTCTTCAGCCTTGGGATACCGTCTAATACAGCATCCTGAGCCTGTCTGTGGAACATCGTCTCTCGCCTGAAGTCATTCAAGACAGGATCATCAGCAGGATCATATTGCGGTAACTTCTTGTTCCCCTTGAGCTCGTTCGAACGCCTCATCTCCTGCTGTTGCATCTCCATTGCTAACTCTGGAGCCAGCGGTGCTAGTCTGTTTATCATGTCCAACCTTTCCAGCCATGGCAGAGTGCACTTGAGCGCATCCAGTTTCTGTTTCATAAGATTCTGAAAAAACGATTTCAACCGTTAACCGTGTCCGCTTTGATATAACAACTCGATTCTTATCTTATCGTACTTACTACAGAATTTTTGTGCGGTTTATTCGTTTCCTCGGTGACTGTGTTCAGTCCGGGCTTCAGTAAACCGCGGGCGAAGGCTTCGCGCAGCTGTACACGTGAAACGAATGAGGTTAGAGTGGACTTGATGTTTACGGCGGGACTTGGTGTATAGAAAAATTGGGTTTACGTACTTCATCATCGGAACTGTTGTACTCGGACTCTGAATCTGAAGACTCTGCCACCTTCTTAGCCTTTCTCGCCGACTTTTTCACCTTCATTTCTTCAAAAACTATTCAAAAAACCAGGTACCTGTTTACTAAAGCCTGCACGACTGAACGCTGAGCTCCATCTACTGGAGAGGTAGTTCGTAACTCCTAACTGAACTAAAATCAAGATAAAATAAGGACACCAGTTTATTAATTAATTCATTCTAATCTCGCTTTTAGTATTTTCTCGATAAATATTGCTGTGTTATTTATCAGTAACTGAATAAATTATGTTCCAACATTTAGAGTATAAATTCACGATTACGTCGAGTCATCATGGTTTTCACTGATATTTTTTATTCGACCGATTATTTAATAATTTGTCAACGGTACAAAGAATTGGCAAGACTATTTTATTGTTTTATATGCTAAGAACGCGAATAGTATGATCAAAAAGTACGGAACCAATCATCGAGCATGCTCAGTTCGGGCTGCGCGGCAGATCGTTACGCGGAAAGCTGTCGTAGCTCGAGCTCTGTCGTATTCTTGTGCTCTATGCCAGCATTTTTTGTCACAGCTGGCTAACGACAGCGAAACATCATGACGGATAGTGATAAGAAACCGATGTCACGCGTACTAAAGCTCGCCAACAAGTTCAACTGCTTTTACCTGTCTGGTAAGTGGAACTGTTTGTCTCGAGCGCGCGTTAACTAGCCCTTGTTCCCGCCTATCCAAAACTAGGATGAATAGAACGTAGAACACGGGTTGCTTTGCGACCTGTCTACTGAGATATTGATTTCGAGTCTGTTGTGTATTCTTTCTGGTATTATTAACGAAATAATCACAGTTCCCCCGATTCCCCCCCGAGAAACGATATTTTATTCGTAAAAATTCGTTATCAGCAACGTTTCGTCCCCGTCCTAGGTCCGATCGCCCGATTTTTTCCTTTAATAAATATTTTGAGTGGCTGAGGTTGTATACATATATTTGTCAAAGTAGATGCCGAAAATATATCTTGTGTAATATAATTGTATAATGTATAGAATAACCGTAATTTCACGCGATACATCGACGAACACGGAAAATATTACATTTCAGATGTAATTATACATATATATTATGTATATACATACGTATATATTGAATATACATATATATTTTTTTTCTCTACAAATATACGCGTCACTCGCGTAAATTCGTATTATTCGATCCGTTGATCAAGAGATCTTGTTTAATTTTTTTGCGTTAAAGCCCCGATTACTTTTTTGTGTATTATATTTATTTTTATGTTTTGCAATGTTAGTGCAATGGACGCGGAATACGCTGTGTGTGTGAGAAAAAAAAAGGAAAAGTATATAGTTATGTTTTCCTAACTTGGAATACATGCTACAGGAATTAGGTTCCTATAGTCCGCTTGATGTTTTAGGTTTCCATACAGGTGAATGCAGGGCATTCGTTGTCGATGGACAACAAGTGGGGCTTGTGCGTCCAGATGTGATAAAGGAATTGTTAAATTACCCTCAGGTAACTCGGCAACCTAAATTACAAGGTCTTCGAACAGGTCTTCATGGATGTTTCTTTTTTTCAAGGTGTTCCAAGTACATCCGGAGTATGTGCAACTTAATCCAGCATATCGGGACTACGCCGAGAGGAGTGCCCGTGTTGACGAGGTTCTGAGGGAATGGCAGGCCGGTGGAAAGTTTGTGACCCTGCGGGGCTGGAGAGAGGAGTGTTATGAAGTGCGTGCACAGTTCAACACACCTCCTCTGTTCAAAATGGACCGATCTGCTACATGTAAGATCATGACACTTTTGAAGCATCCATGGTTGTTTTTCATCCATTTTTATCCTCATATTCCTTTATAAAGACTAACGCTCGCGCATCCCTCAGAAATTGGTCCACAAAAAGTATCTAGGTCAGTAGCACACTCCACTTTGAGGTCTAGATCAATAAATGATTGTGACCTGTTTCGTTTATAATATAATCTGAATGAGATTCTGATGCACACTTTGAACAAGCCTAGGACTAACCCAGATCCTACTTAACGCAATTTTTAATTAAATTTCGGCTGGAATAGACTGATTTAACCGCGAGAGTAGATCTGGAGGTTAGGTCTGGAATACCCTAAATGGATGTCCTTTCTTGACTACATCCAGTAACAAATATCCTCGTAAACAATAAGTCACTTACCTAGTTGTGATATGATTAAGATTAAACAAGGTTACCTTTTCTAGGTCTATTCGGGATCCGTAAGTACGGCGTGGACATTAACGGGTACGTCAACGACCCGGTGAAGGGTCTGTCAATATGGTTGCAAAAACGTAGCCCAAACAAGCAGACCTGGCCAGGCTATTGGGACAACATGGTCAGCGGCGGATTAAGTGTAGGTTATGGCATCAACGAGACCGCTATCAAAGAAGCCGGGGAAGAAGCCAGCATCCCCAATAACCTTGTTGCAAAGCTGAAGAGCGCCGGCTGCGTATCGCTATTCTTCGAGAGCGAACGAGGCCTGTTCCCAAACACTGAATTTGTCTACGACCTTGAGCTGCCACCCGATTTCGTGCCCAGCAACAACGACGGCGAGGTGGAGACTTTCGAGCTGCTTCCAGTCAACGAATGTTTAGAAAGGATATTGTCCTCGCACTTCAAGACGACATCAGTGCCAGTTGCTCTCGACTTTTTAATTAGACACGGTCACATCACCGCCGAGAATGGTGAGTAACGCCCTCTATGCGCATTTAGAAGCTCATGAAACAGACGCAATCCTGTTATGGCGTCCTGGGGTCCCTCCTAAAGCATTGAAAGACGATTTTAGAAAATTTTTTCGACAAGTCCCAGCGTGAGACTACGTTCAGGAAACAGGATATCATTTCAGGATTCATGTCCCCACAGACTTTGAGTCTGCATCTTGAAGAGACTAATGGATTGTAAACTATATTTCTGTTGCAGAGCCTAATTTTATACAAATCGTGGAACTGCTTCATGTACCCCTGCAGACCCTGTACAATCAACCACAAAAAAAGTGTAAAATAGCCACCAACGGCGAGGCGATCGAGTCCCTAGACAGAATTTAAGTTTAACCTAGATTGTAATTTTAAAAAAATGAGAAAAAACGACGTTGGAATTGATTGAATTGAACACGATTGGGGTTGAAGCTTGTTTTTGTGGTTTTCTTGTATTCGGTCGATTCTTCGCAGATTTTTCTAGTGAATGGTGCAGTTTTTTCGTATACGTAAAGGCTTGCAGATATGTTCATAAAACTGCCAGGTAGTGGGGGAGCGGGTTTTGTTATGAAATTCGGATTGGTTGTCGTTTTGGGAAATGTTTAATTAAATCGATCTGATACGTTTCAACGTTAACGGCGTCCGCGGGACGCTCGTAGGATCCATTTTGTTGCTATCGGGGTGAATATTATACAATGCTGGACGAAATTGTTCGCACAGTACAATTTTTACGCCGTGAACACCCATAATTGCGAACAAGAAAATTTTACCAAACGTTTCATTGTCAAAATAATACGGTATTTGTACATTTTAGTACATTGTGTAGCAAAACGATGGTAATATAAATTTAATTCTATAAAAGTAGTAACAAAAATATTTTCCGTGAGTATTTACATTGGCATACTCGTGTTTTACACATTTTGTTATTGCTTCTAATTTTAGCGATACTATTTTTTTGTTGTGTAATGTACCAGATTGTATAAGATATAGTTATTGTAAAAGTGAAGGTTAAATTTAATTTATTTCTTGGTTGTGAGTATTTGTTTTTCTTATTTTATTTTATTTTTTTTATTGTACTGGCCCAGTATTGTGTATCGGTAATGAAAGTATTCCACGAAAATTTTGATCGCGTGTTCGATGACTATAACAGTGGTATAGGGTAGAGGATCATTGGATCAGATTCATCGCCGTCAGGCCGAAAAACTTCGTTGAGAATGATTTAACCGATTGCGAGCTTGTTGGAGTTCGATCTGATTTATTGTAAAATTTCATGGAAAATACAGAGAGAGAAAAAAGAGATACGATGTGTTCGACGAGACGATCTTCGAATTGCTTTTGGTTCACGCTACATCTTCCTTTTTTTGTGTTTACCGATAGAACTGAATCTTGTTGCACAACAGAAAAGAGCCGAGGAAAATAGCAATGATAATGATAATGATGATTTTTGTCGCCGACTGTACGAGAGAAAGAGAAAGAGAGAGAGAAAGAGAGTATACATTCGAACGAGATACAAATGACTTTTTGATGTAACAACATCGACGTTGAATTAGAAGTATTATATTAACGCAGCATTCCAGACACATAGATTTAAACGTAATTAAACGTAACGTTTTTGAATTCTAAGCGACGGGAAAGGTAACAATAGTTTTTCGCATAATCGAACTTTTGTACTAACGTTTGTGATCGAAGACTTTTGTACTAACGTTTGTAATCGAGACTTTTGTATACTAAACCAAGAGAGAGAGACACGTAAAACACACGAAAAGACAAACGCAAGGACTCGTGCGCTTCTTTCTGATCAATCATAATTGTACGAGTCGACACTACAGTGGGCAGTAATATTCTGATATTCTGCGTAGGATTATAAACACGAGACAACATTCACAGTATTATCGAACGTGAATGCACACAGTATACCGTTTTGATATGTTGTAACGAGAAAATTTCATAGACGAACTCTTGTCGACGTATGTGTTCTTGTAACCCAACTATGCTACCAACGAAAAATGCTTAGGACCTAGCATTTTCTCTTGATTACCACTGTCCAACCAATTTTCACTTTTTATCTTCTCGAAAACCAGTCGACGATTCTTCGATATTCAAGGAAAATCACTTTAGCAACTTTGGGAGCTTTTTCAGAGATAATTGTAACAGTTAAATATCAAAATCAAATTTCTCTAAAAATGAGACAGGATCAAAAAATGATTTTAGGATTTGCACTGGTTGTCGAAGTGTAAAATTGCTATTGGACAGTGGAAAGTCACCGAGAGTGGGAACAAAAGTGTTCGTATTGTTCATTCTATGTAACGTAGCTAGACTTTTCATCAGACCGTGATAATCATGAAATTGCAGTATAGTTCTCATCCTCCCCCCTATGTTTTCCAAACAGAAAATTCGAAAAACAGTCGAAACGTTAAATGTAGATAAAACCGATAAGGTATTTCTTTGACGTAGACGCCTTTCCGTTGCTTCGACACTGTAAAGTGTGATCGAAGTATTCTAAGCGTAATAGTGTTTAGTTTTATTGGAACTAACAAGAAGGAGTATCGAACAAGTATAACCCTCGTGAGGTGGATAATTTTGAAAATTTTATAGCAACTGGGGCTAAATCTACTCGAATCCTTGTATTCAAAATTTTTTTATCATTTTTTGAACTTGATTCATTGAGATCTAAATCTTGTTGCAATAAATGACGATGTGATCTGCTGAGAAAATTGGAATTTCTGGAATTGGAATATTTGTGGCTCTGGGTCAAAATGGACCCACGCCGCGCCGTCCGAGGGTTGATACTTTTCTAACGAATGATTCTAATAACATACTAGTCATACTCGTCGCCGTCTTATACTTTTAAACATTAATCTGGTCATGAAATTTAGTTTCTACGATCCGCGTTCGTTTTTAAGAGGGGATTAAATGATTAATTAACAATTTACCTTCGTGGCGCCATGACTGTTTCGTGATAGTGCTGATGGGTACGGCTGGCCATACTGCTTGACACGCATGGAATGATATAATTGTCAATGAATAGATTTCATCCGGATTCTTCGACGTCATCGCTTCGTTCAGTGTGATCGATTGATTACGTTAACGATTATTCACCGTTTGTATTTTTTAATCATTTATGAAATAAAGAAAAATATATAAATAAATAACAAAAAAAAAAAGAAAATGAGGACGAACAATGCGAGGGCGGATTGCTCGATCATTCTCTCATTCGTTGTATTATACGAGTGTATTACGGATTGTACTTAATCTTTTTCACCGATTCTTTAGAAGCGTATCGAATTATTAACATATTTCTCTGTTATTAGATATAATCATGTACCGATCATTAAAATAGCAGGAAGAAAAGGGCGAATCAATTGCAAAATGATATTAACATAACGAGTATATAATTCAGATGCTTTGTACTTTACGAATGTATTCCTTCTTCAGTTTATGTAAAATAACACATGCAATAATAATAAACTAATGTTAACAGACCAATGTTACAGTTCTGCGAGGAAGAATTAATTTGAAATAAACTTCCAACTAATTACGCTATTATCATTCATACAACCAGCCCCATAAGTCTTCAAATGTAAACATGTCATTAATGTTTGTACATTGTACATTTAATTAATTAATAAATATATATATACATTGAAAAAGCAAAAAATGAAAAATGACCTAGCATGGTGGTGGGGGTAACATGTAAAAAGAAAAGCTTGGTGGGGTGGTAGGACTTTGTGAGTAGAAACAAAACCGAGCGTACCAGTTGCCTTTTAAACCGTGTTGAGGAAGCATGCTTCATCCTCGTGTCCGAATCACTTTCGGTTTAAATAAATCTTGCAATTTTCCACCCCTTCCGTGTTGATTGTTCACAGTGTTCTTATTTTTTATTTTATGAAATGTTCAACCAAAAGAAAACAGTGATTTAACACTTGTGTTTTTTTTTGTTTAAAGGTACGCTAAGCGAGTCACGATTTACAAAGCTATGTCACTTGTTGGTTACAGTCTTGTAAATATTTTGCGCGTGACCGTTGCACCATGTTGCGAAACTTTTTCTTACACGTTAAATTTTTTTCAATATATTATGCCAATGTCATTCTAGTTTTTCTTTCTCTTTTCAAGCTGTTCATGTTACTCTTTTTTTTATTTCATAGAACTAATTTCTGTCTGTGGTCTTTGTGGCACTCTCACCGAAACGTTCTCCATCCTCTTTAATGGAAAATACATTGTGCCTTGGATATGCAACAGATTTCGTGATCGGTAAGTTTTTGCTCCAGCTTTGAATAAGTCCTCGACTCACGCGGTTAATTCGTTCCATTTCGTTCCGCGTAAATCGAAGTGCCTGAGCTTCATCGTTGAAAGGTGTTTTTTTTATTAAACACTTTAGACATCAGAAAACGAATTTGTCCAGTTCAGAATCGGTTTTCTGATTCGCTTATAAAAATCCGCGTAAATCGAGGACTCGCTGTATTTACATTCATATTCAGTTTAATGAAAGCGTGACTGGTCGAATGTATTTTTAAAATATTCAAATTATCGATACACAAAGATATCGATTTTACTTGAATCGACATTTGAATTTTGCCGCACGTCCGCAGCACTGTATGACAAGTTTGCTGGGGCAATACACCGGTAATGGTATTCTCAATGCGTGAGAAATACGGAAGTGTAGAGTTCAAAAATGTCGGCCACTCTGAGCAGGAGAGTTTTAACAAACTTGTGTAAAAATCATCTCAGAAAATTTCCAATACGAACGAGATTGATTAGATTCAGCACCACAGCGAGATACGACAAACCTAACCTAGACAGTAAGAGTGATCCAGTTCCTGAAACAATTTCTGCCGCAGTGCTGAAACACTTCGGCGGTCCTCTGGTTGTAGAGCATTTTGAGCCTCCGAAAATATCGCAACCGAACGAAGTAAGTTCGCAAAATGACACTAAATCACGTGGAAAACCTCGTGGACCGAGAAAGAAAATATGAAATCATTCCCTCCGTTCCTAAGCACTAAATCAAAAAATGATTTACACTGCCAGGTCGTTGTAGACGTGCAGTATTGCGCTCTGAGTGCATCGGACGTCCTGCTAGCCGAAAATTCGTACACCTTTGAACCGAATTTACCAAAGATACTTGGTCAGGAGTTCGTTGGCACTTTGGTCCAGATTGGAGAGGAGGCAAAGAAAAATGGGTACAATATAGGGGACAAGGTGATTGCACTGAATAAAGACTGCTTCGGAGGTCTCAGCGAACAATGCATAGCTAACGTTGAAGTAAGCAACTTTGTTAAACCAGTTAACCATTTCTTTATACAATGAAATATAAGCATCCCTTGCAGGATATTTGGAAGGTACCAAGCGAAGTTAAGACCATTGAAGCAGTCAGTCTGATCAATGACTATGTCTCGGCACTGATTGCATTGGAAACCAAAGTTAACCTCCAGGAAGATGATATCATTATCATCAATGTGGGGATGAGCAGTATTGGCCTGGCTGCTGTTGACCTTGCTACTAATGTTTACAAAGCTCAGGTTACACCTTAAGTTCTAATAAGAGGCATAACTTGTTTTCTCATTTCTCAATAATCCAAAGATAGGATTTTTCAGTAGTCAAAAGGACTAGGTAAAAGATCAATGTAGGCCGCAAGTGCTTCTAAAGTCCTTTTTTTATATTATTACTATTATTCAGCAGTGTAATTTGCATTATTTGTATAATGCAAATTACGCCGCGTAAACGGTAAAGTCTGAGTAAAGAGTAAAGAGAAAACATTTGAGTTTTTCCCTTCAAAAGATATAAGAGGAGTGTTAGAACAATCATTGATCCAGGTGATCGGGGTCTGTGCCACTGAAGAAGGGGCCAGCATAGCTAGAGGCAAGGGTTCAGTCCTCGCGACCTTGAAATTCAAGGACGGCAAGGTAATGAAACAATTAGAGGAGGTAGCAGCTGAGAAAGACATTACGAAAATCTTTGCCGATGCCGATGGGGAGCACTTGAAAAAAGTGATCAGCTGGTAAGTCGATAAGCGTCTCCGGAGAATCGGTAATTCAAAAATCATAATGATTCTCACGCGAGGCTTTGATCAGGTAATGAATAGTGGCAGCAGGTGTGTCCTGTTTTTAGCTTCACCAGTATCTACAAAAACGGCGCGACAATGAAAGACTTGTTGCGAGACGACAACTTTGCTGTAGTTGTGCATCACCTATCTCGCGAAGGTATAAATCGATAAATCAATTTTTAATGTATAGAACAACATTTTTTTTATTAATGACTGACTTCAAGGGCGGGTAATAATTGCTGGATCAACTGCGATCATGGCGGAGAACGATTCGGATCGTTTCAGTGTGTCTGGGTTCAATTTGAGAGAGTACAAGGAAAAGAAACCCGAGGAATATCGGTACATACATTATTATAATAAATGAAGGGGTTATTATCTTATTTTGATCGTCTTTGTTTAATCAGTCAAGCTGGCGACGACGTTTTACAATTTTTCGAGGAGGGTCTCATTAAACCCACTTGCGCCCTTACTGTCGGACTGTGCAATATAAACGAGGCAATGGGGTTCATACAAAAGAGCAAATCGCCTGGAAAAGTGAGTGACTCGTAGAGACAGGCCTTGGATAAAATAAAAATTAATTGTTCGATTCACAGGTCATAGTCGATATAAAAAACAAGGAGGCGAAAGCGAAATTAGCAGACAAAGAAGATTGAAAGAATAAATCAAATACATGATACTGCTAATAGTCTTAGAGAAATTCTGTTAACAAAGCAGATAGAAGAGCGCTTTATCGAGGTTGCTTATTAAGCGATTAGACCACATCAATGCACTGTACAGTTAACTATTTTTTACGCATCTACAATAAAGGATAGGGTTTCTAAGTATGTATGTTTATTCACACTATCCGTTTTTTCCCATGACCAGTGCTCGTGTCCAAGGGTCCGCGTGGTTCTCAACGAGACAACAGAAAATTGCACGCATACGATTGTTCCTCGGTAGCGGCGTACCAACTGGGCCGCGGTCATTATCGGTTGCTCAATGTCCTTTTATCGAAACTAGAGCGTTTTGTTGCGGCGCTACCAAACGGCGATCGAAGCCCGAAGTAAAAGTCCTGAGAACGGTCGCTCGTCGATTATAAATATGTTCCTCGAATGGTAGCAAAGAATTTAGCATTAGCATACACCGATTTCATCTGGCCAATAAAACTGGTTGTCGCAACAGTGACAAAATTCTCAGAGAGGTTCCGGCTGACTTTTGAAAGGAATTAAAGGATCTAATCTATACGAACGGCGTGGGTGTTGTCCACTGGTACCTTAGCTAACTCCGCTGAAGGCGAAATCGGTAAAATACTTTTTTCTTTTGTTCACGGTTGTTCGGTCCAGTTTTTGACCTCGTTATTTCATCTTGCGAAGGTCACCTTGAAAATGTATATCGGCGAGGAATGCGGGAGGCATACCGGAGCTGCGTTTCGCGGTTCGCTCCGAGACGAAGGCCAATTAGAACGCCTTCGTATCGTTAATCATATGGCCGGGCCCGGGGTTCAAGGTAGCACCCCCTGGGGTAATTGTGGGTGTGGTAGAGCGCGCGATTTCAAAATTCAATTGTCCAGTCCGGCTACGGTATATGTATCGGTCTCTCGGAGTCCTTATGTAAATGTTGCTTTCTCTAGAAAACCTTGCGACCGACGGTGTCACACGCCGGCGGTCGAGGGGAGACGGAAAAATTACGAACACTGCGTTTGCTTGCATTTTAACGGTGATTTATGTCCCGCATAGTCCGTCGGTTTCTTTCGACCGGCCGTGGCCGGCAGGCCGGTCACTTCGTCATCGATTTAGGTATTGTGCCGATTTCTTTCGCAACGTTTCTTGCTTTTCCTGCCGCGGCTAGATCGACGCTCAATATGAGATCTTTTCGCGCCGCCAAGCCGTTGCGCACCGATCAACGATTCCGTTAAACTGCATTCCGTACGAGTGATTCTAATTGCATTAGGCTGACCACTGCCTTCGGGGGGTCCTTCCGCGAATTGCAGAATTGATTGACCCCTTACATTACCATTTTTATCGAACATACGACTGACAGACTTAATCAATTGAAATTGATTCGGCATGCCTCGCAAAAACACGTTCGTAGAGTGTCCAGGCACACTTTTTAGTCGTTAAAATACTTCTTTGCTGTATTTTTTTATTCGTTCATCAAACGATAATTTCCTTGACTTATTCATTAGTAGATACCAGGTCTTTGTGTAAAATAAACATTTTTATTAAGAAATTAATTTTCTTTGTTAATATTCTTAATAACTTCTGATGTTTTTACTGTATTAAATTACACCTACTCGTTCTTATCGTGAATGCATAAAATCCGCTGTCCACTAATTAGGCTCTATAACTATTTAGACCTAGCCAGATGTATTATAATTTTTTCTGTGTGTGTTTATAGCAAACGGAGTCGCAGGAGTGGGAATCTAATCGGTGAAAATGTCTCTGGTATTACGCTAGGTCGCAGCGCATTAGCCGTACAGATAGATACGCGATCTTTCAATTAACCGTGCCAGTGGAAAGAGGAATTGCGGACGATCTGCTTGGCAGATGTCGGGAGGTGGAGGGAAATAAAGGTTCCCCGGCGCGGATCGAAAGGACAGGTTACATAATATCCATCGGCCGATGGCAAAAAGTCACGGGGGGAGCACTTTCTTGTCGGACTCCGGAACGGTCTTCATTCTTTGTGTAGAGTCTCGGCTTTCTTGCCGAAAAGAAACGTGTCCCGGCGACACGTATCGCCGGCCGATTACAACTCGTTGCTCCCCTACCCGATGTCCGTTATCCTCGAAGGATCGGGCGAATGGCGAAATCGCGGCCGAAAATGGCACCGCGAGTGCGATTCCTGACGTAATTCCGGTTCGAGATTGGCACAAAAGAATTAAGTTGGTTCGGCGAAATCGATAACTTCGCTTTTTTGTCTGGAACTCTGGATGGGGGATCGGACAACGTTACTTTTGCAATAAATTTCTGCCAGGGACTTCGACTATTCCAGAAGTACACTGTGACCATGGTGGCAGCATAAAAATTTTATTGTCTTCACGAAGACAGCCTTGAAGACCTCGCGCAAGGTCAGCAAAAAATGAATTTGATTTTTTGGTATAAAATGTCTACCAGGTCTTCTGCGACACTTATGCGTCCGGACAGGAATCAGTTTGTTTCGGTATGGTATCGAGAGGCGATAACGGAGGATCGACATGTAGATTCGAACAGGAACGAGATCTGCTGGAGATCAGAGAAACAGAGGCGAGTAAGTACGTGGCGGCGAACGAGTGGGAGAGCTTACGACAGTCACATATCCGCGTGGCACTTACACGGCATTTGTCGCTCTGTCCGCAACAACGATAAAAGGAAATGGCCTCTGGTGCTGCGTATCTGTACAATCACTCGCGAGACCACGGTTCACCCAGATATGCTAATATGATTAGAAAAGAGCAAGAGACATTTACAACGCTTTTCTTTCGGGCCCGACCGGTAAATTGTTCGCCGATCACGGGCCACACAAATGTACCGCTCTACCTCGCATCTCATAATTCTTAAAAATTCAATTTTTAACTAAACGCCGCTCTACACATTTAATTTAATTAATTTTTTACTTTATTTTTTAGGGAGGGACAAGTATTTACCAATTTCGTTGATCTACAGAGTACTTCTACTGCAGATTATTGTACGTCCCTAAATAAATACGATGAAATTGTTTTTTGGGACAGAAATGATAGTTCGGTCAATCGTGCAATATTCGTTACCGTACTCCTTCAACAGTAACGTAACACCTCGAGCTCGGCGACAGGCAGATAGGATAGTGTGTCCAACAGATGTCCGAATCCCGTTTGCCCTGCAAGCTATATTTCTCAGCTATCAAGACATCCTTTTAATTAGATCTTTCGCATTAACTCGCCCGAGAAAATGTCGCCTAGAAATCGGTGTCATAACGTGATTGCGGAGAGTTGTCGGTGACATTTAGATTATTTTTGCTAGATCAAAACTGTGCGAAAGTTCAACCGCTTCTTGTAATTAACCTAATTAAGCCAATCAGCTGCCATCCCGCAGGTGGATCGTACCATCCTTTGAATACATTCTCTAAAAGTTTCGTTGAAAAATTCTTACGATTAACGAAGTTACAGGCACTTTGTGGTCACCACTTTTTACAAAATGCACAACATTTACAATTTTGCAGAATTTCAATAAAAATTACAGTCGGTTACTTTAAATGTCATGGTGCTCAAGAAATTTTGAAAGGATTGATATAGTGATGTTACTCAAAAAAAAAAAATTCGGAAAGATCAAGGTGCGATTGAATCGTCAAAAGTGGCAAGCCGACGACGTCACGATCTCGTCGAGGATTGATTAATGATCGCGAATGTTAACCGAGTGAAAGTGTTATCATCTGGCCACGCTCTCCGAGGGTGATACTGTCCGAGGGTCGATCTATGCTCTAGCAGGACCGATTGGCACAACAATACGAGGCCAGCCCGCGGTCCCTGCATAACATTAACACCGGTCTGTCGTAACTTTATTATCGTTGTTGACTGCAACTGCGGCGAGGCATTGAAAAGCGATCGTAATTGCCAGCGCCATTCGGTGTTCTAACCCTACGCTCGCCAAACGGCCAAGAATTAATTTCGCCCGTTTTACGGTTCAGATAATGGCGCCGGCGATTTTCTAATTTTGTAATTTACGGGAAAACCGGGCCCATTACGCGCAGGAATTTTTACATCATTACCGTCTCTGGGTACCGATTCTTCAAAGTAAAAAAGAACGATTTAATTTTACGCACAACAAAAAACGAATACCGGAGAAACAGTGTAATAAACAATTCCACCAGAGGTTTAAATTTTTCCTCGCCTGGACAGCGTGCCCGAAGAGGTACGATTTTTGGTAATTATATAGAAAAGATCTGCGTACTCCGATTTTGATGAAATTTTAATAGCTAATAGACATTTTTGTAATTTGTATAACAATTAATTTTCTGTTTAAGGAGCAGGTGATAATTCTATTGCGAACAAACTATGCAACTGAAATGAAGATATAAATATAGTTTGTGGAGATTCTGGTTCGCGACTACACGGTGCTAATATTTCTCGTGCGATATCGACTTTCGTCGAGGACTCGGTTCGGTCTGTATCCCGACACCGCAATTAGGCACAATTAAGACAGCCTGGTATAATTAAAATATCTCGCGGCTGCCGACGCCGTTCTAATTATTACACAAAAGCCGATCCCGGGGCTCTAATGTCGCCGCGCGTAAAAAGAATCCGATCCCCGTCGCCACGGGAATCGGTGTTCTCGCATACAACGAACCGTATTAAACCTGGCCAACGAAGGCAGAGAAAGGCGGCCACCCACCGGCTTACACAACAAGCTTTGCTCCAGTTATTAGTGTATACTCTTTTGCGGGTCGGCCGACCTGACGAACCGTGGCGCGACAGGATTGTCATTCATCTTGGGGCACCGGGGACTGTTCAACACGCTTAGGAAACCATCGAGAATGTACAACGTGTGAAATCATTGCTGTACACGGCCCTGTAATCCACTGCTTCCTACCTGCGCCTCTAGAAAAACGTTTTGCTACAATGTGCAACAGTAGTTCAACTGGTTGGAGTCCTGCGTGGTGACACACTCTTAATTTGCTGTCGATACGTCATTGTACTGCAGCTAAGATTATGTACTAGGCAGTTGAAAGTCATGGAAAGAATACATTAAATCTAACGAGGATCCAAACCAATGTAAAACTTGGATTTTATCAACAACTGATACAAACCTGACCGAAAATTCAAACCAAATTTGGATCTGTTTCAGGATGGACGTAACATTACTGGGATTGATGAATGATTATTTGAGACAGCGTTTTAATATTTCACACAGCCAGGAACAAATATTCCCTTGTTCGACGATCAAGATAATTGTACAGAGGTTATCGTGCCTCGTGTGTACTTTCCCATAAACCATGTTTGGAGAACGAAGTACATGCTTACAAGTGGAACATTTGATACCAATAACAGACATCGCCGAAATTACACGTTCCTTCCTGACTGGTCAACAATTACCTGAACGAACAACTGTAGAGAGAGAGAGAGAGAGAGAGAGAGAAGAAGAAATGCAGGCCACAGTGAAAGAATCGATAACCGATACTTTCCCAAAGTTGCCGAGGCCAAGTTGATACCGTTGCATTATGCAACGGTTCACAAAACTGTCGCTTATAAACAGATGTAATCGAATTGATTGACTTTTTTCTCGTGTTTCGCAGCTGTTTTAAGCTCGTCTAATCGATTCTATTTTTACACGGAAGGAATCTTAGGAATTGCCGAGCGCAGTTGGCGAGAGTACGATGATTGATTCGAGAACAATAGATCAATAGAATCGTTGCGTTGAAATAGGGAAAAGAATTGATTAGACGGCATTGAGATAACGCGATGGAATTCATACTTTTCCTTCGAGACTGGACACGAGAGCGAAACGAAAATAGAACAGACAGGAAGGTGGAGAGAAAGAGAGTGCCGCAACAAGAGGCCAGGAATCAGCTGAGAAAAGTGCGAGGGAAAAGTGAGCTGGATGGCCTTCGCGACAATTCACTCGTTACCTCTTGTTTCGCCGTTCGAATTCAGCTACGCGAGCAAAGACCAATCGACTTTCCGTCAATTCCGCCCTCCTGCCTGGAAACCAGTCGCTCGTAGATCACATTCAGCGAAAATAAAATCGCTTCGAGCACGGCCGCTGTGGCCACTCTCTCTTTCATCCCCTAACCGACTCAGAATTTCCTCTGAAAAAATAATCTGGTACCACGAAACACAGAGAAAAATTTCCAATTACATCAACCGACTTCTCAGTGCACAGCTATCACAATATTGCTCGTAGCGACGTAAAAAAATTCAGGGATGTGGTTCAAACATGTCTACCCAAGTATGCAAAGTTTCATAAAAATATCTCGATCGGTTTCCGTGAAAAAATATTCCCGAAGCCTACCTCACCAGAGTCTGAGGTACCCGAAAATTGAAAAAGCCTCTAGCAACCCTACCCCACTGTTTCAACGGTATTGTGGCCGATCCAGTGACGAACAGAAGGTATCAAAGAATCTACAAAGTGTCCAGAAAATTTTTGGTCCAATCGGCGGCCGGTATCCTTGGAATTGGTGCCCCTACCATAGGTCGTCGATGACAGAATCGGCAAGAGGGAGAAGGAGAGTGTGTCCACCGGAGCGAGAGAGAACCAGCCTGAGAGAGAGAGAGGTAGTAAGAGTTCCAGGCGACAGGGAGGCACAGCGCTCGCGAGAAGGAGAGAGAAGGAACGGATTTCGAGCTAACAGGAGGGATAAGAAACCCATGCACGTACTCGGTTTCCAGTGGAACGATGACTTTAGTCTGACGATCGCTTCCACGGAGCGAGGTTGACGAATCCGGACGTGGATCCTGGCGGTCGGTGATATCTCGTGGTTTCCCCTCCGGAGACGAGGGTCTCGTTTCCCGATCTTCATTTTTTTTTTAATCGGAAGTGTTCGCCGAGTGGAAACCGATTTTAGGGTACACCGACGGTCTCCACCCTTGAAGCGAGTTAATTCGTCGAGCGGATTTTTCCTTGATTTTGAGGGGACCTCTAGATCGTCTACAGTTCAAGGAAGGTCCACAGGGAAGAGGATCGATCAGCGAGAGATTGTTGGACACAGAGCCGGTTAGGTTCGAGCCGGTCGTCGCGGCACGTGCCGGTTTCTACGCTCGGCCTAGGAATTCGTGACTCGAAGAAATCTCGTCGACGTGTTCTCTGTGCAATCACGGTTATTTTCGTGGCAGCGAGCAGCGCGCGGGGGAGGGAGGCCGAAGAGAGAAAGGGAAAGGGAGGAGGGAGAAAGTGTTTACCGGCGACGGATATCTCAGGTGGATAACACGATCGGGAATCGTCGAGACGGTCCAACGGACGCGCGGGCAAGGATAAATCGGGGTTTTGTGTTTTCGGTGGTGTCGGGTAAACGACGCGACGCTCGGCCCGAGGATGCTCGCGCGAGACTCACGTGTCCGGTTAGAATGAGTTGTGCCGACTGTGAGGAAGCACTGTGCGTTAACATGCGCGTGATCCTGCGTGCGTCTAGGGACCGATAGCCTGCCGACGTCCTGTGGACATTGTTGTAGCCGCTCCGCCGATCGCGCAGGGGTCGTCGAACGAGGATCGATCAACCGGCGACCAGATATCGACGCTTCCAGGATTCCTCGGGTAACGTTCGCTCCATCATCCAATAGTCATTCCTCAGCTGCTTCTCATCCGGGTTTTTCGATTTGCAAAATTTCTATCCTTACACATAACCCATGAACTCCCAAAAATTTGGAGTAGGGTAACTGCACCAGTGAATGAACATTTAAGACATTGTTCAGGGAGATATTTTATTTAAAAAACAAATATGCGAATTAAAGGAAGTAAAAGTTAAATAAAAATACCAGTCAATGAACACTACATTCTAGTAATTATTGGTAATAATTAATGTTATTGATAGCTATTAATTAAAATTTGTTGAAATATACAAAAGCGTTCATTTACTGGTGCCCGTTTATTCACTGGTGCAGTTACCCTGCATTACTCGACCCATGGATTCCCAAAATTCTGAAGCATTTAATTCATGGTTGAAAATGTAATTTTTTGTTTTTAACAATCCTACGATCGACAATTAAATAAACATTTAATCCATGGTCTACCAAAACTTTTAATTGCCAGATTGGCTCTCAGTACTAATCGTAACAGGAATTTCGGGATTTCGTAATTTTTCTCAAGGCATCCACGGTTCCCGATCATTCGCAGATCCCACAGGCGAACCGATAGGATCCCCCCCAGGTTAGATTGTCTTCATACAGTCATCAATCAGTGACACTGTCGAGGCACGCTTTCTTAATGCCACACCGCGCGGCCCGTTGCAGCTCGCTAAACAAAAATAAAGATTCCACGCCGCCAATCAGCGATTCCTTGCGCAACAGGTGGTTCGCCTAAGTGTCGGCCACGCGGATTCACATATGGAGATCGCGATCCCGCGAAAAAGAGGCGGTGATCCTCGCGCACGTACTCTTTAATCGTAGCTATAAATTTACTTCGACTTCGTAAACACCGTGTCCTATCGACGATTCTTTTTCTACTTGATTGGAGACTGGGTACGCATGTGTGTACGGTGGAGGGGGACAACCGGGAAATGTACACAAGGTATTGAGCTAGTTCCGCGTTAATTTACCACATTGTTTTTTTTTCGTCGTTCGACCGGGATTTATGCAAACACAGTCGCTCTGTTAGTCGGAGATCATTTCTGGAGCAACACACGGGGTAATTGATTGCTCCGAGTTGCGCCAATTTCTGAACGCGTTCGAACAGCGAAACCTGTGTCTGGTTAATAGCGGGTTTCGTGGAGGTCTGCGCGCCTCTGTACGCAGAATGCTGCAATTCAAAGATGTCTGCAGGCTAACGTATACGTCTTGATCATTTTCAAGCATCGGCGGCAGGGTAGACTGCATTCATCATGGCTAATGATAGGGTAATCTTGAACTAGCGGTTCCGTAACTCCGGTATTCCCAAATTCTGGGGTTCGTTGACCTAGCTATTACGAAATTCCAAGTCCGTCACTTGGGTATTCCCAAATTACAGCAGAATACTGTTCTCCAAATTTCTGGGACTGCAAAGAGCCCTAGTAGCACAAAAATATTGGATAAATATCTTTTTTAAATATTGGAAAAATATTTTTCAAGCCACACTTTTTCATATGAGATAAATATTGGATCTAACTATGGCACGCATGTTTAAGAAATGTGAATTGAATGTTTAGAAAATATAATGTAAATATTCAGAGAACCGGTTATTTAAAAA
Organism: Lasioglossum vierecki; assembly: GCA_028455595.1. NCBI lineage: Eukaryota > Metazoa > Arthropoda > Insecta > Hymenoptera > Halictidae > Lasioglossum > Lasioglossum vierecki. The sequence continues at coordinate 3,072,372 of CM052344.1, read as the reverse complement.
GTATAAAGTAAATATTACAAAGAATGTGAATATAAATTCAATATTTAAGTAACATTCAATTAAAAAGAAGAAAAGTTAAGAAAAAAATTGTTACTTAATATAAAATAAATATTGCACGTACATTTGAATATTAAAAAAAGTTTGAATCGTTTTTTAATATTATACGAATGTGTATATAATATTTTGTGCTACTAAGGAGTCAAGAAATTAATTGCAACTTGTACTTTCACGGAAAGACGAACGTAACGACATGCCGTTAAACATTCGGAAAAAATGATACGATTTAGATAGACTTGTGATATCGGAATACTCATTAAGTCATGCCGTTATGCCATTAATTGCCTAAGCTCGATCCGCGTTATAATCATTAAAATTGAATTTATCGTCGAGCAAGCCGGTACATTTATGTGACATGCTGGTGCATGAAGGATCCGATTTTAATTACAATTAAATGACTCTGGACCGTTCGGCGTCCTTCTCTTTGCCTCGCGTTCCCTGCATTGATTTACTGGCGCATTCTTTGACGTGGTTCTGATAGGGACAATAATACGCAAGTATTGCTTTGATTTATGGTGACTCGCCACGAAGTGAAACGGAACTCTTAGATTTCTCGCAGTTAGATAACGTCACGAGAATGCTTTCTTATTTACGCTGCGAGGAACGCAACACCGATTGCAAATCGAGCGCAATGCATCTGGCGAATCTCACACTGCAATTGTTATCTAATCGGGACGATAAATATCCCAGCTGAAAGGAACCCTATTTACAAACTCTGCCATCCTGTGCGTTGATCCCGACACACAAACCTCGACGATTCCGAAACAGAAAATTACAAAATTAATCATTCTAAATTTTCTTTTCCACAACAAAATTTTTCCAATTATTTCCCAGCGCTGTGAATCATTTCGAAATGGTTTGTAGTGTCGGTGATACGGTTTTCTAGGCTCGCAGGTGTGTGATTAATTTCTGAAAATAGGCGCAGCTAATTAGCCGCCGGTAAACGAAAGCGATCACCGTTTTCACCGGTTGAACGATCGCATTATCGCGCTCGGTCTTGTAACTATTTGTCCTTGGTGGAAAATCTGTTCCGATGCTCGCCGGAGCGAAACGGGAAAAAGGAGGCATCATCGCTTTGCTTTCTACCAATTAGAAATCAGCGAGTCGACCGATTGCCGAGGAACGATCCCGTATCCTCGGGCAGACGATCTTTTTTTTCTCTCGTGAAGCCCGCATCGTGAAATGTCTATTTAAATGCCAGACGTCTCGATCACAAATCTGCACGAGAAAAACGCTGTTGCAATTTTTCTGCCGGCCCGCGCGTCGTCGCCTTGAAACGTTTTTCGGACGGCCGAGTCCTTGTTCGCTTCGATCCTTTGCACTCTGAATTATGTATCAAATATCTATTCCCGATAGCTCCAACAATTCTTTTTTTTAGAATTAGTTTCTGCACAGCAATTTAGAAATAGACTCGTATAGAATGAACATTATTTACTAGAATTAGATTAAAGTGGAGTAGAATAGTCCGAAATTTCATTAATTTCGGAATACATTTCCAGGTAAAAGTACCTGGGTGACTAAATCGACTACTCCCATTAATTCGCAGTGGTTTATACCGCGGACGTCCTGTTTTATGGAGCAAATGATTGCGCGAAGGATCATAAATATTATCTATCCTCGGAACCGCGCAGACTTCCGGGGGCCGAGCATTTATCAGGGGTTCGCGCAATTCATAGTCGCCGCTGCCGTGTGTTTTCTTTTGCGCCACGTGGAGCACAATGAAGCCCACACGTAATAGACGAGATACCGTAAATACCATTGTTCGGCCGTTTCAATTTATGCGTTAAATTCGATACAATAATTTATTGTCCGGCCCGGTGAATGAGCCCCCTTTCTCCAGAGGGCCCGGGGACCACACTCGTGGAACCGGTTTACGCTGTGAATCGTCTATTGAATTATCGAACGGTTCGGCCGGGGAAACGATTTCCATTAATGACCAACTATTTTCTCGATAGCACTGACGAGACACCAATTACCGGCACAGCACAAGTGATTCATGGAAACGAGGGAATCATCGAAACCGTTCGGCAACAACGTCCGCCCGGCCTCGACCATTGACGTTTACAGTGTCTCTGGAATTAATAAATAACCGAATCAACACGAGAATAGCGAACACCACTTTCCGAATATTAATTTGACAAAGTGAAACCTGGCTGGTTTCACTGTGTGAAAAAATACTCCAGGTCCTTACACTTCGCTCAAAAATATTTCAGATGTTTACAAACTGGTTTCGCTTCCTCGATAAATATTCGAGAATTTTTTAAGTGAGTTTCACCGTAGCCAATCCATTTTTAGACATTGTTTAAGTAACGATTTTCTATGCCGTTTAGTTGTTCCGGTTGTGTAGCATACCAATTGTTTAAACCTCTCAAACAAGTTAGAATCGTATAGCCCATTATTAAAACAATTATCGTCTTCATTTAAATATAAAATCTCAAATTTTATACTGTAAAATTTATTTAAATATATACAATCCCCTTAAGAGAACTCCTTTTCGAGTAAGAATTGTTTCTGATCGATTTTCTCGGAAATGGCAGCTCGTACAAGAAAAATAATCGCCCAACACTTCAATATCGATTAATTACTTGCTTCCGATCACGTTAGTTAATGTTTGATTTATCAGATATTCTCGACGAGGTGAATTCGCGGCTAGGTATTCCGAACGAAAGCGGTAAAACGAACAGGAGCTATCAGGAAATCGTTGTGGATCTGATCCGGGCTCCGGTAAACAAGATTAATCGAATCCGAGCGGGGAAACCGTTTTTACCGGGTGTGTTTCTCTCGCGTTTCTGCACGCCTCCGCCTCACGCTTTGCCCGGTTGCTTATTAGCGATCACCGGAACACCTGACGGAAAAGTCGGGTCTCGCGATTCAGGAACTGGAATCGATAGGAAAATCACGGAAACGGCTCGACTTGATCCTCGCGCTGTGATAAGTCCGCCTCGATGAACTGCTAGAGACTAGAAAGCAGAAACTATCTGATCCTATTTTGCATTTTAATCGAACGAAATTTTTGTCGTAAGCTGGAAGGAACGTCTGGGTCTCGGTTGACCCGGACACCGGCAGCCAGGTGATCGTGGAAGGTGTCTCGAGAAATGAAAATTAACAAGTGTCATTGTCTTTCACTCGGTAGCGTTGCCCTCGTAACGTTCTTACGTAACCTGGACGAAAAAATAAGTCCAGCCAGAGCAGGGTTCCTAATTATAACCGGACCCCCCTCCTCCCGTCCTCTCCCCGATCCCCGATAAGATTTATCAACCAGTTTGACAATTTTTTTCGTAGTCGATTAACGGTCTTACGCGCGATTACCGACCTTTAAAAAGAATGCAGACATTTGAACGGGTAGTTATCGAAAATGAAAGCTGACTGGTTACCCAGTTGTCCGGCAACTATCGCTGCTGGCGGTTCTCGTCTTATTGGCACGCCGCGGCGCACAGCGGCGGCCAGCATATATCCTACCGGTGATAGTCGAAGTTTCTCTGTTTCGATTCGGAAACAGCTTTTATGTAACCCACCGTGAAATGTCAACCATTTGTTCTCCCCGGTCCATTCGAGGGATTTTCTACGACTGTGACGGCTGCATGAGATAATTGTTCCGCGTGGTCATGGTCCATTGTGACACCTACTCCGCCACGTTAGGATTCGATGGGAATTCTTCGACTTCAGCGACTTGGAACTCCTGGACTGTTGAGACTGCTGGGACTCTAGGCTAGGCCGAGTAGACTTTGGTGTCTCTAATGCTCTGGGTCGCTAAGGGCCGACTCTGTGGGCCTCCAGATACCAAGGTTTTCAAGTACATAAGTCCTAAAGTCCCTGAGCTTTACGACTTCTAGACCCCCAGATATCTAGGTCCCCAAGTTCTTTGGACTTTAGGACCTCCAAGTCCCCAGGTCCCTGGCCTCCTGATTTCTAGGTCTCCATGTCTCTAGGCTCTGAGATTCCTAGGTCTCAAAGTTCCCTGAACTTTAGGACTTCTAAGCGCCCAGGTCCCTAGACCCCAAAGTCCCTTGGACTTTAGGACCACTAAGCCTCCAGGTCCCTAGACCCCAGATCTCTTGGATTGTAGGACCTCTACGTCCCCAGGTCACTCTGCCCCCAGGTACCTTGGATTGTAGAACCTCTAGTTCCCATTTCCCTTGGACTTTTAGATCCCTAAACCCCCAAGTCTGTCGATTTTTAGAATCCTGTGATGACAGCCTTAGGAAGTAGGTATCCGTGTCTCCAGAACTCCATGCGAATTCCTCTGCAGAGCTCTTGGCCCACTGAAATACAGATTTGATTTATTACATCTGTCATTCCCTCTAACAGGTTTCCATCGATAAGTTTATTGATAGTCCCAGCTTACCTATAGATGGTTTAGGTAAATTGCATAACTGCTGAACATCCACCTAGCTGGTACATCTCATTCAAGCCGTCCTTGACGAAGACAGCCTCGTTTGAACCTTGTGAACTATGTTGCGGTAATTCGAGGTGATGTTAGCTTCAGGTCACCGAGCAAAGTGTCTACTTCTACTTCTCGTGTTCGCGTAAAGAGGCACAGGAACTTGAACCGAATTCTGATAAAACGTGATCCGTTTGCGCAAAGGAAAGCGTTACCGCAAGAATGTTTCTCAAGTCGGTTATGCACGCGTATAACCGTGAAAGGATCCACGAACCCCAGCATTTATATAATTCCGATAGATAAATTTCATTAATCGAAGGAAATTCCCGGCTGTGGTTTTAGCACGGCTAAAAAGACTAAACGTTGTGAATCACGGCCCATGGCAAACGGTCTTTCCGCAATACGTCGCATTCGGGAAAGTCCCGCGAAGCATTTCGAGGGTATAAGAACAGTGTTACGTAACACGGTATCGATTAGCGTCAAGCAGCAATCGATCGACGAGTGACGATGAAGTGAGAAAAAGATGAGCAAGAAACACAGATTTCGTGTTACACCTGCCAAGAACGTCGTGGAAAGTTGATCGAAATAGACTATTTAAAGTCAGCTCTCTTTTATGTAATCGCTCGAACAATCAGAGAGACACTGGGACAATTTACCGAAGAAGTTTAGAACTCCCGGGACCGACGGCATTAGAATTTCGCAAAAAATAATGCAGGAAGCTGGGACTCCACGATTTCAGAAAACACTAAATAAAAAATCTGACAAGTCGTGAAATAAATTTTTGTCACTAGACGTAATCTAGATTCAATTTATTAGTTCGCTCAAGATGGTTTTATCAGGGGTGGAAGCTTCTTAATTCCGCAAAGAGTGGGCGAAGAAAGAAGTCTGGCTTTTAACGGGCGACTCGGTTCTATCAATGTCTCTTTTATCGGGGTGGCCGATCGGCATCAATCGATCAGCGAGAGTAATCGAGAGACCTTTCGAAATCGACGACAAGGAAAATGAAGTTCTCCTGTACTGAGAAAGGATCGAATGCGCCGGTGGAACAAGCGTTGACGGCAGCTATCTTCGACGGATCGAACAGCTGGATCTATTAACATCGAATGGGATGCTGTTCGCCGAAGTATTCCGAGAATGAGTGGCATCGCAAAGTTCATGGAGCCTCGTTACACGCGAGGAAAACGTTCCAGCAAAATATAGAAAAAAGAACGTACGGGTTAACCGTACTCGGACACGGCAATGTTTAATTAGCGGGGATGCAGTATTTTGCAACCGAGCAAATGTGCTTCCATATGTTTCCGTTGCACTCCAGTTTTCATAAAGATTGCGCAACACGCGCGAACTGCATTTCCTGGGCGACGAATGATACAAGAAGTCGGTGAATTGCGGTAGCATAACTGGTTTGCGTTATGCTAATGCGTTTCGACGAAAATCCCGACGATTTTCCTCGCCCCTATGGTTTCGAGGATTAGATAACTCGCGAAAAATCCCTCGAGTGTCATTCGATTACCGTACGCAGCCCGGAAATCACTCGAGTATCGATTACTCGCGGGGACGTATCGATTTTCCTTGACACGAATACCGGGGAAGAGTGCGTAACTCAGAAACGAAAGTTGCAAAGTGTAGCACACCGTATTTCGATGTTGGACAATATTTTCTTAATGTCCAGAACACGTGTCTTCGCTTGTTAATTTTTCTAATTAATCGCATCACTGTTCTCCAATTTTTGACAGTGATAAATGATAAAGATGCTTAATGGAAGAATGCGTAACTCAGAAACGAAAGTTGAAAAGTGTAACTCACCGTATTTCGGTATTGGACAACATTTTCTTCATGTCCAGAACATGGATCTTCGCTTGTTAATTTTTCCAGTTAATCGCATCACTGTTCTCCGGTTTTTGACGGTGATAAATCATAAAGATGGTTAATGGAGGTTGACAGCGAAAAAGTCTAATTCCATAAAGTCTGCTGCGGACGAGCCGGATTAGATAGGGACCGTGTGGGCGTGCATTATTCTGTAACGGCGTTCGCAAACGTAATAAAACGATCGAACGTGTCAGTCGCGCCCGTGAAGTGAAATTTACAGGTTCGTGTAATGGAAGTTCAGAGTTTCATGGGGCAGCGGCCGCTTTTACGAGCCCCGGGAACGTCGGAGAACGTTTTTCGAAAAGGAGAAAGTGAAGGCGTTGCTGTAACGGCCTGTGTAAACGTGTTTTTAGAGTTCGGACTCTCGATGATCGTCTAAACACGATAAAATCGCCAGCGAGCGGATTCACGGACGATTTAGAAACGGAGACCTTCGTATCGATTTTTAACAATATTTTTTACAAAACTCGTGAACCTCTTGCAATGTAATTTTTCACATTTATCCATTTGAAGAACATGTGTGATTTATTTTTTTAATGAAACAATAATGGATATTTCAGAACTGGAATACCTCCTTAATTGGATGTTTGAGGAATTTTAATTTTTTCCGTAACGGTGCGGATTGTTTAATGGCAGAATAAAATACCGCTTTGTTTCACAAACAGCGAAATGCATCCCAAATGTAGTCGGAACGTGTGGCGACACTTCTAACGAATTCTAATGAATTCCTTGAAAGTGCCTCGCGGTGGAGGCACACACCGGAGCAACGAGATTTATCACCCATTTGATTTTCACGCGGCCACCATACGGAATAAATTACGCTGTTTTGAATCACGTTGCCAAATAAATTTGTACTGCCGTGTAATACCTTAAAGGATCAGAGCACGGCGATCGGTGTTCGGCCAATTGGCACCGGTTCGAAATTATCGGTCGAGGAAATGTTGTTTAAAAACGACCGTACTCGGGCAGCTCGAAAGTGTAAATAAACGCATTTATCACGGCAACGCCAGAAAATTGCTATTTTAGCGGAGATTAATACGAGTCGCCCGATTACGCAATCTTCGCGCAATACCGGATTTGATTGATTTAAGACGTGTTTTAAATATGATGGATGGCTTTCCACTGTCCGTTTCACACACTTTTTGCGGAGATGGAATCCTGCCTGCTCTTTTGTAGTTGGAGGCAATCCGCGCTCGCGAAGTTCGGCTCTAGCAACACTGTCCAACAATTTTTTGTTTAAACGTGTTTAAACAATTATTAAAGATGGAGAGACACCACTTTTGCACATATTTTTGAGGATATTTTTGAATATCATAATATTTGTTCAATTTGTTCATTTCCAAATAATGAATCTTATGAACTTATGAAAGCCTATGGAAGACCTATGGAAGGAATAAAAAGTTCCACGGAATTTTTTCCTTAATCGACGTCACCGGAATGCTTGGTTTCGTGTATTTTGAAAGTGTAATGAGGGACAGTGGCCCGCCATAACGGGGGTATCTCGCGGTGATCAACAAATCGGTCATTTAGGCGCAATTGGCCGCGGCTGGCTCGCCAGAGATTTATTTTGTGTGTGTGTGTGTGTGTTACAATTTACATAACTGAAACGGCATTTGCTTGTAGCATTAGCTGTACCAGCTCGAGCATAATGAAATGAGAATCGCACAATGCTCGACCATTTGTTGACAGGTTCGCCGAACCATTGATACAATCATGATTTACAACGTTACAAAACTACGAAAACTCTTTTGATATCTGTTCGGCCTGACAGATTCTACATATCGGTCGGTCTCTACGGCGGCGAAGTGAATGGGGGATTAGCTGGTGGCGGAACGATTGCAAATATTTGCGACACAAATGGCATCGGGATGCGCAAGACCCACTTACTCTCGTTTTATTCGACACGCAATCTCGCAGGCCAGTTTCGAAGATACCAGTGCTCCGTATCAACGGGAATCTAGCGTTCCCTTTCGCGGATCGTCTTCGATCAGCGTTTACGCTTCGATTCGAGACGATTTTATGGAAAGTGAAAGCCGACGTAGCATCGCTTTGTACGATCAATTAATCTTTGTCTAAATCGTCCAATTCCCACGATGCTTTGCCGGTGCCTCCGTAGATCGATCTCGTTCATTCGTACTGACGATCATTGGAACTGAACGAGTTCTCCGGGTTTCGAGCCCCGGGATAAATACGGTGTAATTATTATTAAATATTCGAGCCAGACCAACATTCCCAACAATAATAATAAAACCTAATGAAACGGCCCGGCAGGAATGCTCCGGCTCAGATCTCGATCTCGGGATCTTCGCGGGGATGAACTTAACGATCCAGTGCTCCATTCATCCAGCGATCTAGAATCCTCCGTTCTCCGTAGACCTCGATCGCGGATCGAGAGGTGCGCTTCGCCGTGATTTATGGATCCCGGGACTGGATCACGACTCGCCGTTTACCTTCGTTCCGTGCGCGGCACCCCGAAGATCTTCTCGATCGATAGCGGGCCAACGCTGTCCGAGACTGACTATTAGACGAAACAGGTGTACCTCCATTTGAGAAAGAAAGTTCGGACTGTTTGTAATTTTTTTTTGTTTTCTCTTGGTACATGCTGGTCTGGTTTTTCTATTACACTCGCCTCGATCTTTTTTTTTTGGCGAATCGCTTTTATCGTGATGCTCATCGATTAGGTAAGAGCGCGTTTATTATTGCCACAGTGAAGAGCTGATCGCTGAACCGATAATTAACCGGTTATGTAAGATCGCAAGAAAGCCGGATGGATCGTGTGGATGAAATTGTATGTATCCAACGGTCGTGAACGAACGACTGTCGATTTTCGTGAGAAATTCGCTCGGTTTGCGTATTGTATCGGCTCTATGTAAATGCCTCTTGCTACGAAACCGTGGCAGACGTGTAGGTACAAATATCGGATATAGGCTTTCGCGATGATGCTTCTGTGGGACAATGGGATTATGGCTTTGGCACTCTGAGATAATAGGAATTCTCTGGAGCCCTGGGATTTTGAGAACCCTCAAACTCTGGGAGCTCTACAACTCTAAATCTCTGAGATTCTGGGAGCCCTAGGACTCTAGATTTGTGGGATTTTAGGAGCTCTTGGACTCTGGGAGCTCTAGGACTCTAGACCTTTGGGATTCTGGAGCACTCGAACTCTGGGAGCCCTAGAACTCTAGATCTCTGGGATTCTGGGAGCCCTAGAACTCTAGATCTCTGGGATTCTGGGAGCACTAGGACTCTAGACCTTTGGGATTCTGGAGCCCTCAAACTCTGGATCTCTGGGATTCTGGGAGCCCTAGAACTCTAGATCTCTGGGATTCTGAGAGCTCTCGAACTTTGGGAGCCCTAAGACTCTAGATCTCAAGGATTCTGGGAACTCTAGAACTCTGGACCCCTGGGACATCTAGGATTCTGGAACCCCTAGGAATTTAAGTCTGTAGGATTTTGGAACCTACGAGTTTTGGATCCCTAGATCAGGACAGCCAAAAATTTGTATAAAGTGCTGAGATTTATCAACTCTGTACCAGTATCTGTCCTCCAGTAGCAAAGCTAGTGGACCGCAGTAGACTATTCTAATACGGTAGTGTACATTATTCTAGGGTCGACTTTCACTGCTGAAAGCGTAACCTCACGTAATGAATTTATGACACTGTTTAGCCGGTGACGTGATTTATGCTCCCCGCAAAAATCGTGCACAAAGTAACTTCACACTTAACGATTCCTATCGCACAAAACATCCTCTGCACACGGGAACAATGTTGTTTAAAATTTCGATCGAAAGCGGAACTGAAGGAACTCGACGACTACTCGTAACTATCAGACACTGAGAACGAGACGAAGAACACAACGAAGATCTAGAAGATCTAGATCATCGGCGACCGGGGAGCGACACGCGAGGCCGCAGGCGATATCCGGCCGATCGATCTAAAGCCGGAAACGAGAGCCGTTCTCTCCAGACGAGCGCGATTGTTAGTCAACGTAACGTAACACGTTCTGCCGCGGGTTGACCGGGAAAATGGTTTTCTTCGAAACGAAGAAGCGAGCCAGCCCGGCAGATCGTGACTCGCCATGAAAGGGAATAAACTCGCGGCGATCGTATCGTTCGATCGGATCGGTTTAGAAAGTCCGGGATGCGCCGTGTCTCCTTCGATGCCGGGCTTCAACATTCAACAACCAATTCTTACCTGTATTACCTTGACACCTGCTGAGTAACGATAACAAGCGATACCTGTTTGTCGATAAATTACCATGGCAAATGAAAAATGTCCGCAATTTTCGAACACGAATAGAGTCGGATTAGAATTGACCGAGGTTGGATTAATTAATTAATTGATTACAGTGCATGAAATTTCTATAAAGCTATCTACATTTTGGTGTATTTTTTAAAAATATTTATATATTTGTTACTTATCAAATATCTGTAACATTATGTACTTACTACTGAGTGGAGATGTATATCTTGCTTTCTCGTAAATGTTTACATTTTGAGTCTGTTTACATTTTCGTTGAAGGCTGTGGCACTTGAGGCTCTTAGCTTGTGTTTACATTTTGTTGTGGATAACATCAGCGAGAATCAATCAAAGAAGATTTGTGAATTCATATTAATATTGATTACTAAATTCATAAAAAATATGTATATATTATATATGAATTTATTTTTATTAAAATGCCACGAGGCAAGTTATTAACAAGCGAATAGAAGGCATGTAAATGGTTTCTTTTATTAATCCTAAAATGCTATCGTGCATCAGATTCTCAATACCATGACATAATTAAAAATTTCACCAAAAAATCGGATAGCTTCATAAAAATTTCGGGCACTGTCCATTCATTAAAACATGGTTTCGTCATTGCAGGACGTTAAGATTATTTTAAGGTAGTTTAACATTTTCGTCGACAAGTAGCAAAATTGTTGACAAGCGATTTTTTTGGAAGCTGATGACGGCTCGATGGAATGCGATGAACTCCACCGGTCGGCAGGTACCCGAAAGACTTGAACGAATTTATAGTCCTCAACTCGTTGCCCCACGACATCCACACACGCAGACGTCCTTGAGTCCTCCACTTTCGAAAAAACGAAGAATGCCAAAAGTTGAACGTATGCTAAACGAGCCTCCCCGGCGCCGAGCGTGCTCGATTTGGAATTCACTTTCCTTCGAGAGCCGTGGAATTAGAACTCGCTGCGTGGAAATCGGCTCTGTAGAATCGAGCAACAAATCGGCCGTATCTCGTTGGCTGTTTAGCGAAACGGCCGTTACGAAATTAGGGGGTTTGCAGCCTATTGTTTTTCGTGTAGAGAAAAAATGCTGGACACGCTATGGTAACTGTACACTACCTTAAACTGTTTCTTCTGCGTCTCGACCCTGCCTGTGGACCAAACTACCATAACGAGCGTCCCAAATTAATACTCCTAATTTTTGATCAACTGCAAAAGAGTGTACTGTTATTTTTTATATTAACTTTAAACAATGCATTATTTAGATTTTATTTTTTTGATCGCCCATTTTTGGGTCTGTCAGGTTGCGTCCTTCGAATAACCTCGAACGACAACCTTTAACCTTAGTTTCATTATTAATTGGGTTTTTTGAAAGTTCATGTGATGTTCATATTTATGACCTGATCATTAAAGATTCCTGAAAGTTATGAAACATATATATTTTTTGTGGGAAACAGGATGGAACATTTTCGCGTGGATACATCGTGAAAAATCGCACAACGTTGCAGGAGACATGGCGTCGATCGTTTCTAAAGTGTATAACGTTCGCGATACGGAATCGGGGAAAGTCGTTCGCCATGGAAACGAGTCACGGCCGATGTGCCGGTTTTACGTAAGGTGAAAATCGTCTTTAAGGCGAGGGGGAACACAGTCGCCGATGCAAAAGCGAGAAGGAAACAGAAACGCCACGCCGCGCCGGTGCGTACGACCTTCTCCTCTTTCCGAATCAAACACCTGATGCAGCTCGAGCCTTAAATTCTCCAGGCCCAAAGCCACAAAGCCGAACCGGTAACCGGTCACGCGCAAAACCATACACCCACTTTCGTGTCCAACGTGGTCCTTGCAACTGGAGCAAACCGTACTTTATTCTTGGCAACGGTTAAATTAAAATGTACTGGAGAGATGAGTCTATCAAAAACCATTTTATATTTTCTGATGAAAAAGCTTATTGCTGTTTAGTTATGTACGACCAAAATTTTTGATGCAATTCTTTGGTTCTTCTGGACAGTGTATGGTACATGTTTGGACCGTGTCTCTTTCCATACGTTGTCCTTCTTTGCGCCGCAAATTTTGTTCGTTCATTACTAGACTGCAACAAGTTTCACTTCTGTCTTCACTTCTGATTTTTTCATTCGATACGTAGTTTAGAAAATGTTGTTTCAAATAAACTCAGTAACTTCCCATTTCCGGATGTTGAAGAAATTTTAAGACACCCTGCATATTCCACCACTCATATCATTAACCGTTGCAGTTTTTCGTGACGCGAATTAGGCTTACACCCTGCCAAAAGAAGTTTCACTTGAAAATCTTCTAAAAGAAATCTGCTACAATTAAAAATGAAATTCACTGGACCATTTGTAAAATTGTACCATTTTCTATTTTTTGAAGAATCAATTGAAAAAGGAAATGATATTTTTCTGGAAATTCTACCTGGACAGGTATTCGGAGTAATACGAATGAGGAGGAGCTGATTACAAATTGCACGCACGTTAATGGCGGCCGTGTTCCCCGATTTCGTATTCACATCGGGGTTCCCCGGATCGTAGGAGTGGAGAGGGGGGTACGTCCACGGGTTTCGTGATGTGCCACGCGAAAGAGTATCACTGGGTGGCTGATGGCGTGCGACAACACTAATACCAGCGACATCCTCGACGAAACCATTTTACGTACCTACTTGTCGTAGCTCCCATTGTTCCCTTCGTATGCCATCGCTGTAATTGCTGCAACAAGGTTGCAGCACAGCACTGACTCGTCACGACGCCCTACCTGTTCGATAACCAATTAAACTGCTCACCTGGCGAACAATTATACCGCTCGGTCACGTTGTCAACATTCGGAGTTGGCGTGAAAACATTTACGTGAGCAACGAACTCCTCGACGCAACACTCGCTAAGTGAAACTTTCCTTAAAATTGGCCATATTATAAAATTAAGTTTTCGATGTGAAAAAAATATGGAGATGTGGTCTGAACCTTCTAGTTTTAGATAAAAAATAGTTCAATTCGATGGGACCCAGGGTTTTCGAAAGAAAAATTCTTATGTATAATGTAATCGTTCGAGGGTGCAGGAATAGGAAAAATTCAATACAGTATCAGCAATAGTCTTTTGCAAATATCTCGAAAACTAAAAGCGACTCCCCTTTATTGGAAAAGGAAAAAGTTGTTCAAAATGTCGAAATCTATAACATAGTAAAATTTCATCAAAATAATTTTTACCATTGCCGTAGAAAATGAAGTCCATGAGAGATTCTGTCTGCAACCATGCACTTCAAATTTGACGTACTTAAATCTACACAACAAGTGCCACTAAAAATATTGGATTTTAAAAATTCTGGGACCACTTCGAATTACAAGTTCATTTTTGGCAACGTGTCATCGATTTGTTGGATGTGGGGCATCGCGGGCCTCTGGCGAAAGAAAGCGTCGGCCGGGGCGAGCATCGCTGAAATTATTGGGCCAGTGGAAGGCCCCGGGACGCGGACAAAAACGGGAAAAGTCGCCCGTCGTGCCAGAAATAATTCCGGCCGTGAAACGCGTTCGCCGGTTTGTGCTCGCACCGAGAACACCGTTACGCGCGGGCATACGTGCACGCTCGACCTGAATTATTTCCGCTGCAACGCGGCCATTGTGCCCTCGACTGACGACGAGTAGTTTCGAGTACGCCGACATGGACCGCCTGCACATGGTCGGTTTTCATCGATCATTGATCGTGGAGACGAAAAAGCGAGAACTATTGTCGACAGCCGCTGCGACGGTCTCGTCGGCTGAATAAAATTTTCACGTTCGCACAGGACGAGTCTGCCGGGAAATTTCAATCTTCATCCCTTAAACTCGTAGCACGAATCCTGACTATTTTTAATTTAATTCTAATTTTCTTGCAATCGATCATACTCTCTCCAGGCAAGAGTACAATCTTCTCGATTTTTTGCAACGAAAATGACCGGTAAAAAAAGTTAATTTTTTTACAGCATGTGTATTATAGTGTAGAGCAATTGTGTAAAAAATTTTTAATCGATCAGATTTTTCGTTCAGAAGTTACAACCCAATTTGTGGGACCTCGTATATTCGAATTCATTATCACGTGATTTTAATGAATCGTTAATGTAATTGTGTGTGTGTCTAATTAGTGCATTCTTTGTTGCAGGCTGAAGGAATTGCTCACCTGATAGCCATGAACCTCGCGCTGCATGGATTTTTGTTGCAGGGTGAGTAGTTGAATGGAATCATGGAAATATTATACGGTTTAGGTAGGTCGACGAGCGAGATTGAAAATTCGATTTTGAGCAAGTCTTGAACCCCTCCTACGGTGGACGCACGTTTCGCACGCATATGCTCCTTCTCGCGGAATAAAGCGATGCAATATGGTGCATCGCCGGAACAATGCACCGAGGAGGAACTTGCACTCGGGAATCGGGGGTTGACCTAACTCAACATCGCTCGTTGCATACAAGGTCCTCGAAAGAGGGAATGGGGGAACAATGCGCGGAAGAAGTGCATGAAGCCTGCGGCGAGTAGTATGGTGCTTCTTAGCGCGTGACATGTGGAGTTGACGTTTTGAAAATCGATATCGTATGGTATTTACGTCACGTTGAACTAGTTGGGTAGTTGGTTCTCCTGGATAAAATATAATTTACTGCCACCCAAGCCTTCAAAATTAGTGTGCAGTTAAAAATATACAGTATTTTATTGATATAAGTCCCAAGCACGGGTCTGCCGAGGGACATTTATCCGCCGGGGACAGTATTCTTTGATCTTTGCAAATTTCCAACTTCTTTATTTTTCATTATTGTTTGATGGGACTTCGATGATCATATTTGTGTCATTTTTCTAATTAAAATCATATCAAATATGATACAATTCCGATGATATTTACTCGTGTAATAGACATTTAAAGTTTCGAGCGCGAGGAAGGATAGCGTATGTTGCGCCCGAAATTTTAATTGTCTATTACACAAGTAAATATCATCGGAATTGTATCATATTAGGTATGATTTTAATTAGAAAAATGCCACAAATATGGCCATCGAAGTCCCATAAAAAAATAATGGAAAATAAAGAAGTAGTGGGGACAGATCTGGGACATTTACAGTTCAGACTTTTGGTACATTTATGGATAAAATACTGTAAATTGTAAGAACCCATTTAAAAAGTTTTGTGTGTGTGTTCGTAAGTGCTGAAGTGTGATTGTGTCGAGGTGTTTGTCTGGAGAAATGATTGAAATGATTGTGACTGCGCAGCAGACGCCCATGGTAGTGTTAACTGGGTTTTCGTGTCGAGTCAAGGTGTTTCCTACGTGAACGTAAACACAGGGGACCGTACGCCGAGCACGATACGAGCATCGCGAATGAATCAAGCCGTCTGGAGGAGTGAGGGGAACTCCAAAGACAGAAGGAGAATCGCGAGTGTAATTGTTATCAGGTTGCAGGCCACGTGGATTTCATCAAGCAATCCTCCGAGTGCGCTATTAACAAAGGGGATAGCCCCATTGAGAATATAAAAATAAAATCTACAAACGGTGAAACGTTTCAGCAATTACACTGAAACAGAAAACTTTCCTTCGAATTAGTACATGGTTAAGAATGATGTATTGTCAAACTTACACTCGCGTTTATTTTATTGTGTAATCAGGAGACGTTAGGCATAAATAGATGTCGCAATTATACAGATGTTTCTCGGCGAGTGGCTCGATTAAATCTACAGAATATTATAAGCCGGGTCAGACGAGGCGGTTTATTTCCAGGATCCGGGCAGTTACTTTCATACAGCGGTGATTCAGCGGTCTTAAGCTCGTTTTGCGCGTGGTGCGCGCGTTAGTCCTCGTTGGCGGACCCCATTTCCGCCAATTTGCTTGAACGATGGCGTTGACGGTTTTGGAAGTATTAAATAAAAACGCTGGACCCCGAGATCGGTGGACTTGTAGCACCTCGGGATATCTGTACTTCTTTTGTAGCTTCCCAATGAAAATAATGAACCCTCGGTATATTCTAAAATTGAGAATCCCCTTGACAAGTGTACAGCAGGATGCAAATAGAAGAGCTTGCATATTGATATGTTTAAAAGGGCTTGTCCAGCTCGAGGATTATGCTAAAATGGGGTTCCGTACCACCGCTAGTTACAATAAAATTCCAAACAAGTGGATGCGCTTGGTCATCCCACGTGTTTCGACCGCGATGCATAAGTTTCACGGACGGATGTCCCACGGGGCTGCATTCCGTTGGTCAGCCGATGCAACTTCCATTTAGCTCCTACGTAAACATAAATATATGCGAACGACGCTCGTACAAAGGTGGTTTAGCGCGTTTCGCGCGGTAATCGCTGCCGGTGGTCCAGAGACATGGCTATTCGAGCGTGTACAGCCACGGTAATGAATACAAATGTCTTCGTTGGAGCCCCGGGTCCGCATTCGTAAACCTCTGTGAATCGTTTCTTTATCGATGCTCGCGGTGGTCGAAAACGATTTAATTTTTTTATTTTATTATGGTTGAACGAAAAATAAATCCGCCGCGTACCGTCCCGGGGCTTTAAACGTGAAATATATTAGCTCGGACGATATCCGAGTCGTGCGAATAAATTATTCGTTATTCGCTCGTTCCTGAATGTCCCAAGGCTTCGTCTGTCTTCGGTATTTTTGCTCGTCCGCGGCCGCCATTAAATTTTCATCGGAACAGCTCCGATTTCGGTACGGATTTATTAAGAGTACGTGTCTCCGGTTGCCACGGCGCGGAAACGATGGATTCAAATGCATAATACGAGGGGCCCGGCTAATTAAGCCAGAACACAGACGTCGACCGGATAGATAGACGAAAGTCACGGGCTGCATAATGCACCGGCGAGCGAGCACTCGCTCGATTTTCTGCAGCTGCATGTAATGCAATCAAGCCGTAACGACTCGGAGAAAGTGAAAAAAAAATCGGATCAGATACACTGGAATCCAAGAATTCATGTCGATCGTACGATTTTTTCCTATTCGCCTTGAATAACGATGAATCTGATCAAAATAATCGATTGGCTGGCGCGATATCGTGTCATTTATTGATTTCCTTTATTATGGTTCGTTAAATATGATCGATTAGAAATTAGAAGCCAGGTAGAGCGGTCGTTCGTTTCCTACGCTGTGTTGCCTTGGACAATCAAATCAGTCATCTTGATTTTTATGGACAATGCACAGCTGCAGGTGTGGCGGACCTAACCCAGGAATAATCGCACCTGACACAGATCTGACACCGATTTATTTCAGGCTGGGTTTAATTGGCTTAATTTAGATTTAAATGTCGCGATATGGATCTCATTACTTTGGACGGGGTCTACCGGACTTAACCATTGCGATTAGACTCAAGGTTTAAGGCTATTTTCACTTCTAAACTAACATAAAAAGTGTAAAACACTATACATACAACTTAACCTATAATTAAAACAATTAAAAGACATTCAATATCTTTGACAATTATATAGAAAAGGTCTACGTACTCCGATTTTGATGAAATTTTAATATGTCATAGATATCAACATTTAGAACAACTTTTTCCTTTACCAATATAGGGGAGTCGCTTTTAGTTCTCGAGATATTTGCAAAAAACTATCGCTAATACTGTATTGAATTGAGCGTGCAGGAATACGAAAAATTCAATACAGTATTAGCAATAGTTTTTTGCAAATATCTCGAAAACTAAAAGCGACCCCTGTATATTGGAAAAGGAAAAAGTTGTTCAGGATATATTGCTGCATAACATATTAAAATTTCATCAAAATCGGAGTACCCTTTTCTATATAATTACCATATTTTTAAACTTAATAACACACTAAACATTACGTTCTAATACTCTCTCCCATATCATTCTTTCCTAGAAGAATTAAACCACACCTGTTTTTATTTAATTATCACGTATTATGGTATATCATTATATATAATAATCATTATACATAATTATATTCATACTAAGGAGACACCCTAGTCCAGACTTTATAATCCTGACTCCAGCTGTTCCGTCGAAGGAGTCGAACGCCACGTCTACGGTCATGAATTCGTGGATTGCGAACGTAGTGGCAAGGTGGCCGGACAAGTTCACGCGTACGGAATCGCAAATCGGCTAACAGGTTGGCGAACAGTGTCGCAAATGAATCATCGGTAAATGCGTTTATGATGCGAGGGCGTGCATCGCCGCTTGGCGTCCCGTCCTGTCGCGTCGCCTCGCATGGAAAGGAACACCGTTGCCCCGCAGCCTTGTCGCAAGCGCAGAACCGAAGAAAGTTCTTGGCGAACGAGGTTGCGTGGCTCGCCTCGAAGCGTGAAATATGCGGAAGAATATTTTGGAACGATCGAAAAGATACGGGTACCGTTTCCGCGTTTCAATTAAAACGAAGGGAAGGAAATCACCAGTTCGAAATGCTGCTCGGTGAAACGGGAAACTTCGCTGACCGCTTCGTTCTCATTACACCCTGCGTTCACGAATTTTTTAATTTAACTAAGCTGCAATTTCAACCCAGCTAAACCATTCTGTAAGGTAAAGCGTGTATCCTAAGTCCTCGTTAAAATTTTTCCTCGTCGTGGTTCTTATTGTCAGGATGATTACAGACAGAAAGTCTAAGCCACACACAATTTCATCGTTTCGAAGTCCACTTTATGGGCCAGTATCTCTTTGAATCCTCAATTTCCAACGAATGCTGAGATAATCCGCTTTGAAGGATCAGACCTGCACAATAAGTCTGCGGTAACGAGGGATAGAGAAAGAATCTTGGTCCACGGACTCTGCGGGTTATATTTAGCAGCGACCAGGCCAGAAATAATATCAAATCGCTGGTTTTTCCCTCCCACTAATGTCCGTCCTCCTCCTATTGCTCGGCTGTCTGACTTTTCTCCTTACGTAACCGCGTAACTGCGGCGCAAGGATGCGGTTAGACCTTTCGAAGCGTGTTCCTACCCGTTCCCGATGTCACGTAAGACGCGTGCTAGTCACGATCTTAATTTCACTCTCTCACGTTGCCGAATAATTGCCAGGAATAACGCCTCACGCACTTCCCATCCGCTGGGAACGATTTTTCATCGGACCAGTTCGCTCCCGATCGACGCTTTCTCGATCGCCATGAGAGCCTAACTTCTATTCCCTCGCAATTCACCCAATCCACCGTCAGCTGCTAGTCCTCCGCTCGCATGGCGAACGAAATCTGCATTGTTACATTTATTAAAAATTAATATAAATAAATAAATAATTCTAATATAATAATAAATGATTTTAATATGAATAAATAAATTATTCTAATGGCAGGGAGTCTTAAGGGTGGGAAGGGGTGCGGAGTAGTAAGTAAGTTAGTTTTCAGGTATCTTTTGTACATAAACATTTTAATTTAAATTAGTTGTAAGTAAGATTGGGATAATCAAAAATGGAAAGGAAGGGAAGTAGGAGTTTTGGAAAAGGATTGTAACCCTGAGGGATGAAATAAAAGTTATACTGAAGTACACTGAATTTCCAAGCCAGTCAAAAGCGATAGTAAACTGGATTTCCCGTCGATGGTAAATATGGTGAAATGTACGGAGACGGTGAAGTGAACTATTTGAGTCAATTCGCCCTTCCGTTGAAGTATAATTAATCCTGCAGATACACGGCGGAAATTAATTAATTTTTTGGCGTTACTTTATGCTCTGCCCATTTCCGGCTGGCTCGCTAGTGCTCGCGCACAATTATAAACTCTCGCGAGCGCGTTCGTGCGGCTTCGAGAGCTATGGAAACCGTTGAAAGCGAAGTTGTTATCACTGCGCGCTAATAAAGTGAACCGACCGTGGCGAGGAATGCCGGAAAAAAGAAACGAAAGGAATTGCTCGGGGAAAATGATTCCGGCGAGATCGTGCCACTTGCCGGAACGCCGTTGGTTCCGTTAGCGCGAGCAGATTCATTGGAACGCAATAATCTGCACCGAGAAATCACTTGGAAAAATATCAGCGGCGAGATACAAGCTCCAAGAATTTTTCCTAGGCTATTAAAATGAACTGTTGCAACGCCTAACACAGGTCTGCCATCTTGCACCCCAAGTTAGGCTAACTCGACCGAATCAAACGCCTATTCATTGCAAATCCCAGTAAGCACTGTACAAACTGTATAAACTTTATAAAATCATAAACGCCTTCGCCAGTCCATTCAAATAATCCGCAGCTAGAGTTCTATTCAAATTTATCGTATATGTTTATTTCCAGTTTTCTAAATTGTCATAAACCTGTCCACTATGAGAAATCAATAAACGCGCCACGGCTAGCCACGGTTCCACAAATAACCGAAGGAGTACTATTTTTCAAGCGACACTGAGACATCCATAAAACGAGTCAATAAAGTTCCTCCCCCTTCCGCCCCCCGTGAAATATGCAAAATGCAAAATATTGGACGCGTCGCGCCGGGTGACCCTCGCGGGGTAAACAGCACCGGCGTAAATTTCACGGCCGATCTTCGGCGTCGCGTTACCCGTAAAATATTACATAATAATTTTGCAGTTTATATTCCGTATGTCGTCTTAAGTGGGCTGTAAATAGGGGCGTGCGTTCTCGCGCGAGCGTTTCTGTTATCGTGCGAGGAACTCGTTGCGCGTCGGCTTAGCCTTTTGCTCTCGTCGTTGCGAAAGGACATTTACACGAAATCCTGTTCCTCAGGATAACGGGGCAACATATTGGCCGATCGCGATTTGTCCGATTTTACGAATTACCATTTCTACCATCGATAGGCGCGCGGACTAGTCGAGCGTGTAAGGTTTACTGTAGTTGCATAAATGGTTTCTAAAAAGAGAGGAGAGCTGATTTTTGTCGCCTTGATTTCACTCTAGCTCGCGGAACTCGCGATTTTAAATGCTGTCCGGAGAAAATCTGATAGGTTTGTCGATTGCAGACGGGAAGAAGTATAGAAATGAAAATGATTAACAGGCCTAACCCAGACCTAATCGTGTTACGTTTCTTTCCAGAGTGTCTGACCCAGGCCTGGTATTTAGGTGATTTCAGCAGCCACAGCCAGTTCAAAATTTACTGAACATTGAAACTACTGTAACTTTGCTAATATTGATCCAAAGTTTATGAAAAAATAACCATTTTAAAGCTTGAGATTTCTATTTTTTTTACTATATGCAGTTTTTACCGAAACGGATGTTTTAAGTGCAAAATTTGTCATTAAAGAGGAGCGCATCAGATTGAAAAATTTGTAGTCATTTTTGAGTAAAATTTAAAAAATTGAATTTTGTAAAATACCCCACTGGGTGACGTTCTTCTCCAACGTTGAAAAATATTTTCTCACGGATCGATCTTGATTATTTTACCCGCTCCCCGTGCCCCGGCATTTAGAAAACTATTTTTCCGTATTTTTACAAAATTACACGCCGGTCGTTTAGACGCGTAAAAAAGCGCGCGCGCCGTATACGCCGGCGTAATTGCACGTAAAACTGGGAACGCGAAAGCTCCCCGTAGATTTAATTGCGGCAATCATGACGAAACCAGATCTCTCTCTCTCTCTTCGTGGCGAATTGGCTTTCCTTCTTCGAATCTGGGTCAATTTTCCGTCGCGGCGCATCTTTCGCATAATTTCTCGTCTATTTACGGTCACTTTTACGGATTGCATCGCTCCGGCTGGGTTGTATCTGTTGCTTGCGAAGCTACCGCATAGTTGGGACAGTTTAAAACCGGCGACGCTGAGAACACGCCGGGCATGTACGCGAACGGAAGCGTGACGCCGCGCCGCGTCGCTCGTTTCGTCTTCCTAATTAATTCTAATTAATAAACCGGCCCGGCCAGGGGAACAATGGTCTCTTTCACCCGAACGCTCTGAACTTCGCACGACGACCTTTCATCCGTTTCTGCCATCGAGTTTCACCTTGCCTGCATTGTCTTCGAGAAGAAAATCGAGCGTGGATCCTTCAATTAGCATAAAACCGAGCCCGGGTAATTAATACCACGGTGCAGAAATATCCATAATAATGGAATATTTCGCGTGCGAAGCGTGTGCATGGCGACTTGAATGGCCGATCGGGAGAGTGATATAGTCGTGCTGGAAATGCGAGGCTGCTCAAGGACGTTCAGGCTTCTCCCCACCTCGCGACCATGCCACGCCCACTGCTCCACATCCTGTACTATTATAGGAGTAGCTCTGATTGTGGAACAAAGTCAAACTAAATCAAACATTTTTTTTCCGCGACGTAAAATAAATAAAAAGAAGTCAAACTTTTTGGATACAAAGTCGTGAATATTTCTCAAGGACGTTCAAGTCCACGCCCACCAAGGGCCACATCGCTATAGGCTCCGCCCACCAGCACAATTTTAAAATAATTAAATGTGTTCACTTTTGTAAGAAAAATTCCGCAGACCTGACTCGGTTCCTGGACAGATTATGCAGCCGTGGCATGATTAATAAACACCTGTCGCATCCGAGGAACTGTTCTGGCCGTTACTTCCGGCTCCGTTTCAGCCAAGGAATTCTCGTAGCGGCATTTCCCTGGATTTCTGGAGTTACGTGCCGCGGCGCGGCTCGGTGCGTGCCGGGCTTATTATGCACAAGAAAGTTGGAAAGAGGCGAGAACGAAGTCATTGCTATTCGAGGGCCGCCGCAGGAAACGGAAGTTCTCGATTATCCGCGAGACACGAGAAGTATTCTCGGATCGTGGCGCATTTTCTGTTGCGCCGCTCGGAACACAGCTGCGCGCGCGCGCTATGAGAACGCTGCTCGGAACGATGAACTGTCGTAAAAGTAGACGACAGTATCGGATTTCGATGATTATATATTAACAACGATCGGATTTCACTTCCTGTTGCCGATCGAACGAGTACACAGTTCGATCGGCCCGGATCACAATTAAAACTAATCATAAAACGTCACTTGATGTGGAAAGTCCAACCACCGTCGAGCGCCTAATAACTTCTGAAATAACTTCGGCCAGATGCCAATATCGACACGTCAATCAAAATACAAATTACAGTTTAAACCAGTTTCGCGTATATTTTTGTATAATAATTATAGTTTTCGTTGGCAGTATTTCCTGTTGGATATGCTAGGCGTCGCGAGGAATGTTAATACGCCGAGTAACCAGCTTCGCGGAAAATCGAATGACAAACGCAGGTGTGTGTTAGAATATTATTAGGAATGACGGAATACGGGATTTGTCAAGACGAAATTATGACTCATCTTCTGAACGTATCGTTTAATTAGGGAATATTGAATGCTCAAGTGAATTGTGCGTCGCGACCATTCGCAGTGTGCACGGACACGTGTCTACGCAAGCGTGTATGAAGCACGAGGGAGTTTCATTGAGGAGCTGCGAGATGAATGAGTCAAGGAAGCAGGCGTCATTCACAATGATGTCTCCGGTGTGTCTTACCGATGCTCGCACGTGAAACAGGAAAGCAAACGGTCGTGCTTGCACCATTTGATACTTTTTGAATAATAAAAAGAAAAATTACAATAGTGATTAAGGTCTGCGTACTCCGATTTTGATGAAATTTTTATATGTTGTGCAGCAACACATTCTAAACAACTTTTTCCTTTTACATTATAGGGGTGTCGCTTTTATTTTTTGAGATATTTGCAAAAAACTGTCGTGAATACTGTATTCAAGTTTTCGTATTTCTGCACGCTCCACGGTAATGTAAGTTTGTTTATATTTTGACGCTGTAGACCCAGTGTGAAATACTGAGTGGGCGTGTGTGGTATTGTCGTTTCTCATCTCCACAACGCATTCACAAAGAAAAAGTAAAGAGATGCGGCCCCGGAGCATGCAAGAATACGAAAAAATCAGTACAGTATTAGCAATATTCTTTTACAAATATCTCGAAAACTAAAAACGTCTCCCCTATATTGTAAAAGGAAAAAGTTGTTGAAAATGTCGAAATCTACAACATATTGAAATTTCATCAAAATCGGAGTACGCAGACCGTTTTTATACAATTACTAAACAACTTTCCGGTGGAGTTGCATTACCGCGTGACAATGGTAGTTAGCCACGGTTGCGGCGGAGTTATGGGAACGTGACACCGGCTGTCGAAGTGTTCGACGACAAGCTATTATTTTGTTTATCGTAGGAAATAATTCGAGCGAAATGCCACACTTTTCACCGTACAATTGTAGCCGGTGGTACAGCCTGTATAACAACCGGGGAACGCGCGACTGAGTTAAAGACCCCCGACGGCCATTAAGTGAAAATAAAAGCCGACGAAAACGCCCACGTGGCTTCGAGACACAGGCCAGGCCTTTCACGCAACCGAACCGGCGCGGCGGATTTTTGCATGCCGAGCGCACCGAGCCGAATCGACCTGCCGGCGACAGTGTTTTTCCTGCGCCGAGGAAAACCGCCTGCCACCGTCGCCGGTTTTCGCATAATTTCCTATAATTAATCCACCGGGTTCGCTGCTGTTGGATAACCGATCCCCGACCGTCGATAAGAATGGACACGGAGCAACGAACGCCGAACCGGGGCCGGACTCGATCAACATTTTTCAATCGTCTCATGATCGATGAAAATGTCCCTCGAGCGTGCCACTCGCTCGCGAATTATGGACGCCGTTCTCGGCAATTCTAATCGTTAGATCTCTCTTAGGTTCGCTTCGCAAAACCTGACAGTCCGTGGAAATGCTTGCACACAAATAAGCAAATTGCCAGACTTAGAAATGTCACCAGAAAATTTGACTTAGACTTTCTTTGAGCCTAATTCCAGTGGAAACCACTTTAAGGTGGTTCAAGTTCGTGCCCATCGCAGTCTGGGCACAACTGGCCATAAAAAATGATTTCTTAGTTGAACGATGTATCATGCGTGTGCTAGAAGAGTACAGCGAAGAAGTACATAAAGAGCAGTACGTCCGATACGAAAGGCATAAAACGGGCTAAAAGAATTCTTAATTGATCCAGTGGCAGGTGATAGGAATTTTTATGTACATAGCTCGGGCAATCGAAGCGTTAAGCGCTACCGGTCAACTGTGGTAATCCAAGGTTCGCGTTCTGCGTGGAATTCGCATGAGTGGACCCGCCGTCTCTCCGCCGAATATGAAAATGTCGCGGCCGGTCGTCCACGTGGCAACTATTTCCCTTTTGAACGTATATGTAAATCGAACAGGAAAGCCGCGGTCCGCAAAAATACCGAGCACGGCTAACTCGCGGCGATCGCATGAAACGCGTTACGAAACCGGCGTTCTGCAGCCAGCCCGAGCGATTTTCACGTATCCGTGCGGAACACGTACACGAATCGATTGATCGTACCGAATACCTGCACATGTGCACTCCTCGCTGTTTCACCGATGAAACAAGCTGATCCGATCGCTCCTGCAGCGTCCCGCTCCGGTCCAAATAAAAATGATACGGCTCCCCATCAATAAATTAAAGCGGATTGAATAAATTGATTTAATTAATAAAGTTCAACTAAATATGAAACGGAACTTATTTCTTTTTAATCGTAGATTATTTTATATGGTATTCCATGTGTGCTTTTTTAAGGGTCTGAAAAATTTTTGGGTTCCACTTTTTCAAGAATTAAGGTCTTGTAAAGAGAACTGCGTTAAAAAAATCCTGTAAAATAAACCGTTAAATAAATATGAGCAAATTTTTTTGTAATCATTTTTTAATTAATTCTTTAAATTCCGTTGCGTTAAAATAAAATGAAAAATTGTTATAATTACAAATAGGAAATATTTTCAAGTATAATGCGGTACATTTCTCTAAAGTGTTCCGAGCTCGATTTGTTCAGCAGGTTTTCAAACATTCGAGTGTTTTAATACCGGTGAGGACTGGAGGAGTTTAGGCAGCAGAGAAGTCGCTTTGTACTCCGCTTTAACGAATCCATTGTTCCGAATCGAAGTGCATCGCTGGGTAAATATTTGACGCCAGTCGAGGATGACTTCGCATCCCGGTAGAAAGTTCCCTCATGCAGCCCGCGAAGATGACCTGATGCGGACGCGACGAGTTTCTAATACGTCAATGTTTCTCGGCGTTTGCGCGGGACCGCCGGAGGAAAAAGACGCGGGAGCATGGCCCGGTCCGGTGAAAGTTTACAAAGGATCAGAATTCGGATGGTGAACGTACTCATAAATATTTAAGGGGCCTCTGATGATGGCTCTCCCATCTCGATCTTGACTCTCCTTCAATTATGGACAGAGGATGGGTTCTGCTAACCTGCTTGGGAAGCGAATGAGAGAAAGGTCCAGTGCAGCCTTAAGAATCAAAACAAGCTCCATACTAGTCTGCAGAAATAATTAGTAGAATTTATGTTGGGGATTTTATTACCATTT
This sequence comes from Lasioglossum vierecki, assembly GCA_028455595.1. Classification (NCBI taxonomy): domain Eukaryota; kingdom Metazoa; phylum Arthropoda; class Insecta; order Hymenoptera; family Halictidae; genus Lasioglossum; species Lasioglossum vierecki. Next base: position 3,045,617 of record CM052344.1, on the reverse strand, counting down.
TATTAGGAATCAAAATGATCTTCACAGTCTAATAGTTTTCATATTGTTCTTATCTTCTTAGTCAATAGAAATAATTAGTAAAATTTATGTTGGAGATTTTATCACCATTTTATTAAAAATCAAAACGGTCTCCATAGTCTTCATAATTTTCAGTCTCCTTATCTTCTTAGTCAATAGAAATAATTAATCAAATTTGTGTTGGGGATTTTACTCTCCATTTTAAGTTAGGGGTGGATCCAGGCTAGATCCGAGTCCGAGCTAGATCGGATCCAAAGTCCCAGCGGTTCAACACTTTCAGTTTTGGGCAAAGTAATTGTTACGTAAAATGGCACCATTAAGATATTAATCAGCACGCTAATTATACGCGGGTCTCGCTTGGAGTCGCCGCTCCATTTACGCGAAACGGACGCGTCACGATAGCATAATCGTTAGAAAGCGATGACGTATCGGCCAAATTACGACCTTCTTGTCCTTTTACCGCCGCCGCCGACGTGATTTTGCAACGGTCCGTTCGGTCGTCAGTTTCTTTGCTCACCTTCACTTTCATTCTCAGCAGATCTTGTTTTTCTTCCCGCGCGCGTGTCTTGTCCTTTCCTGATCGTGCCGCAAACGTCTTTTTGCATGCCAGAAATTGCAGATGCTCGGGTCGCCTATTTAAACATCGTTCCACGTCTATCACGGCGCACGTAATACTCGCCGTGCGATTCTTAAACGCTTAATTCGACGCCGTGCTGAAATTCCTCTTCGCTTCACAGAACAGCAACTCCTTAAATAATTCCAGCAGGCTCAACAAATTCACCCCCGAATACCGTTATTGCCATTAATGAATACATTTGTCCCCGGTATTAATATTTTCATTTCACGGAACAGTAACTCCTTAAATAATTGTAGCAAGCTCAACAATTTCTTTGAAAATCTACGAATTTTCATTGACCCTCGGAATTAACCCCCGGAACACTTACATTACACCGTTATTGTCATTAATAATTCCAGTTGTCCTCGATATTAACATTTTCATCGCGTCGAGCTCGAGGCCAAGCAAGATTTCTTCGTTCCGCCAAAATCATGAATATTCAAAAATTTCTAGAAGGTCAAGCAACGTTCCCAAGAAATCTGAAAATATTTCCTACCACCAAGGATTAACCCCAACGCAGGTACATTAAATTATTATTGCTACTAAAAATTCCATTAAGCCACAATTAAATATTTCATCGAGTCATGGTAGCACGTCGCGGGAGGAAGCTAGCCATGGTGATTCGATTAGCGTCGAAAGGGCATGCGGGTGTATTGTAAAGTCACGTAAGAAGAGCACCTTTCACCTTCTTGGCGCGCACGTTACGGCGGCACGTTACACCGAATATCCGCGGTTACGTCGATAATGCACAGCCATCGTAACGGCGTGGGCGATATATCGATGCAGGAAATATCTTCGCGAACACATGGAAACACCATTATCCACGGCGGAGGAGGGCCTGCTCCGTGTAATTCCACGCGAGAAAGCACTCCGAAAAGATTCACGGCTGATGGGACACCTCTCGCGGCCGCGATCTGCCGCCATTACTCACCGGCTACACGATTTTCGTGCGTTGAATGTCGATTATGTTCGCCGCGGCTCCTAACCTATGGCTCGACGCCCCCCTTTTGTCGAAGGCATTCAGCCGAGGATCGAATCGAACACGTGTATGATTCGATTCAATAGCCACGATCGACGGAGATACACCTTTTCATCTTTCAGACAACCTACTCGGAAGACCTGCACCAAGTCATGCCTGTAGTTCTTGTCTCCTCCACTCCTGTGCCAGCTTCATCTGCCCCGTTATAAGCACAAGGTCACCCCCACTACCAAAGCAGGTCACAATTGGCAGATACACCTTTTCATCTTTTAGACAACTTATTCAGAAGACCTGCATCAAGTCATGCATCTGATTCTTGTCTCCTCCACTAACTGTACCAGCATCATCTACCCCGTTATAAGCACAAGGTCATCCCCACTACCTTTAGCAGTCCACCAGTGGGGCAGCGAGAGGCGCCGAACGTGACAGCACAGAATCGTGACCCAGGACCAGTGAACCATGGAAAAGATTGTCTCGCATTTTAATTACAAGGAAACACGACCTCCCGACGAATAATTTATGTTAATGCCCATGCTTTATTATATTCGCTCGTAGAAAGTCCGATCGTTAACGATATTTCTGCAACGAAATCTGTTAGCGGATTATTTGATGAGCCTGCTGGGTGTGTTAGAATTCCCCGGAGACGCTTAACTTTCTCTGAGTGCGGCGATTGCACAGTGAGATGTTGGCATTGTTGCGGAGCAAGGTGACGCCCTGCAATTTACCAAACATGAACGTTTATTGTGCCGTGGCTCTGCTTACACGTTTGCCGTCTTGTTCGACATACAGCCGTGCATTAATTGTTCGGTCAGGTTTCCTTCGGCGCAACAATTTATGACATCCTGCTCGGTAGAATCCTTCTGTTGCGACACCGTCCACCGTTACTACACCCTTCTAATCGTCAGCTGGCATTGCGAAATCATTTGTCATTCCTGTCCGCGTGAATCTCGAAAAATTAATCAGACCTCGTTCGATAGAATTATTCCGAGTTGTCTTCGAGACGTTGAACGTGCTTTCGACAAATATGCTTTGTGCGATCCACGAACGGTAAACCTGTCGGAGACTGGAGAAGAGACGAGTAGAGTTATGTACAGCGAAGAGGCTTTCATAGACCCGGAAGTAATTACAGCTGAAAATCAGTGCGGAGGCGTCCTAGACAGCTGCAATTACCTAATTAGAATGATGATAAGGACGCCAGGAATTCTGAGTCCGCGCAATAACGCCAGACGCTGTTCGTGGTAAAACGCGACACGCAAATATTAACGTGTCAAACTATAACATTTCGTTAAATGTTTTCAATTTCGCAGATTATCAAATAATCATCGACGTTTTGATTCTAGCTTGAATCCTTTTCAAGATGTATTTACATTGCGTCTGTAAAAAATATATATATGTTGTACAATTTTCAAAAAATATTATTAAAATGCACAAGTGTAATAACAAAAATTGTTTGTAAGTATTGTTCATAAAAACAACTTACTTGTTTTTGATGTGATTTAATACTTTAATATGGACATTGATACACGTGTATGTAATATATAACATATACAATTTTTTTTATATGAAAATTCAATATAAACCTCAAATAATATTAAATTTTCTATAAAAATCAATATATAATTTTTTTTTTGAACCGGGTTAGACAAATAGTGTAAATCTTGTTGGTCAGACTGTTGCATTCGTGTCGAGAAGCGAGTGGATCGAATAATTTGCAAGGTACCAATTTGTTAGGGAGGGGGATCTCTGCAAATGGCAATAGTCATTCCCATTTCAGTCGTGAGAGGTACGAGCTCGGACGTGCGCAGGTAATTTATTTATGCCCGTGATCGTCGGATAATATCAAAAAGATTCGGTGACCCCCGGGCAACAATCGGACTTCCCACGTTGCAAATTATCAAACGAACAGAACAATTAGCAGCGGCAGCACACCTCGCGGATCTTAACCGGGATCAACAATGGGACAATTAAATCTTGAGAAACTGTGCCGTAAACTATAGGGGCCAACGTAAAACCGGCCAGACAAAGGTCTACCGCAATCAGAATCAATAATTAGTGATTTCTGCTTGGAATTCGCCAGAAAACGCACACGGAAAAATATCCAAAGCATCGCCAAATTCTACAACGGAACGTTGCGCATAAATTATATATTAATTAATGGCAGCGAGGGTCGTGCATTAAAAAAAAATATGAGCGGTGTGAAAAATTGTACAATCACACAATACTGATTGAATGGATGTGAAGCAACGTATTTTTTCCTTGGTCGAAGAACGACGCGAACTGTGAGAAGATAATAGCGCGATGCACTTGCCGTCTCGTGTTTCCCGTCGATTGATTTTGACACTAGCAATTAGATAGCGCAAACACCGGCCGCTAAGGAAATATTTGAAGAGGACCGGAGGAGAAACGAGAAGAAATCCCGTGGCTCGATTATCGCAACAGTTACGACCATTACCGCGATATTATCGTTACGGTAGCGTCGCCGAGACGTTGCTACATCCCGGTTGCACAATCCTGGCTCATCTCGGAGGCCAGATGAGGCCCAGATGCGGCCATCGAAGCTGCAGTTTTTCCCTCCTTAGTTCCAGTGTAATTATTCCCGGACGAAAACCAGAAACGCTTCTCCCGTCCTCTAATTGATATCGGACATTATTTATCGTCGTAATTATTTGCGGAATTACGATCCCTGCAATTGGGTTAATTATACTCCACTCTGATCCAATTATCGAGTCTGGAAACCCACTTTGTTTTTACCTCTCGACCATGTTCTAAACGAGCGCTGAAACTCCCGAGAGAAAACTGCTCGCGAAAATGTCCAACTAATCTTTTACACCGTTGACAAAATCTTGTTGGAACGTCTGTTGACTGTGGAAAAATGTATGGACGTGTACGACGAGAAACGAGATAAAGAAAAATGAATATGCATGATGTTTAATTAAATGCACTGCTTAAGTACACTGCTCGAAGAAAAAATTTGCCAGAAGAAATTTTTCCAACACCTCGGATAGAAAATGTAAATAATCTTCCAGTAATGACACTTGAATTTGCAATACGTATATCCGGATAGCATTTGAGCTCTCCATAAAGCCGTGCTCGTTAAACGATCCGGATTTTATGCAGCCATTCGATGCACTGGTTTTATGCACCATCGTTAGACATTTTTATTTGCCATACATTTAGTAGGCTGCTCGATCTAGGATCTCGCTACGGCCTTAATTCAGGATTATGGCTTTTTAACGATCTCCTCTCGAGGGCGCTGTGTACCAAGGGGATCCACAGCTCGATCATCGATCGAGCGGATTCGTATCGGTGTGAATCAGTTCCGCGACGTCCATTTACATGATCGCGGATGATAGATTTATCGGGGACTGTCAGGACTTGTCTTCTCGCGAAGACGAGCACCGGGTCGGCGGATCGTTTCGCAGACCTAAATGTCACGGGATTCACACAGGTATTACGCGCTGTAGGGATTATATCACTGCCGGTACGGCGCCACTGCGTGAGGATGCGCGGAAAAATGGGAATGGGAAACGCGCACTGCTATGGTTGCAGCATGCAGGCGCTCGGGGACGCATTGCTCTGATGCCGCTGCACCTAACTGCGTGCCCCTAATTGCTCTCCCTTGCGTCAGAATTCTGACAGAATTTTGTGGGAATAAAGATACTCGTTTTTGTGAGCCACAGAATATTTCTTCCGATTTTTATGATGTTCTTATGGGTCTGAACATTTTATTGAAAAGTTGGCAAGATTTATTTTGGAGTTAAATAATATGTCTTTAGTAATTATATATGGTCTGCGTACTTCGATTTTGATGAAATTTGAATATGTTATGCAGTAACACATTCTGAACAACTTTTTCCTTTTCCAATATACGGGGTCGCTTGTAGTTTTTAAGATATTTGTAAAAAACTATTGTGAATACTGTATTGAATTTTTCGTATTCCTGCATGCTCCGCAGTAATGTTTTTTTGCAAATATCTCGGAAACTAAAAGCGATCCCCCTATATTGGAAAAGGAAAAAGTTGTTGAAAATGTCGAAATCTATAACATATTCAAATTTCATCAAAATCGGAGTACGCAGACCTTTTATATATAATTACCACATATTTTTATACAGGGTGAACCACGAATAGCCATTATTGCTTTTCGACTCGAGGAATCGTTGCATAATTTTTCGCAACACCGAGGTTTAGTGTAAATTGAGGCAGTGGCACACTTTGACAGCGAACGACGAACAGTTAAAAAATGGTGTCAAAAGTGGGTGTCGATAATAGCGTGGAGGTGGCTAGGAAGGGAAAGGAGAGAGAGAGAGAGAAATGGAAAGCGTGGACCCCAGGTGTCAGGATTCCACCGTAGAAATCGAAATTTTATTCATCATTCTTTCGGTTATAGTGAGCTTAATCGACCACGACCAAGATCCTAGAAACTCCGCGAGCCTTTTTCTTCTTTTAAAAATTGCCAGCCTGTTGACCGTGAATTTTTATCGATCGTTAAAAAGCTGTATATCTGTAAAATACAATTTTTATCTAGAAAATATTGCAAGAATATTTTGAAATCTATTTAAACCAGTGATAGAAAAATGCTTGACCGCTCTACGGGAGTAGCAAAAATTATGGGGTTCAGATCGAATGATGTTGATTCCGGGATCGAAGCCTCGAACGGTCGATAGACTGGTAATTATGGAAATCGAAGCGAGAGACCTCGATCGCAAATATTAGATTCGCGAGATCGACAGGATCCGGCAATGAATCTGATTGGACAGCTCGTATTCACACCTGATGGCCTCGGTCCACAACTGGCCACTCGATCGCCAATCGTTTCTGTACCGTGTGACATTCTATTTGATTAATAATCATTTCACTGAACGTCAACTGAAATGAACGCGGCGCTTAAAACTGCAACATTTAAAAAGCTTGCTGTTAGAAAAATCTAACAATAAAATACGATAATTATGATAGAGCGTCTAAATGATTTATATAATTATTAAAGAGTACAGCGAAGTACGGTAATTAGTTACTAATTCATGAACTTTCAAACGAGATAAGACTGGCAGGAATTTTTCGTTTAGGTGTTTTCTGGTAGAGTAGCTCGGTGCGTGTCGATAGTTGCCAGTAATTATAACAGTAACTGGTGTAACAGGGTTCCCTGGGTGCAAACGTTGCGCAAACGCATAAATTAGACAAGCAAATTATCCTCGTAGTGGCGAACACGCAGCCTTTTCTTACGTTTTCCCCCATGACGTGAAAATCATTTTCTCCTCCATGACGCTTTCACTGTCCAGAGAGTGTTTCATGATTGTGACAATGATTCTCTTCTGTTGCAGTTTTCTTGTCCATCCTCAACCTCCAGCATGGCTCCGTGTTATGCAGCGCGGGGGAACCTGGCGTGAGTACTATAAAATATCCTATTGCCATCACTATTATCTATTAAATTTTTAATTTTTAATATTATTCACATTAACGCGACCGTATTTTTGATGTGGCATTATTTATTGTCTGACAAGTATTTGGACTTCGACAACCTGCCGGAGACGAACTTCTCCTGTCAGGGGAAGGTGATTGGTGGATACTACGCTGACGTTGAGGCTGGATGTCAGATGTTTCACGTTTGCACCATTGGTCAGAAAGGTAATTCAGTGCTCATTACTAATCAGTCGCTTCAACTAATCAGAAAACTTGTCGTGCTGGACCAATCAGTAACTACCAGAATTTTAAATATCTATAAAAATTATATTGAACTACTAGACACTCTCTCAAAAAAAAATATGGACGACCTTGAAGGCCTAACAAATGACCTTGATAGAGAAAAAACAACAGTGATGTCGGAACATCGTCCCGAATCAAATAATATCGTTCTCGGTAAAGTATTTGGTAATGATTTACTTTAGAGGCTTCCTCACCGATTTTGATGACCTTGACAACATATTCCAAGTTCATCAAAATCGGTGAGAAAGCCTCTAAAGTAAATAACTACCAATTATTTCTGAGACAAATGAAAATATTGAAACCTTCGAGTTGTTGATGCCTCGGATCTCTAACGACCCAGCCACCGGTAGCACAGGCGTATTCAGCTAGAGATCATGGTGTAGAAACGAGGAAAAAGAAATTGTTGTTCGATTGGCCAAGCTGGTAGAAACATAAATTGACGTCAGGTTCGACTGAAAAGTCACCAAAGTTAGGATCGGTTTCTCGTGACGGGCCTCAGCCAGAGACTCTCGGCTTAGGTCAGTAAACGTTCCTCGACGACCGTGACATTCTCGGAGCGGAGTGATCTCTCGATCGATTACAAAACTTGGATCGGCGCTCGCCAGGCCCCCGGGCGGACCTCTCGATCATTCGATCGGGTCGATCTACCGATTTGTCGAGACGCGACGCCCGGCGCGCGCTTAATTATCGATTCTAATTGTCACGACACCGACGAGATCCGATCGATAGATCACCGCCGTGAGCCTGGTCTGTCCGGATCTTTTATCGAGCACAATCGAACGTTTCGCGCTCATTGACGTTTTCGCAAAAAAATCTTTTCAATGGACCACGGGATCATTAATTTAAATCGGAGTCAGTAAGTGACTGTGACATTTCAATTTTTTATTACGAGCGAACGTTATTTATTTTTCTGCAGAACGAGTCGGATATATGAACTTATAGTAGTGTGTTAAACGGCATTTTTTAATTTTAGAATGGACTGGAATTGATTGATTAGTGGCTAATGAGTAGGCCAACTTAACGATTCGATAATTGGAGTGTTCGTTGTGGTATGATTTGAAGTGCTATGCATAAATGCAGGTCATTAACATCGATTCCCTATGATTTCTTAAGGATGTTCTGGAGGTAATTGAAAATGCAAGAAAATTTTTGAAAATATCACAAGATATAATTCTTACTAAATTAATGTAATTACTTGAAGACAATTAAAGAAATAATTAAGTGAAGAAAAATTGTTACAAAGAAATTACAAAAATGGTTTAGATGAAATGGTCTAGCAGAGATGGTTGGATCGTCGCGTGGGAGATTTTGAATTAACAAATGTAGTAGCGAAGTGTAATAGACGTTTCGTGAACGATGACCCTGAAGAGCATCCCCGAATAATGAGCCCGTCCTTCACCACGAGACTTGGTTTCAGACGAGATTATGGACATAAAGTTCCTCTGTCTGAACGGGACCGTCTTCGACCAGGAAACCCGGGTCTGCGAAAGAGTCGACGAGGTCGATTGCAGCAAGAGCGAGCGATTCTACAACTTGAACTTGGAGCTTTACGGAAACAACGCTGTCACACTGAGGTAGGCCAGTTTCCACCAAAAATATGTCGAATTAAATGAATTTCCGTTGATTTCTTGAAATATTCTCATTGGGTGTCGACACCCACCCTTCGCCAGGCCAATCTATCTATCGATAGGAAAACGGGTTCACACTCGGCCAGGTTGACGTTTCCCGGCGTCAGTCCCCGGTCCACGTAACTCTAGTTACTTGGCGACCAGGAATTTATGTATATGTATACAAGTGAAATGATCATTACGACCTGTAGATTGGCTACTCCACCTGTCGCGCGGACTGTTTATCTGCGACCGTCTGGACGTTCACCCCAGGGGTTTCGTAAGGACCAGAGCACCGATCCACATACCAGCGCCACTTTCGTGTCAGCTCGCGTGATACGAGATCGAGAGAGGCGTGGACGGCTCGCGATTGCGTGCCACCGCCGATTTTTTGATCGATCTCTTATAGCAGTTTTCACTTGTAGCGTCACGCCTGTCGACCAAATTACATGGCTCACCGGTCTTACTTTGTTGCCAATATGTTGACTAAATGTTGCCTGATCATGGCACAAGCCAGCCTCGCTAGCCTTCTTTAATCCCACATGAAATTAATTACAAAAACCCACTGGCAGTCTCTTATGATTTCTTGGTGGCCACCTTCGAAATTCAATACGTCCAATAAGTTGTAGATAACGCCGGGGTGGTTAACATTTTATATAGCATCTGTCAATTTTTTTCTAACACCTGTTCTACCTTCTCGTGCTTATGAAACATTTCTTCCGATCTAGAATATTTCCATACATGATATATTTAATAATGTAAACAATATTTTACAATTTTAGCAATTGATTGGATACCGAATAATTAATAATGTAAACAATATTTTGAATAATGTTACAGCAATTTTTAAGGGAGGTTCTTAAAGGGTTAAGGGTAAATTACTTTGAGCCAGCTCAAAAGACTCACGTTTATTGGACTCGTTAAAAAGACTCATGTTTATATTTATTTTCCAAGATTGATGATGATAATGCTCCTGTTTGCAGCCTCCACGAAAACAGCGAGGACGACATCGACCCCTTAGACTCCATAGACGACCACCTCCAGCGCACCACGTCAGCGAGACCCTCGACCACAACATCGACGACCACCACTACCTCCAAGCCCAACAAGCCATCAACAACGCCAGCCTCCAACACCTTCTCTCATCCTACAGGCTACCCTCAGCCCTTCCAGCCCCAGCCACCCTTCCCCCAAGTGCACACCAGTCAGTCCAAGGCCCTGTACGACGACAAGAATGGCGGTTACCATCATCAGTACATCTTCCATAACGGGGAGAGAAGTAACAATCAGCAGGCTACTTCCTATCAGCTTTTCAACAACCAGGGTGTCGGTTCTACGACAGTTCAGCCTCCCCAGGTGCACCAGATCAGATACAACCCCACTCCCAGTCCTCAGATCATCCACAATGAACCTTCGACAGTGGCACCCTTGTACCACGCACCCTCCTCTACAATCCAAACGCTTCTGAGCAACAATGGTAACGGTCCTGCGTTGATCAACCCCATATTCCATAACCATGGGATAGCCAGCACTACGGAGCAGTTCACCCTGCACAATAACAACCCCAGAGAAACTTCGGAGTACCGTGAGAGTGGGGAGCACAACATCAGACCTCTAGAAGCTGTCCACCCGATCAGCAAAGGAAAGGTAGCTATCGAAACTATTAGCTAGATAGTAGCTATTTTCTGATTTTTATTTTTTCTTTGATCTAGGTATCGAAGCTGACGATCTCCCCAGTGCCAACGCCATCAGAACCTCAACGATCTGTGCAGACCAAGACCAGCCAGACTTCTCAGCAGCAAAGAATCTCTGGGAACTTCTTGCCCACCCCAGCAACCGATGAAACTACTGTTAGATCATTTTATCCTACCCTGAGGAGCGTTTCCAAGCCCACACAGTCCTCCCAGTCGACCAGCGAGCAGGTCACCCAGCACATTCACGTGCTGCCACCTCTGCCCATACCACAACTGAAACCCCATCAGATCACCATCAACCTGCCACCACCAGACATCCAGAGAATCGTGCAGAACCCTTCACCGTTGCTACCTTCCCAGTCTAGGGTGATAGTCACCGCTAAAGCCAGCGTCAGCGATGAGTCTGGTAGACCCCTGAACACCACCCAGTTGGTAACCTTGCCATTACCAACCATACCAGCTAGTTATGATGACTATAAGGAAGGGGATGAGTCTTTTGACCCCTTCTACAGAGATGTCCCTAAGATTCGCAACGCTAGACGAGTAGCAGTCAGCAAGACATCGTTGAGAGTGAAACGATCAGTTGGTAATACCAAGAACTCTATGGTGTCCTTTGTGTATGGGGGTGATAGACCCAAAAGACAAGAAGTCCAGGTGGTAGACATCAATGATAAGGGTAGACATAAGAAGAAGACTGAGGACGAGCCTTCGGACTTCCAGGCTATCAAGGAGAGTCTGATGAAGTTCAGGGATATCCTCTTTGGTGGAGAGTTCAGCGAGGATAGTATCCGCGATATGTTTGCGACAAGCGGTTTTCAGCCTGCTGAGCCTGAAATGGTGGGAGGCAAAGCGTCTTTGGAGGATCTAGAAACCAAGGCCTCGAAGAATTTCAAGGCTACGGAGTATGAAGATAGTGAGTATGATGCTGATAGTAAGGATAGCAAGGGTGATGATGCTGAGTACTCTGAGAGTCCGTTGAAAGTGGACACGAAGGAGTCTGATGCTGAAGAGTACGTTGATGTTAAGGGTAACAAGGAGGAGGCAAAGGTTACGGATTATAAGGAAGAGGACTTGAAAGAAGAGCATTCGAAAGAAGAGAATTCGAAAGAAGAGAATTCGAAAGAAAAGGATTCTAAAGAAGAAGATGCTAAGGACGAAGAAAAGAAGGAAGTTGATGCTGATGGTGTGAAGCACGTGGAAGGCAAAAGGGTCATTGACATTGTCATCCTGGATCCAAACGAGTACATGAAGATGAAATCCTCAACACAAGGGAGCCTCATCAACTCCACCGAAGAGGATCCTATTACAACCGATGCCTCAATCCTTTCTACAACAGAGCAGACCAGTCAATCCATGTCACCTGATATTGAATTGACCAAGAAGAAGAATTCGAAAGACTCGGAGGAACCTGGTGACGAAGTTACAAGTACTAAGCACTCTTCAAAGTACTCCAACGAAGGAGCCAAGTCAAGCAAACCGTCCAAGAAGGTTGAAGATAAGAAGAAAGAAGGGTCGAACGAGGAAAGCAAGTCTCACAAATCTATAGAACGTGCTGAGACCAAGTCTAATGGTAAGAGGAAAAGTTCTAGGATAAGATCTTTCTCAGGGAAGGTAGCTTCGATGAAAGATCCGAAGAGTGACGAAGTTGAAGCACAAACTGAGACGTCCACTGAGCCAACTGATGAGGAGAAGATTGTGACTACGACTCCAGTTGTGGAATTTGAGATTGAACAAATTGATAAGCATATCTTTGACGAACCAGAGTCTCAGACTTCGAAGGAAGTAGACACCAGGGCTGTGGGACATCAGGGCTATGAAAAGAGTCTTCAGGGTGGGAAGGATCAGGTTCTGGACAAAGATAGTAAAAAGGGAGATGCTAATGAGTATGGTACTTTGAACAAGCAGGTGGAGAGCTTGGTGAAAGATGAAGAGGAGCATGAAAAGAAAGATGAAGAGAAGTCTACAGTTTCTAGCTTGAACGATGACGTCGAGAAAGAAGGTGAGAAGGAGTCTGTTAAGGTGAAGGAGAAGCTGTCGAAGAAGGAGAAGCTGTCGAAGAAGGAGAAGCACGATTACAAGGAGGAGTCTTCAAACGAAAGCACAGAGGATGAGTCTATTACCGATGCTAGCGATGAAGTGACGGAGGACTCTGATGAGACTAAAGACTCTAAAGAGTACAAGGATTCCGAAGAGGCTCCTGTAGTGAGAACAGTATCCAGAAGAGGTAAGAGTATGAAGTTCGAGACATCTAAGGAAGTTGTCACGCATAGACAGGACAAGAGCAGGAAGTTCTCTGGCGAAGATGAAGAGGAGTACCAGGAGTATTCAACGATAAAGGGCGAGGAGGTCACCTCTCAGGAGGTGTCTTCAGAGTACCACGACTCTACAGAATCCTTCTACGACAGCAGTCACGAGATCGGCACAGAGCGCGACTACAAGGACTCAACCACTGAGTCTGAAGAATATTCTACCTCCAGCGAAGACACTGTTGAAGATAACGACGAAGAGAAATCGGAAGAAGATCACGAGGATAGTACAGAGGGTGTGTTGAAGTATACCGACGAGCTGCCTAAGGAGAAGAAGGAGGAGTTGTCGGACAGCAAGAAGTCTTCCGAGTCTGTGGAGAACAGTGCTCACGACTACGTCGATGACAATTACGAGCCTGATAATTACAAGGAGATTGAGGCTGCTAAGGAAGAGAAGAGGAAGAAGATTGAGAACGACGGTGGGAAGATGGAAGAAAATTCTGAAGACCAAGTTGAAGTCACTACTAAGCCTTCGGACACTAAATCAGAAAAAGAGGATGAACAGAAGTCTAAAGATTCAAATGGGGAACACGTGCAGCAGACATCATCTACAACGACAACAACAACAACAACCACAACTACAACTACGACCACAGTGAAGCCGACGCCTCCGAAGCTGTTCAAGCCCATCTCACTAAGGAAAAGCTATACCTACACCCCTCCCACAACGACTCCCAACCCTGTAATCATCAAGCCGAGGATCAGTTTGCTGAATCCAAAGCCAGCAAAGCCTCCTAGGTCTTACAACGAGCTAGCCCCTAAGCCTGTCATCAGGAAGTTTCCCTTATTGACAAGGAAGACGACCACGTCGCTGCCAACGAGTACTGTCACTGATGAGGATTCGACAGATACGACAGAAATCCCATTAATGATGACAGAGGTCCCAGTGGCGTTGACAGAGGCACCCGTGACTACGACAGAGGGTAGAAGCGAGGAGAACATTCTGGAGGTGAAGCTGGAGCAGAGTCCAGCAAAGGATCTGATGCAGAAGGACCAGCCTCCGGTAAAGAACGAAGGGGACCTGGACTCCAGTCCTTCAGAGCAGAAGTCACCAGCGAATGTTCAGAAGGAGGAGCGTCCCAGCAGCACTGAGAGTTTCACACCATACCCTATGACCAGACTCTCGAACCTAGCTTCTACCATCCGAGAAACATTGAAGGAGATCGAGTCCACCACTGAGCAGACGACGACGACCAAGAATTATACGTTGATCGAGCTGGAGATCATCAGCACAACGGTTCCTCCACTTGCTACCATTTCCAGTGAACCTGACAAAGAGGAGGCGACCACTTTGGCGGCGATGCAGCAGGAAGTGTCCACCGAAACGACCACAAAGGCTCACCAGGTCTCCACAGAGACGTCCTTGGTTCCTGAGCCTTCTGCCGAGACTTCTACTCAGACCACCACCACTGAGACTGTCCTGAGCTCGTCCAAAGAACCCGAAGAGGCAGTCACGACGACCTCGAGATACGCGTATCGTAGACCAGTAACCCAGAAGAGGCCAGATAGCTTCAATTGTCTGGAGAAAGAGATGTACCGTTTCTATGGCGACACCAGGGACTGCAGACTATTCCACTATTGCTCCCCCGGGTTCACTTCGAGGCAGGTCCTTGATTTCCGGTTCGTCTGCGAAGAGGGTACAACCTTTGACGAGCAGAGTCAAAGCTGCAAACACGACGTCCGCAAAGGATTGTGCCCCCACAGGAAGTGGTAATGGCGAGACACTCGGCTGGCTCTTCGTGGCGACGTTGATTTTGGTAACTGGTGAATCCGCGGACTCCCTAGTGTATATTTATATGTAGGCTGGGCCCGCAGGCCCCCCTCCTTTCCTGAGTATTGCCATAACCTTGTACATGATCATGGATTCACACTTATTAAAATTAATGACCGGGCTGATTGATCACGGACCACGAAGAGCTGGCGTGAGAAAGATTCGATGTCTCGGGGGCCTAACCTGGCTATATATAGTAGATCGATTAAGCAGACAATGATTCTAATTGATAAAAGGAATAGGAAGTGAGTAACATAATTTTCTGTCTGACTCTGGCTGACTGTATCTACTTAAATTTCTACAAAATCTTTCAGTTGCCTGCACTCGACAGTCTGTTCTTGATTGTTTGTTTTTGGAAAAATAAGATGGCCGGACAGCTCCCGAGACTCGCAGCGAATTTTAGGATAAAGAGTGAACCACGTCGATTCCTCCTGGCGTGGACGATCGACGTTCGAATCTCGTATTTATGCGTTACTAATTAGCAACAGTCGTCGAACAATGATATTGTTCGGGCCGGATCGGTAGATCGCATAGATCCCGCATTGCTCAACGTGTGCGTTCCGATACGGGGCTTGATGCAACTTGCACAAATGTACATTTAGGTTTACGTCGGTTTTGTTGAGTCGCGAGAGTGTACAGTGATGAGTGAACAGATAATATGAAGGGAGAGAGCGAGAGAGAGAGAGAGAGTTATTAAGTAGCAAGATTAGGAGATTACGAAACGGACTCACTAAATACTCAATCGTTGTTGCCCGTAGCAACGAGCGTCGTTTTAGCTGTCGATCGATCTTCACGATTTCCTGGCGGCCGCTCTAAACCATTCCTACTTTCTAGATGATAGATCCCTAATCGTTCAGCGGAGAAATATGTGTGTCTTTGATCGTCGAATACCTTCTTCGCGGTCCTGCCCGTGTCCGGCTGCAAACTGACCCATGCTACTCAATTTTTGATTCGGGTCAGAGTGGACCCGGCCACCGCCAGCAGAGGGTGGGACTTGGCCACGTGATCTTTGTGTGACGTCGCAGCAGCGGTTCTCAACTCGTGTACCATAATAAAATGAACTTATATGAGATTATTTTCGTTATGTAATTCGGAGTTTAGTTTACAATTAATAAATATCTTGTACACGTAGAAAGTTATTAAAAATAATTTGAGAACCGCCGCAGCTTCGTGTGATAAATTTTATTTAATTCTAGCGTGTGCTAGCGTTGCGGGAAGTGTTCGAAAATTGTTGTACCCCCCGAAGAAGCTTCGCGTGTCTTCTTTTCTCGATGTTGTTCAGGGTGATAGACGACAACGATGAGCCGTCATTGTTGTCACGGGCTCTGTTTCCCAGGCGGAGGATAAACGTATTGACACTCTTGGATATATTTTTACATGTGAACTTATTCCGCTGCATTTAGTGATTCTTACGTAGATAATGTGATAAGTGATTAGATATTATTGATCGCTTGCGTGTACCTCGGTCGTCCCTGTAAATATCTATGTACATCCCGACGTTCGCACGCATGTTCACGTCTCGACAGAGTTCGTGTATTCTAAGGGTCTGTACTGTGTTAAATAATAATTGTATACCACGTGCAAGTCTCCTCGAAGTTTCTCCATATTCAACCCCCTACTCGGCACGCTCGATTCATACGAAATAAAAACGTATCTCGATTAGAATTACAAATTGGATACTGATTAATACACCTTAATAGATAATTAATTATAGGAGAAAATGCGGCAAGAAAAATGTTGACCACATCAGTGACTATTAGGCTTTATTATGAAACAGTTGTTAAATACACACGTATACTGGCATCGTTGGAAGTGTTAACTTTAAAGGAACAGTGAATAATTGCTGTCATAGAGAAACTAAAATTTTTTTTCTCGACCCTGTCAATATAATTTTAATTAATTTTTAGTTAATCTCTTTTTCGAACAATTCACGTGGTTTGTCAAATATCTAGCTGGTCAAACTGATCAGACTTTCCCAGCATCTTTATTAGCCAATGCATGCGCTGCGAAATGCGCAGCCTTCGCTTCCTCCACTTCCGGGGTGTCAACCACTCTGCCATCAGGACCGAGAGGGGCACCATAGCCATATCTATAAGCGTATGGTATACCAGAATATGCTAAGGCACCATATGGATACATTCCTAATTTCTTGGCAGCCTCCTATAATTAAGAAAAAAAATAATTAATTCAACTCAGAATAAAAACTTCTATAACCTCAGTAGACTCAAATTTTTAACAAGTCAAATTAATTTTCTTGACCCAAAAAATCTTATTCCTGAAAAAATGAAATCCTATTGCCTAATCTTCAGGGTTGTTACAGGAGATTGTTTCTCATTTGACAAAGATATTTCTGCCTACATTATTAGCTAAGTATGCGAACGTAAGTCGCCTAGTCTGAATGCTTAGTCAGTCCGCAGCCACACAACTGTAGACAACGGTTCATTAGTCAAAGTTCCAATGGTTTCGCATTTTTCCCCGAGCTATTACCAGTGCGTGAGCTGCAAGATGAGCAGCCTTCGCTTCCGCGACCTCAGGTGTATCGACGACCCGGCCATCGACGCCGATGGGCGCGCCGTAGGTAATTGCAGGTGTGAAAACACGGGTCAAGACAGGCACGTGTGCATAACCCAACGTGTTCCTGGCAGCCTCGTACGCCTGTGTGGCTAGGTGGGCTGCTTTCGCTTGCGCCACGTCTGGAGAGTCCAAAACTCTTCCATCGTAAGCCAAGGGGATACCAAGGTAGCCATAGGCTACCAATGGAGACGGATAAACCCGTTGAGCTGCTGCCAAAGTGCAGAGTATGGAGAAGACGATCTGTAAACGAACAAATGTTCTATATAAATTCGATAATATAACATTTTTAATGTTAACTTATCAATTTAATTTAATTTAATTTAATATAAATGTTAACTTATCAATTTCACGAAAAAAACATCGAAATTTTTAAAATTTTGTATCACATAACATTTAATTTTGTGAAACTATTAGATGACGTTATCGAGGGTGACTTGTTAGTTCATAATGAAAATTCCTGTTGCTATTGAAGATTCCACTAAAAAGTGTTTAGCCATGCAGAATTTTTTAAAATTCTGCAACAGTTATCGGTCGGTAATATGTTAAGCTGTACTACTATTATAATAATTAATATTTAAGAAATGTATAATAATATTTAATAATTACGAAAATATTATAATAATGTATTAGGGTTAGGGTATTATTGGGGGGCAAGGGTTTAGACGTCGAATACTCACAATGGCTTTCATGGTTTATGATGCTGTCAGAGCGCTGCTGGGTGGTGAACCAGGACTCGCCCTAAGGGGTACCAAGTGTTATATGCTGTACCCTTACCAAGCACGCATCTCCTTTTATATATGTGAAACTGGTAGGGAGTCGTCGACCCGTAGGAGGGGACCACACCCTGAAGCCGCTGCACCTGAGGTGCTGACATTGACATTATGTTCGCGGGGCCCTGACGCTTCTCCTCGCGGGACCCTGTCACTCATAGGGCCCCACACTCCGAGGTCAGGTGCATGGCCGTCGATCCTCTCACAAACCGAACGAAAAACTTGACGATGGAATGATTGCACGATGGGAGAAAAACCATTGTCCATCTCCTTGAGACTCGGTGTAGTCGCTCTAATTTGAGGAAGGTCGCTGGCTTGGACAGTGAACCTCACTGTCGAGCGTGGGCTCTTTCGAATAATACATGTTAGAATATATTTTTTGCTTAATTTGTTAGTTAGTTATTTTTATAAATTTTTATGTAGTTGTTGAATCAGTTGCTTTCCTTATTAAAACCATTGTATAATAATATTCCAGGAGGGTATATGAAATCTCTTTCTAACCACTCTTTATTACATTGAAGAAATTTTTATTTTTAATATAACGTGATTGGACCCATTTCGTTTTTAATTTAGAATATAGTTTGTTTAAACTGCCCATCTGACGGGCAAAAGCCCTTTTTACATAAGTATTTACAAATTTAAGAAAAAAAGAGAAAGATACAAGACTACTTATTTTATAAGGAAGAAGGGACATGTACACAAAGACAAAGAAAAAAAGAATAATACTGGTACAATCGATAAGAATTATCATATAATTCTGTGTAGTTGCATTTTAAAATTGTGCTAAGATTCAATGAAAAAATCAATACTCTTATAAACAGTGCACGATTTTGCAAAAGCATCGCAACAAAATCTCCAGAAAGAATTCTCCGTCGCAATGGAAAAGACTGCAATGCATCAGCATACTGAATCATTCATGCTGCATTGTTTATGACATTTTTCAATAAATCAACGCCTCCGGCTAATGGAATTAAAACCTCGACAACCGTTAATCAGCGCGTTTAGCGACTCGCGTATTCATACTATGTAACGAAAAGAGAACGATCCGATAAAACGCGTGTTAAACGCTATCATAATTTTATCGGGCAATAATTTCTTAATTATTCGGCGAGTTAAAACGGCCTCGACAGGTTTCCGCGAAGAAAGGGACGCGCGACCAAACGAATTGCAATTAAAGTGAATGAGTTACGCCGGGGAAAAAGTGCCCGAGCGAAGGTTGTCGCGTCTCCTTGGAATGATCAATCTTCGGCGATTGACTGTAGCGAATCGTTTGTCCCGCAGTTAACCGCGGATGCCACTAAAAGCAGTCTCGCACGAAGACAAAACCTGCTGAACTGGACCTGGAAACGTGGAACCGATGCTTTCCTGTAAATCTCTGGAATACGTCTCTCGAAAAGGTTTCACATTTGCATTATAACACTTTGAATGTCTTTTACAATTTCTCCAACAAGTTCTCCTACAATTTACCAAATGAAATTAAATAATTTGCACTTCTTTCATTTTCTAGGGGTGTATTCGTTAAAAAAGAAGAAGGGGATGATGTAGATTAGGAAAGAATTAAAAATTTTTTAATACCTCTTGAATGTTGAATTATTATTAAAAAGTTTTTATATTGGAAACCATTTTTATATTAAAATTTATATACGTAGAAAATCTACTTGTTAAACAAAGGCTCAAATAAAATATCGCAGTGCAAGTTATAACACAAAATCCGAAGCGTCCAGTACTCTTCCATCGATACGAACAAGAAACTGTTTCCTCTAGAAAAAATTGTTTGTCCACCGAGGCAATAAGAAAGGGTCACATAAGCTGTTCGAAAGCAACGCAGCCAACGAATTCCTCAGAGGAAAAAAGTATGATTGCGTTGATGCCGTGAAATTCATTCGCAAATAATCTCTCAGGATTTAGCAAAACCCCCAGCGTAAGAATAGGCGTCACGCATGTATGCCTCTGACCACACATGCACGCTATTTCTTGCTGTCAGAATTTGCCAAACCTAGTTGTCAGTTATGCAGTTCTGTGATTGAGTCATTCCTGATGTCTGTCAGATGGATTTTTTAAAACGAAACTAATAAACATGTCAATTTCGAACTTTGCAAATATATCTGTGTAAATAATATATGTTAATAATATATATAAATAAATTCCGTAGCTGGTCTTCATTTTTCTCCTGCACGCAATTTTTGAGAAATGTGAATAAAATCGGAAAAAATTCTGGAATGTACATATTGGTAGTGGTAATGTTTCAGACTTTTTTACAAATTTACAAATTAATATTTGGTAGCATTCTTTCCCTGAGATGGACGCTTTCACTAGGCGATCCGAAGCCAGCTGGAAAAGGAGCGTTGAAAAATCGTTCTAACGACCTTTCATTGTTAGCGCTTCCTTGCCGTCGACGGTGGGCCAAGAACGGCGCCGCCGCCCACGCAACAAAGGAGCACAGCGCCAATTAATACCCCGGCACGATGATCGTTTAGCGCGGTCCTTAACCGTACGACGAAAAGATAAGCAAGCCGAGTTAAAGACAATGCTCCGCCGGGCGTGTCGAGATTACTTGGAATTCCGTGGAAAGGGCTTTTGTTCGGCGTGGTATCGCACGATCTGAGCATTATTAAGCCGCCCACGTGGCGGAGGCGACGCGGGACACGCGACACGATTTTCTGGTCATTCCTGAGACACCTGGCATGCCTCGCGTGACGATTGCACAGATGTTCCCTTAACAGGCTTGCTCACCTTCGTGACTCCGGAAAAACACAAATTTTTTAACATTAATTTTGTATGCAGCAATTACACAGCAACAAATTTCAATTTTTTTCATGTTTCTATATAACTGT
Organism: Lasioglossum vierecki; assembly: GCA_028455595.1. Classification (NCBI taxonomy): domain Eukaryota; kingdom Metazoa; phylum Arthropoda; class Insecta; order Hymenoptera; family Halictidae; genus Lasioglossum; species Lasioglossum vierecki. Next base: position 3,024,746 of record CM052344.1, on the reverse strand, counting down.
TGGGCGAAGTTGCAAAAATTCGATGAATTTTTAATCAGACCACACCTTTTGTTTAAAATATTTAGAATTTTTTCTTGAAAATTCTACTCGCAAAAAATTTATGAATCCAACGAAGTTCCAAAAGTTCGGTAGATTTGTAATCACACCACACCCTTTGTTTAAAATATTAAAAATTCACAGATTTCTTTTGGTGGGCTGATTATTTGTCGAGATCGGAATGTCAGGCACGTCGACTTCTTCCTTCCTGATCCAGGATCCTTCTCGAACGTTCCGGGACGATTAGGTGTGTCACTAACCCGGTACAGATTGCCCCGCACGAGGCCAGGGACGGATGTCGACAGGGAATGCCTATTGTGTGTATCGGGCATCGACATTTGCTCGATTATTTACGGTGTTATTCGCCAGTAGCGGATGTCATAAAAGACGAACAAGATTTCCCTTGACTGACATTTGCGGGACACCTGAGGCAACGATTTTTCACGCTACCGATCCTGGGAATGCAAGGTGCAATTGTTCCATAGCTTGTTACCACCGAGTTCAACTCGTGACAGTCTGATTCGATTGAAAAACTGAAACCAGACAGCAATTTATTAAAAAACAAATCTGTAACAATTCATTTACCTATTGTGCCTCTTTTCAAGAAATATTTGTGACAGTCTCATTCGATTGAAAAACTGAAACCAGACAGCAATTTATTAAAAAACAAATCTGTAACAATTAATTTATCTATTGTGCCTCTTTTCAAGAAATATTTGTGACAGTCTCATTCGATTGAAAAACTGAAACCAGACAGGAATTCATTAAAAAACAAATCTGTAATAATTCATTTATCTATTGTCTCTTCTCGAGAAATATTTCACATGGTTGTCTCTCGTTTTATCGCATCCGCCCCGGTTACGTCCGGGACATATTTTCTGGGGAAAAAGTATCGCTAGAAATCCCGTCGTCATGGTTCCCCGAATTCTGTCGTTTTCCGCCATTCGTGCGTGAAACTCTCGATTAGCATAGTCTGCGGGTTACAATTACCCAACGTGGTTCACCACACGTTTCGACAAAGGTTCGCCACCGTTTGCAACAGATCGATTTTTTCCCGATAGGAATGTTTCGACAAAGAACATTTTTTCACCGATCTTATCGAATCTCCACGGAACAATTAAGTTGTACGTTGTACCTTTATTCATCAGTCCCGTGGGGACGTGAAAAAATAGATTAAATGTATTACGGACACGAGAAACCAAAGGGAACGACAAAATTACGTTTTCTGGAACATATGTTTATTGAACCAGCGAGGCGATCGCGAGATCGCGAATTACACCGTGGAATTATTACAACCGTAATGAACTTGTCCCAATTAGGTGGTCGGTGCTCGTTAGAAATGATTGTTTGGACGTTGGGTGTCATTGTTCGCGGTGTTTCGCAAAATGTAATTGCCCCGGGGCTTATTAAGAACTCGGGCGTAGCGTTACGTGACGGAATCTCGGTGAATTTGCATTGAAAATAGGGATCGAGGATCTTTGAGCATATTGCCATATGTGAAGCGTGTGAAATCACGGCTGGTACCAATTTTTCCTGAATTGAACAAACCATTGATTGCTGTTCCATTGTGCAAGAGACTATAAGAATAATAAAAAAAATGGTCAATCATAATTATTTAATAAATTAATGAGACCATCTTTCTGCAGCCCAAGAGACGTTCTCGAGGCCCGTAGAAAATTTCCCAGAGCGATTGGTCAACTCTGGAGTCCAATACGAAATCGAGCCGCGTTCTTGCTAAAGATCGAATTCTTTTTGCTTTGATCCAGGCAATCGCGATCGCAGCGCCCGGGTTTCCATCATTGACGCAACACAACCATTTCGCCTCGTCCCATTTCTTTCGCCGTGTTCCCCCCTGCTACCATTTTCCCTCCCTTCTAGGTCGGCAACCCCACCCCGTGTGCCCTGCTAGATGTTTTCTATATTGCCAAATAGAAATGTCTCGCCCCACCACACCAGCCAACTACCCGGCCGCTCATTATGTGAAAATCAAGGCATGGGACGCGTGCGTGTGCGTGCCGGTGTGTGCACCGTTGTTTACCACCGGCACAGTGGGCGCTTGTATTGTTCCACGACTATATAAGGTGTACTCGGTCCATTCGACCAGCAGAGAACCATCAGCTCGTCGATCCTCTAAGCAAACATGAGGTCCATCGTGAGTAGCCATTGTTCAGACAGATCCCAACACTTTTTCTATTTTTCTTGTTGCCTATTCTCATTTTCATTTCACAACTTTACACACTTCAGATTCAAAGTAGAATATGTCGCGAGTAATTTTTATTTCGAATTTTTCCAGCTCCTCTTCTCGTGCCTCGTGCTCTCGGCAACGGCGCTGCCAGGCTACGCCCCTTTCCCCGCCTACGCGGGGTACCACGGCCCCCCAGCCCCACTAGCACACGATGGTAGGGTAGTTGACACCCCAGAGGTAGCGCACGCGAAGGCAGCGCACCTCGCAGCGCACGCAGTCGAAGCTGCCAAAGCTTCTCCGCTTGGCTACGCTGACTATGACGGCAGATACGAAGAGTATAGTGGACCGTACGCTGCTGCACCGTTGCAGGCAGCCTATCACGGACCTCCGGCTCCTCTGGCCCACGATGGTAGAGTAGTCGACACACCGGAAGTCGCCCACGCCAAAGCTGCCCACCTCGCAGCACACGCTGAACAAATTTCGAAGATTGCTCATCTCTCTTACGCGGAGCCTTATCCCCAGCCCCTTTGGTGAACACCGGGATTAATCGTCGACTCTAGCAACCAGAAGACAATGCTATGATCATACAATCTTGTGAAACGTGAAGTGCAGTGCGCAGTCGAGTGCGCTCAAGGCTGGCCCTCCACTATAAAAGATTACAGCGACGCTAGTGGCCACTGTGGCGTGGTGGGAGTAGCCCGGAGCGTATGGGCGTGGCCTACCACTGGCCTTGAACCACCCGACTGCAGCGCTCACTGCGCAATTTTGTAGAATTATAGCAGAAATTTCGTTTTTTCTTCTCAGTACTTTCGTTTCGATAGCTGCGTCCGATGGTTCTAGGGTTACCAGTATTTTTATTTATGTTAGCGACCGGCTCAGTTTATAGATAGAGGTACTTAGATGTTGGATTCGATGGGACTGTGTTTGTTGCGATTTGATAATAAAGCGATGGCATTATTTAACGAACCTTATGACTTTTGGTTTCACATCTTGATCCTTTTCGCATTGGTCTTTCAGTGATAATGTTTTTTATGAAGCTCTGAGAGAACGTACGACAGATTTTTAATTTTATAACAGGCAGACGTATTTTCTAAAATTGTTCGTTTCGTTGAAATTTCATAATAAAGTGATTGCATTATTTAACCAATCCTTTTTGCCATTATTCTTTCGATGATAAAGCAGATACATTTTCGAAAATTGTCGGTTTCGCTACGCCACGACACTGCGAATTGTTGAGATTGAATTCCTGAAATGTCACGTGCTCTGCGAGTGTCTGTCACGACGACTTCCGAGTCGTTATCGAAGCGTTGGCGACAAGCTCGCTGTCCCGTTCAGGTCAGCACGCGCACAATGCACGAGGCGCTGGTCTTTGAACCAGGATAACTGTCGCAACGATCCTTATTTCAATGAGAAAAGGCTGAGTGCACCACTTGCGTCGCCGCTGCAACATGTTGCTTAGGCGAAAACGGTGCTCGGCCGGCTCGACTGGCATTCGAAGAAACTCAGTCAAGCTTGATTGAGATATCGGCGCGATGACGGCGGAAACCACGATGAAACATTCTCTAGTTGTATCAATAAGTAAACGAGGAACAATATCTTGTATTTGTACAATTTCTCCTGATTCCTTTGCTGCCACAAGAATTTCGAAATTACGCTGAATGAAATAGCAGAGAATTAATTTTTTCAATTTCCTTTTTGTGAATGGAAATTACTGCCCTTGCTCGTTTAATTGATATTACGCTGTTACAGAAGCTAGTGTAAATAATCATGAGGTATTTCACTCGAATTGCCTTGCATCACCTGTTTCCTTATAGTAGTGGAACGCCGATTTATCGCTTGATTGATCAAGACTATTCTAGCGTTATTATACCGCAAGGTCGGTGTCACGACTACCTCGTCCATTATTAGTATCGTTCCATGATTTTCGAATTTAGAATATCGTGCGTTCATTAAGAGAATCCATGAAACATTACTTAAAACAATTTTTATCTTAATGCTGCACCCAGTCAAACTATTTCTAATCCAACAACTATTTTTACAGAAATTTTTTTATATATATTATTTTTATATTAATCCAACAAGCTGTAGAATTTACTTATTTCTGTATCCTCAACTTCAGTAATTCAGTCTGCTTAACATCCTTTCTTCTCAACTATTTTTACAGAAAAATTTTGTTATACATACACAATATGTTGAAAATATAACCTAACCTAACCAAAAATTTTTCTGAAGCCAAGAATGATCGAGGAATATTTTTTCGAAGCGGCATAGTGATCTAGCGTACGGGCCAGCTATGGCAGTCCCACCCATAGCAGAGCTCTAGCCCCGATAAATACCGAGGACGTCGGAATTGCATCCGCGATGACGTGCGTCCACGCTCCTTGTGTCGCATAGCTCTGCTGGGAGGTGAATTTTATTCCTGACGAGGTTACGGGACACGGTGTCATTGTTAATGCTTGGTAAATGTTACGGGGCAGGGCAGGTAGCCTTAAGGAGAGCATTTTCCTGGGTGTGGTTATACCCCGTTGTTGTGGCTGCCATAGAAAGGGGTGGGGCACGCAGGCTGGCGACAGAGCCCGACCGTACCCCTATAAATTGGACGATCCACGTTAGTGGAAGCCATAATGCGAATCTAAACCTCTATCAGTATAGTCGCTGGATCGACGTGTACCCCGAGGTTCGACAAGATGTTGCACTATCTCGTGAGTACCGTCACCGTTTTCTCTCGCCTAACCAATCTGTTTGCTGTTGTTTAAACAATCTAACCCTTGGTGCCCTACGAGTGTCATATTTATTATAAACCACTGCTGTGGAATTTATTAAAATGTCAATCAAACTCCTAATGTTCAACTCCGTAGTGAACGTGAATAATTTTCCATGATATCTGGTTAATTTTAAATAAATCGGAGTGTTCTAAAATGAAGGTGGCACTTGAAAAATGTTTGGTAGTTATAAAAAAAAGTTTTACGTACTCCGATTTTGATGCAATTTTAGTATGTTGTGTAACAACATATTTTGAACAACTTTTTCCTTTTCCAAAATAGGGGATCGCTTTTAGTTTTTGAGATATTTGCAAGAAACTATCGCGAATACTGTATTGAATTTTTCGTATTCCTGCACGTATTAGCGATAGTCTTTTGCAAATATCTCGAAAACTAAAAGCGATCCCCTGTTTTGGAAAAGGAAAAAGTTGTTCAAAATGTCGAAATCTATAACATATTAAAATTTCATCAAAATCAGAGTACGCAAACATACCAAATGTTTATTTAAAATTTGTGCTTCATCTTCACTTGAAATATAAAAATTTTACGCCATCACACCACGTCCGTATTACATGTAAAACGATTGTTACAATCGAGATCGATAGCTGTACTAAAATTAGTGGAATTTGCAGGTACTTCTTTCAGTCACCCTGAACGCAGTGTTCTGCGCTCCACAATGGTATGGAGGTGGTCACGCAGGGGGCTATGGTGGCCATGCAGCACCTGCGCCATTGGGACCGGACGGCAGAGTCGTAGATACACCAGAGGTGGCGCAACTGAAGGCTGCCCATTTAGCTGCACTGGCCGACGCCAATGCTAGAGCACCGAAACTTGGGCCTGGCGGCCCCTACGCTGGTCCACCTGGACCCTATGGTGCCTCTGGAAACTATGCTCACTACAGGTTCGTTATTCTACTGTTTCAAGTATATTTATATTTTATTTATTTGTTTCACGTTGCACCAACTGCTATTATATAATTTATTGACCCTTCACTGCATGATTTTGTTAATTGGGATGAAAAAATTAAATGGAGGTCAGTTTTTGTGTTTTATTTCAGGGAAAAATATTGAAAAAAAATTAAAGCAACATTTTCAAAAAAATAAACATAGTAAGAACACACATTATTAGTTTACTATATATCAGATTTGTTAATTGTGTCATGATACTAATATATTTTATATACAAAAATTTTTTATATGAAAATTCAAGGTGGGTTCCACATCCTCTACTTCGGCTTTCTATTAACAATTAATAAATTGTTTGCAGCGGCCCTCCGGCACCCCTGGGGCCCGATGGTCGAGTGGTGGACACGGCGGAAGTGCAGCAAGCCAAGGCCGTGCATTTCTCCCTCTACAACGCTGAGGCACAGCGGGGCCCAGGGCCGGCAGGCCCACCAGCTCCTCCCAATCCTTCATGGAACCCGAACCCTAATCCCTGGGGCCAGCCCAACAGCTGGAACCACTACTAGACTCTGATGCCAACCTGAAATCATACTCCCACTGGAATCGATGCGTCCAGAGGGTCGGGCATCCTCTCTAAACATCATTGCTCCATCTACCTCTGAACACCAAGTCTTACCGATCAATTTATTTAGTCTTTTACAAAATCGCCGCCGGTTTTCCTTTTCTCTCACAACGAATCTTTTGCTTCCCTTTGCCATACTCTTTCCTATCACCGTGACTGTCTTTCGCGATCGACAGTCGCGTTTCAGCTACCTCTCTATCGACTCCTACGCTATCGGGAAAAACACCACGCTGGTTACCCACTGTTTCGCCGCTTCGGAACAGCCTGATTGTTACATTAGAAGTGGATTTTTGTGAGTAATGAAAAATGAATTTGCAAGCGAAACGGGCGAGCGTGCGTTGTTTGTTGGCGAATGCAAATCGGGTAACGGACTGCTCCCGATAGCATCGAGTCACTCCGCGAAGGAAATCGTTATCACATTCCTTTTCAAGGTGATCTCCTTATCGCTCTTGCTTTCGACGGCCGGGGAAAGTCTACGTTCACCTTTGTCTACTCCCTCCCCTTATGCGACTATATATATAAGTATGAATTGCTATGTACATAAAATTGCAAGAGGACGAAGACGAGAATAAAATTCTGAAGTCACTGCAATCATTTACAAATCCATCCCTGACGCAATCTCTTTTCATTTACAGTTCTCTTCGACGAATGAGAATTGTAGTATTTCGAAAGTTGAGCACCACTGCTCTTCATCGATTCTACGATCGAGTCCCACCAGCATGCCCGTGACATAGATCAGATTGATTCGTGTTCGCCGCGGAAAACACGGCAGTGAAAACAGCGCAGGGTTTACGGTAGTGAACATAAATCTGATTACGTCGAGGAATCCGGCCGCATGCGTGGTCGGGACACGTGTACATAGGCGTGAACACCGCGTGAATTATAGTTGCGACAGAATTAGGCGATCGTTGAAGGCCGCTGCACGTTGCCCCCACCATAATCCGTCACCCACCAATCACAATCCACGCTGCAGTGCGAGCTGGAGTGGGGGGCGTGGCCTTGAGCAGCTGTGACAACTTTCCTTGTCACTGTAGCTCCACAATTGAAATGACTCAAAAATAAAATTAAAAAATGTTTTTTGTACATTCACACTTGTAAGGAGACTTCAAGAGAATTTTGTAATTTTTAGTGAGACTCTAGAATATTTAAAAATATATTCTGAGATAATTTTGAGGTTCTAAAGTAATTGCAAATAAAATATTAAAAATATTTTTGAGGTCCATGCTGTTGTGGAGACAATTTCGCAATTTTTAGTGAGGGTCTACAATATTTAAAAATATATTCGTAGATAATATTGAGGTTCTAGAATAATTGAAAATAAAATAGTAAAAATATTTTTGATTTCTGATTGAAAGAGACAGTGCACAGTAATTTCGTTATTCACTTGAAAGACTTTGGGTGTAGAGAATAGACACCATTGGAGCCGGTGAGCTTTTGAACTCCAGGTCCTTTGCATTGCTCGTCAAGCACGGTCAATCACGTCCTTGCTGGCAACACGAATTACCGTCTAGCATGCCCCGGACAGGCGTGCCGCGTTTACGTTTGTCCAGCTCGCTATACAAAACCGGTTCTGTCTGACAGTGTCTGCTGGCCTGGGTAAGTGCAAGGCTCCGGACTTGGGTCCACCGGTAGCAGACACGACTCACGGATCATTTGCTCGGACGGAACCGGGATCACGAGCCGTTTCTCGTGATCCTTATCTCGTCGATCGACCGTAATTGACTGTTTAACCGCGGATATTGAAATTAGCGCTTGTCTCCATTCGGAAAGTGAACGTCCAGAGGTTAGGGGGCCTGAGGACCCACCCCTGAATTTCTTCTTGCCGCTTGACCGGATCGGGTCAAGGGTCACCTGCCTGTCCCAGATACATTTTTTATCCGGACCAATTTTTGCGTCAGGTTTTCAACATTTTATTTTCAGATGACTCAACTGCTGGTACTTGGAACTAATCCCTTATAGGATTTATTATTGTTTTTTTTATTATTTAAATTTATATAACTTTATCAAAAATATTTACTTTACTTTCAACTCCTTTTTGGTATTTTTCTTGAAGTTCCTTCGTCCTGAGATACAGACCAAAACGTGAAGACAGCAGTTTTGGAATATTTTGTAAATTCAGATACCTCTGGGATGTCGAAAAAATTTTTCTCGCCAGTGATATGGGACTGTGTTTGAAGAATGAAGTTTCCGCTTTTCAACGAGTCCAAAAAAATTGATCTACGATTTTTTGTTAACATTTTGTGTCATTTTTAGTGAAAAGTGGTCTCTAGTGTCCCTACTGAATTCACTATAAAAATTTGTCGACTTTTAAACTATATGTAACTTTGTTAAAAAATATCCTAGAGCAATGTTTCTTATCTCATTTTAAAGGGTAAAATCTCCGCTTTTAATGTATCTAAAGTACCATTTCGTAGAAAAATGTTACTGTGAAAGAAGAACCAAAAAGTAAAAATAATCATTTTTTGATAATTCTACGGATTCAAATGTTTGCAGGTTAATTAAAAAAATTTTCTCGGGACTGAGTCCACCAGGAAATTAAAGATCGAAGTTTCTTCTTTGCATCGAGACCTTAAAAATTGTTCTGCAATTTTTGTCGGCGTCGCTTTATTGAAGTCAGCGAGACAGCAATACCATTTGCGTTCGAAATTAATTGCTAGCAGGGTGTGTTCCTAAATTACATTGATCAAATGTCAACAGGATCGAGCTGTGAATTCTGGTAAGTGTCAGGGAATTCTGATACGGCGGAATCCGGGTTGCACAAGACCTAGACCAAGCTGGGAGTGCTCTTCCTTTCGATTTCTCATTGGACGACGCCCACTGTACCTGCTCGCTTATTTTGCCTACATTCGAGCGTGAGTAATCTGGCACGGTGTGGGATGACAGAATAAGTGCACGGTGAGCCCACGTGGTCCCAGTCACGTCTGAAATGATATTGCATTCGTTGCAAATCGTGGTGGGTTACCAGTTGGTTGACATTAGGTGGAAACATTGACGGAGTACCAATTACAAACTAATATTCAAACTATTGGGAAGCTTCGGGCAAATAACTATGTAATTATCAGCGTAGGAGTAAACGAAAGAGCAATTACCATTCATCGGTGACTAAAACAATAGGGGATTTTGTAAGAAAATTGATAGAGACATCAAGGAACAATTATAGAAATACATAACACTGTTCAGCAACAACAATTTTTTTTATACAACTGTTGGGTGGTTCTTATAGAGTTTTTTTTAATTTTTAGATAAATTTAAATTTGAAAAACATATTTTTCGATTTTGAACAAATATTGTGATGAAACATTTTTTAAAAATGATTAAAGACGGAGAGAGACACCACTTTTACACGCATTTTTGAGGATATTTTTCAGGGTGTCCCAAAATTCGTGTACTTTCCGGAAATGGGAGGTTCCTTGGGTCATTTGAAGCGACATTTTCCTTTACAAAAATGGCGTCCGCGGCTTTATTTAGGAGTTATTAACGAAAAACACGGACCAATCAGAGCGCGACCTGGGCAGCCGCGCCGCGCAGAGAGCGTTGGCGGTACGCCGTGACATCGTAACGAACAAGAGTTTCTCGATTATGTGAATGTTCACCGATTTCAATGAGCTTTGGATATGTGGTCAAGACCATTATTCTAAACAACATTCCTCTATAAAATTTTTGGCTGTCGGCTTTAGTTTACGAGATAATCGCGGAAAAATTTTCTCCTGCACATATTGATACTTTAATCAATACTTTAAATTTTTCGTTCGGAGGGTTGCATAATTTGCTGTAATTGGAAGTCCAGCAACTCGCCTCAGACTTCGCGGCTAAAGATCATGCGGCGCGGTCGAAAAAGAATTCATAAACTCAACATATGCAGGAGAAAATTTTTCCGTTCCGGTGACCTTGCGGACATTCCCGAGTAACTGCAGAGTTCTGATTTATGACACGATCCCTTCCGCGGAGACGAAGAACCCTTTTTTTCTATCGTGAAGGAAAGGTAAGGGTCATACTGTATTATTCCTGTATCCTCAGGTTTTCTTCGTGGTAGGGATATTTTGGGGTGTTCGCAGCTGTTTTGGTAAACTGCGGTCAGTCGAAGTCTCTGCCTCATCGGTATAACCAACGACCGCTGCGGGTCTGATGCTGCTCCCACTTTTTTGCAACCCTTGAATTTGACCGCGATCGCGTACTTGAGAGCCACCACCAGCGGTGCAATTACCGAAGGCGAAGGATTTTAGTGCATCGACTGTCGCCGTGAAATACATTATTCCCAGAGTGAAAACGTACGTTTGACTGTACAGTGAAAAATGAAAGAAAAATTCGGGATGTTCTTCTTTTAGAAAGTTGTGATTTGTACTGCAATACAAGGGATATTGCAATTGTTATTAGTGCATCTGTGTGAAAAAAGATGTGATTTATTTATCGATCTGAAAGTGAAAGTGAAAAGTTCAGATCGTTGACCGTGTATCCGTCAGGGTGTCGTATACCTGAAATCTACCACCAGCTGTACAGTTCATTGACTTGGCTGTACGCCCCTTGGATTGCGGTACTGTCACATACCTGAAGACAACAAATGGATTTCGAGGCAACAAATGGATTTACGGCTGAATAGGTGAGTTTTTAAAACAACCAGTTACTGCCTCTTCTTTCGTTTGGGTAAAGTTACCGTAGGTCGTGTCCGCTATGATGAACATCCGTAATGAATTGACGAGTAATGTTTTATCGCGATTATCTCGTAAACTAAAGCCGACAGCCAAAAATTTTATAGAGGAATGTTGTTTAGTCTTGACCACATATCCAAAGCTCATTGCAATCGGTGAACATTCACATAATCGAGAAACTCTTGTTCGTTTCGATGTCACGGCGTATCGCCAACGCTCTCTGCCTAGCGCGGCGCGGCGCGGTAAAGTATTTTATTAGGTCGCGCTCTGATTGGTCCGTGTTTTTCGTTAATAACTCCTAAATAAAGCCGCGGACGCCATTTTTGTAAAGGAAAATGTCGCTTCAAATGACCCAAGGAATGATCCAACGATAGAGTAGACTTTTATTTTGAGAAACCACCCTGTCAAGTTTCGAACGTGGTCGTTTTTTTATATTTTAAATTTGTTGGACAGTGATAATCGGGTAAACGGAGAAATAAGAACAAGAGGAACAAGAGAACCACATTTGTATTTCACGAAAACGTAATACCGTGTACAGAATACATATCGGTGGCAATAAACACAACTTTTGCGAATTCGACCGCCCCTCGCTCTACCGAAGCTCTACAGTCAAACAATCCAACTATCGCTTAAACGCTACATAAACGTAAATTCGTCAAACGCTGGCGTAACGCTACCTTACTCTTTAACAATAACAATATGGCAATTCAAATTGCGACGCACGGCAATATGATATAGTCAAACCTACGGTTACTCGTCTATACAAAAATTGATCGTTACAATTATTTACAAAAAACACCCGCAGCTCTCTGCAATTATTTTCGTCGAATTGTCGGCTGACCTAAATCCCATGGAGCCGTTTCGAAGAATCAGGTACGATACAAACTATGCTTCCTGGCACAGAGCAAAAAAAAAACAAAAAAAAATATATGCATGATTTTCGTGTATTTCATTCGGTTTAATAAATTACGTACTCGGTACGCGTTCCTCTTCAGTAGTATAGATCATTTTTCGTGGACATGGCCATTGCGCGTGCGTGAGCTTTCATGTGTGCCTCGCGCGCCTTTTTCACTTCCGGCGTGTCGACGACACGCCCATCGGCGCCCAGAGGCGCGAATGGTCCTCGATAAAGGATAGGGGTTGCGGGGTTGTACGTCACTCGCAGCGGGGCCAAGTATACCAAATTTTTCCTCCCGTTGAACACGTCCACTTCGTAAAGTTCGGATGCCTTCGAAGCTGCGCGGGCGTGCGCCGCCATATGGGCGCTTTTCGCAGCGGCCACCTTGAGGCAAAACACGACAAACTTTTTTATTATGAATTTTTAGATAATTATTTTCAAATATGTTGTCAAGGTCATCATTCTGAAAAACTTTTCCCTATCTATGTTACTGCCGCTCGATTTTAGTTTTCGAGATACGTGCAAAAAACTATTGCTAATACTGTATTGAATTTTTCGTATTTCTGCACATAGGGTGCCACAACTCATTCTAATCGCATAATTTTTGCGTTGATTAATTTGCTGATATATGAAAATCCAAGTGAGAAAATTCAATATACTATTAGCAATAGTTTTTTGCAAATATCTCGAAAACTAAAACCGAGAGACGGAAACATGTATAGGGGAAAATTGTTCGGAATGATGAGCTTGACAACATATGTCAACATATCACTACTTTCTGTAGTGATTTTCACATTGCTGGGACGACTATGATTTTTTTTGCTCACCTCAGGAGTGTCCATGACCCGACCATCAGGTGCCAGTGGCGCCATCATGGGTCGTTGACGCTGTCTTTTGGGAGCCATCGGCGCCTCTGTCATCTCTGGCATCCTTTTAGGCATCATCATCGTCATGTCACTGTTGTCGTACATGTCGTAGTCTTTCCGGGCGTTCCTCAACTTAGTCAGGGCCTCAGCGTGCGCCGCCATGTGGATAGCTCTCGCGCGAGCCACTTCCGGCGTGTCCATAACCATTCCATCGTTCGACAGCGGCGCTGGTGGACCTCTGTACTGATAATATTGGTTCTCGTACGTTCCAGCAATGGTGGACGCGACCAACGCAGCCAGACCTATCTGGAATTCCATGGGAAATTAGACAATCCACGTAAATTCTTCCATCGAAATCGGTAAGAGTTTCAATCGATTTTAAGCCGAGCTAGAATATATTAAATCAATTTTAGACCATGTTTAAACATTGTAATGACTTTGAAATTGACAAGAGAAAGTCGAATTATATTTTCTTGGTTTTATTCGAGCTCTTCTTTAATTGATTTGCGATTTTTATACGACAAATAGACGCGGGAGAATTTTTTAGATAACTGTGGAACGTTCAAAGCGAATTCATTGCTTTCGATCGCACTTACAAGTAATCTCATGCTGCCGAGATACCACCGACCACGAAACGGACGTCTCGATTGCGAGTGTATCACGTTCGATCGATCGATCTTGCTTTTATAGCGTCGCGGTGTCACCACGAACAACCACGTTACGATGATCACACTTGAGACGATAATCGATACCTTAATTGTTCCGTTTCTCTCGCGAATGTTCGCCGTGATCTTATTAGACTTACAGAAAAAAGGTGCTTCTCAAAGAAAGGGTGGATTCAAAATTCGTCATAGCGGAACATTGATCCTTCGATAAATAATTCATACCATTTTTACCAGCAAACTTTAATTAACAAGAATTCACTGAAATTTTAAGCAACAATTAATTATGGCTAAAAAGGAGGACTGTTGTTTCTACGTATGTTTACATGAATTTTTAGTATGAATAACGTTTTTTGTAATATATTTTGTTGTTGTTTACGATGTTGTACATATATTTTTATATTGCAGCAATGCTACAGAACGACCCTGATGCTTCTACTCGGTTTTTCGAGGTCAGTTTTCAGTGTAGTGCAACATCACACCACCCCTCGGCTATGCAACTTGGGTAGAACTTTTCTGCGGTTTCAAAACACGCCTTGATTCACGGACGACTAGACTGGATCATAGATCCTCCGGTGATCCCTTCAAGGCAGTCCTCTTTCCACAATGAGATTTCGTCCCCTTATAAACACAGTCCAGCCAATTACCATTCATTTCTCCACTTCGTACTTCTGCCATTTGATTGTCTCCCTGCATGCCACATCATTTTTCATCAGCAGTCAAACTTGAGCCATTTTGTCTAGGTCATCTCCACCTACCTCATCAATTATAAAAAATCATTTTTTAAATTATAGTTACACGAGTAGTAACGTGAAATTATTTGCATTGCAAATTACGGCAATTATATAGAAAAGGTATTTCGATTTTGATGAAATTTTAATATGTTATAAATTTCGACATTTTGAACAACTTTTTCCTTTTCCAATATTGGGTGATCGCTTTTAGTTTTCGAGATATTTGCAAAAAACTATTGCGAATTGAGCATGCAGAAATACGAAAAAATCAATACAGTATTCGCGATAGTTTTTTGCAAATATCTTAAAAACTAAAAGCGACCTCCTTATATTGGAAAAAGAAAAAGTTGTTCAGAATGTCGAAATCTATAACATATTAAAATATCATCAAAATCGGAGTACGGAGTTACCCAAATTACAATATGATACAATGTTGTTATTTTTGGTCTGAAATTAATCAGACGCCAGACGATTAGCGAAACAGTCGTGTCGTGCGGCTTCGGTTAATTAGCATAGATACAGATTCCCTGTTTACGACGTAACATGACACGACCGGGTCGATGACTTTCGTGAGGAAACACTTGCGCAAAAGTTTTACGCAAAGCCTGGTCCTACAGCGTATAATCCGTGTTGCCTGCAACATGATTATAGCATATTGGGTCCAAGTTGATTGTTAAAGTTGCCACATTTGGGAAACGAGGCTGAGAAACAGACGCTTAACCTTTCCAAGCGTTTGCGATTCTTTTTCTTCACTCGGGTCGATCATTAAAAAATCCCGCTATCCCTCGATTTCTATCGTCGTAGAAAAGTAGAAGCTGTAAAGCAAAGCCGTATTTATTATAATCGATAGCGATTGTAATTTTGCAATTCAGTTGTTATTTTCGATTTCCAATTTTTATAAATTTAATTATAATTTAACTACATATAGGGTTGTCTGCTAATACGCATACACATTAAATCCTATTAAAGTGTTTCTCATTTTCTGTGGAAATTTGAAAATCGAAAAATCAGCTGATTGGTATCTTAATATCGCCGCGTCGACTGCTTCGGGAATGCCAGTCCGAATAAGTTACAATTCTCAACCTTTCTGCTCGTAAAAACGGCGAATCACGATGTTCGAGTTCGTTCAGGAGGAACGAATCTCCGTTCCCCGGATCGTTTCTTCTCACGTCTTTCGTACACCGGTGACCTATGTCGTAACATTTAGTCTGGAGGCAGCCTACAGCTACAAGGTAATTCCCTTTCAATAAAATCTGTGCTTCACCCCAAAAAAGATGAAAAATCGCGCCGCAAAATATCTCTGAGCCAGACTGACGTTGGAATAGTCTCAGGTTAGATCAAGAGGCTTTAGAAGGAGTCAGATTAGCGTGAAGTCAAGTTTGAGTCAGGTATTATTCAATTTAGGTTCTAATCCGGGTCTTAACCCTCATACACACCTCAAAAATAAATTTATAATAGAGTCTAATATATCAATTCACCCATTTTTATTTTATTTATATTACTTTATTAATTTTTATTTTATTTTATTTTATTAAAATACATCTGACGATGTAGATATAAAAGTACGAATAATTTTACAGTAGAGGAAAATATTGAATGGGTGAAATTTTACCCTGAGGAACGTATGAGGGTTAATCAGGTTGAATCCTGATCTACTATAAACAGGTACACGCTTTGATCGTAACGAGGTCGAAACCAGGTGCTTCTGTCAGGTTCGATTCAACATTTCTTGCCAAGAGTTTGCTTAATACTTCTTTTTTTCTGAAAAACCGCAATACGAAGCAATCGTTACGACGAACGACGCAGTTTCTAATCCGATCTATCGATCGTTTGATACCGTCCCATACCACCTCGATTTTTATTTCAGTTGTGTCACATGATTTACGCAAACCTTCGCCACAATTTCGGACATGCATCTAAAATGACTTTTATGTTTGTTAAAAAAAAACCAATAAAATTTCAGTTTCAGAATTTTCTACTTTAAAAACTTTAAAATTGTACAATTTTACAATTTCACAGTTTTACAATTTTCCACTTTCCACCTTTGAAATTTAAACTTGACAAAATTCGCTCGATTTGAACTTGACATTTCCCTGAATTTAAACCGTTACGCTTTTTCATGTCGCGAATTTCGTGACGCGAATTACACGCTGCCGAAAGAAGTTTCGCTTGAAAAATGTGTACCAATATGCTGCGACAGTTATCGAAAGAAGCGAGCACCGCGTGGCCATGAAGAAGTGTTCTCGCTGACTCGGTCCAGCCAGAGATTTCTTTCTAATTCTTGGATTACGTTAACCGCAGTGCATAGCGAAATCGAATGTGGGTTAACCTGCGGTCTCGCACGACCGAAACGCGTTCGCGATTTATGCGTGTGGTGCATAGATTCCGTGACTCCTCGAACTGCGCGTTTGATCGACCTACTTGCCGCTGATAAATATGCCAGATGCAAATCTAACGCAATCGAAATGCGTTATTCGTCGCCGCGAGATTTTCGATTCCTTTAAAAATCTACTGAAGGATTACAACTCTCTGATCTTCTCGTTACATAAAATATTTAAAGAATAAATAAAGTGGTTTTCAACGCATACGTAATCTGAGGTAGCAGAATAATCTGATATTAATAAAATATTATTTGAAAGGATACTCAGCGGTTGCAATTATTTATCAGTACTCAATAATATTATTAAAGTAATTGAAATTAAAATTATGTAAAATTGTAAGAGAACTTTTAATAATCTTAACAGTAAGAGAGAATGGGTAGGATTGTTTAAATAACGAATAAGGGCGGTGCTGGTATATTTTTTGTAAAAATGTGAACAATTTATTGGCCTAAATTATGTACAGATGTTTGCGGGGATTTTTCTTCGATTTCCAAGATCAATAGTTGCTGACTCTTTGATAGCTCTGTGCTGGGAAAGCAGATTTCGCGTATGCGGGTTGCGGCGCTTGATAAGGCAGTCCTGGGCCAGGCAGCACTTGAGGTCCGGGCGAATTGTATTGTCCCACGTTGTATGGGATTTGGCCGGTCGGTCCAGCGTAAGCTGCAACAGAAATGCGTGGTCCTCGAGAATTAACAAAAAAGTATGTATGCCAAAAAATAAAAATATGAAACTGGTTACTGGACTGAAATATTGAGTACGAATACATTGCAAGGAACGGTTGGATAATTGAAACGTCAATTAAAAGCGTTATTCGAGAAATCCTATCGGCTTAAATCCGACACTCGATCTTCGCGGTGCCGAGAAAGGTGTCGAAATGCTTAAGCTGCTTTTGGGACTCGAGTTAAAGCGGAACAAAAGGAACCGGTTTTCACGTCCGTCACTTCTTCCGACTGCAATTTAATCAATTTCTCCTTTAAGAAATTGCCATCGATTTCAGTAGCCGAGATACCAAGAAAATTGAAAACTTACAATCGATCGTTTCCGTTCACCGGCAGCTAAAATGTTAATTGCCACAGAAATTTAATTAACAAATTTGTTCAGAGTCCTCGAGGTCGTTCACAGAAGTCCCCGTTTGACCCACCGCGACCCTGTTTAATATTCGTGACGAAGAATGGCTAATTCACGATTATACTCTCAACGATTAGTGTCTCTGCAAGCCATTCCCACAAGAACAATCGAACGATTAAGCTGTTGAGCAACAGTCTGACTGTTGCATCGCATTACGCTGTCACAAATCTATCCATATCTAGCCAATGGTTAAATGTTACCGTCTGTAAAAATTGGTACTATTGTTGCACGAGTATCGTTTCAATATTTGTTCATCATATCTAATTGTTCATCATATATAATTTTAATAAACATTTTCCCTACTTAAAAAAAAATGTTTATAGCGATCACGGATAGTCGGAGGTCTCGAATAAAAATATTTCCCAGGTTCCATCGACCCGAACATTGGCTTTGAAAAATTCTTCAAGGAGTACCCCGAGGCGTGAACGTACCTTGGCCTCCTGTCCTTGGATTAAACTCCTGCGAATACTTGAACGCCCTGGCTTCGGCCTCGGCCAACTCCGCCAATCTGGCAGCCTTCAGGGCAGCCACTTCCGGCGTGTCAATTACCGTGCCATCTTCAGCGAGAGGAGCGGGAACGAAGGGAGTAGGCTTCACGGTAGCAGCATAGTTTTGTCGGCCAACATAGTTGGCGTTGTCGCTATACTGGGGTTGGTAGGCTACTGGGCTAGACTGGCTGTACGATGAAGCCTGGACTGCAATTTTCATTAACAATTATGCGACTTCGAGCAGCCAATCATTTTTCTATTTACCAATTATCCTGGACCAGGTTCTAAAGTCCCAGGAGACCAACGGCAGGTTGAGGATGTAACTAATTTAGCCAAGACTTAGCATACCCTAGGATAGCTAGCCTAGACCTAGCCGAGGCTTTGTAAAAATTTAGCCAACCCTTATAATAGCTAGCCTAGACCTAGGTCAGGCTTTGTAAAAATTTAGCAAACGCTTATAATAGCTAAATGTTTCCTTATGTTGATCGTAGATTGTTGTTAACAATATTTTTATACTTCGGGCGCATTGGTTTGGTCAAGTGCTGTGATCGAACTAATGCGCCCGAAGAAAAAAAATATTTTTGTACTAGCTAGCCTAAACCTAGGCTTTGAAAAAATTTAGCCAATCCTTATAATAGCTAGCCTAGACCTAGACCAGGTTCTGTAACAATTTAGCCAATCCTCAAAACAGGAGCCTAGACCTAGACCCGGCTTTGTCAAGACTCGGCAACCCCCACCATAGCTAGCCTAAGCTTTATCCAGTCCTAACCAAGTTCATTATTCCCACTATTCCCCTGTGCCCTCACCATACTATCACTATACCCCCAATTTACCTGGAGCCGACTGGTAAACAGGAGCCTGAGACTGATAGCTCGGTTGTCTCAAGTAGGTCGGAGCAGTAGGCTGCGCCGAAGCATAGTTGTAAGCTTGCGATGGAATCTGAGGACTGTACTCAGCAGTTTGAGGTTGATTCTTGGCTTCCTCCGCAGCTCTAGCAGCTGCTCGAGCAAACTCTGCGAAGTGAGCAGCTTTGGCTTGAGCTACTTCCGGCGTGTCGATTACGTTTCCGTCTTGACCAACCGGGGCAGGAGGCGCGAACCTTTGGGGCACAGGTTGGGCATGAATCTGGGGCTCGGCGTAGTTCTGGGGACTCACGTAACCGGCCCTGCAGCTCGCTGCCACCGCGAACAAAATGATCTGCAATTATACGATAGAATCCTTAAATAAATTTCCAAAAAGAAATTACAACGGAAAATATGGAGGAGAATTTTCTAAAAGGAGAAGCGAATGAATCGATGAATGGCCGGTTGCGTTAGGAGGTCTGATTGGCCGTCGCTGCGTGGGCCGTTTCTCTGACCTGGCCGAGTGACCCGATCTACCCTAACCTTTCACTTTCCTTTGTTCGCCGGGGGAATTCTGATCGAATCGATCGTGTTCTGCGAGGGAGGAACAGAGTGGGGGGGCCTTAAGAGCCGGGGACTCACCAAGCCTCTCATGACGCCCTGGAAAAGCCGTGGATCGGTCCCTTTCTCTATCGGTCCTCTAACTGCTGGCGGGTTCTCTACTCCCCTTGGTTCTCCAGGCTCTGACGGATAAACGGCGACGACGGTTTTCCGCTGGCGTCTGCTACCCGCGTCTGGGCCCGGTCTCTCGCGTTTTGTGTTCCTGGAGAACGGAGTTGGTACCATTTATAGCGGTGATCATCCGCCCCCTACCACTGTTGTTGTAGGCCCCGCGACCTGGAGGGGTCCTAGGAGGTGATCGGCTAAACCACGTCGCCTGGGAAGCTCGCCCAGGAAAAAGGATACTCCCTCCTTTCGGCGTTCTGTCGCCAGGACCTTGGCATTTGAGCGAGGTCCCTGCACTCCTGGACCGGAAGGATATCGATCGGGCCTACAGGCCTCTCCTGCACACGTGCATGGGAAATTCGACACTTGTGGTTACTACCGGCGGCACGGGAAAATGCGTCCACGTGCCGATCGTTCACATTAGGCGAGTTTTTTTTTATTGCTATCTTTTGTCGATGAGATAACAAGCTAAATGGTCTGCGGTCGTACTAATCCGACTCTGAACATAATATGCACTTCTCGGAGAGACTGTGACCATGCATTTGTTTGAAGAAAATCGATAATTTAAAAGAGCATTGTATGTTAACAATACTATGCTGTATCAAATAGTTTGAGGCCACTATTGTATATTAACAATACTATGTTGTATCAAATAGTTAAACATGAAATTCAACTAAATATTGCTGTGATACCTTTCTTAAGAAAGTTTTAAGATGACCTTCGTCGACCTCCAAATTGAATTTGACGAGTTTAAGTCGAGCTTGATTTAATTGTTACTTACAAAGGAAATGGATGGTTGTTGCTCATGTTTCAACAGATTGGAGCACCAGGAAATTGTGTTACAGTGTATCTGATTACCAACCAACAATGTCAGTGGATCGAAATGGTAACGAGCACCGTTACGATGAACGAGTTGTTCTAACCCACATAAAAATGTATCACTCTATATCATCATTGTTTCTTGAACTCGTAACACCTTTCCACTTCACAGAGAGATGCAATAGAAAGAGTTAATTATATTTCTCGCTGTCACTAATATGAGAAATTACACGGCGACTCGTGCAACACGTGAGAAGCACGTTTCGTCATCGCCGAGGAAGTTACACACCAGACATATTTCTGCGCAATTGGATCTGGGAAAGGGTCCTAATCATGGTGAGAAGATGCATTTACTGCAATTTCTGTCTGGCTTATCTGTGTCTCGTTGCCAGACAAAGGATGTTTACACAAATATTCATTTCTTATGTGAAATCGATTTGCAAAACGGTGAATTTGCATTAAGAGACCCGTATAAAATGTGTAAAATAAGGACAGACCTTTAAAAATGATGATTAATATTTTATCAGCTGGGTTTTGCACATTTTTGGAGAAGACTTAGGTGAAATTGATTTTCAAAATAAAATGTGGAGAATAAATACAGACTTTTTTAAATGATGATTAATATTTTATCAGCTGGGTTTTGTACATTTTTGGAGAGTAATTGTTGGTTGAATTTCGTAGGTATCGTGCGTTCGAAGTTCCCGGCGTTTAAACAAAGGCACGTGCAAGTGTCGAATGACTTAGCAACCCTGAACGAACGAAGGACTCGAGGCCGAAGGACAGTCTCCACTGAGAATGCATTCCCACAATATTTTTCCGCGCCTGCAATTTATTGTACCCAACGTTCGATCGCTGATAGAAGCCAGGTTCACGTGACGCTGTTATCCACACCGATAAACCAAGTACGAATATTCTCAATCCTTATTTCCCTCTACACATTTTCATTGAAATGAAAAAATCGTTGAGAATAATTTACTTGCGAATTAAAAAATAAAATACCATGCAACAATGTTCCCGAGGCACAGCGGAAGTTGTGGGAATTTTTTTGCCACCGTGTTGCACGCAAAATTAAGCAACGCCAGACATCGTGTCCCAATCGGCGTAAAGAATTGTCAATCTGTGGCAAAATATTTGCAAAACGATTTAGCAACTGCGTACGAGCTACACTAGAAAGTTGACGATTTTTATTTCAACCGAGAGAAACAGTTTCGTCAACGAACAAGAATTATTTCTTGCGGTATTATATATTCCTTGAAAAAAGAGTTTATTGACAGTCTCTTTGTACCGACAAAATAATTTCCATTCAATCTCCATCGGGTCCGACTTGATTAAACCCATTCAACGATAACGAAGCTCGCATTTCGGTGTTGTAAGATTTTTTCCTCCGAGTCACGCCCTACGGATCAGGAACGAAGTAGTTGGCCGTGAATTTCGTCAGCTCCGACTGCGTTCATCATTGAAGGTCGTCCGTGGAACCAGATGTCCGCGCCTCGCTCGTTAAGCTTGTCGAAAGTACTTGTCACCGATACGGAGAAAGAAACAATAAATAAATCGGAGAACATGTGATCGTCTGAAAAATTTTTATACAAGAAGCTCGATTTTTGTTTTCTGTAGTCTTCCTGTTGAAAACATTTACGAAATGTCCTGTCGGAATATTTGGAGCAGATCGAATGTTTTGCGTGGACTGTTATGTGAGCGTGTTACTTGTAGCAAAGAATTTATTTCTTCTTATTTAGGACGGATTCAGAGAGTTTGATTATGAAACAGCTACAAGAAATTCAGCGAATATACAAAGTAAGCAGAATAAGCTGCGTATGTTCTGAAAATTCTTAAAACTGGATTTCAAAGTTTTAACCCAAAGATTTAAAAAGTTTTAATTTTAATATGTTATGCAGCAACACATTCTGAACAACTTTTTACTCTTCTAATATCGGGGGGTCGCTTTTAGTTTTTGAGATATTTGCAAAAAACTATCGCGAATACTGTATTGAATTTTTCGTATTCCTGCACTGTATTAGCGATAGTCTTTTGCAAATATCTCGAAGACTAAAAGCGATTACCCTATATTGGAAAAGGAAAAAGTTGTTCAGAAAGTGTTGCTGCATAATATATTAAAATTTCATCAAAATCGGAGTACGCAGACCTTTTCTATATAATTAATAAACAAAAAGATGTTGAGGATTCGGGCAGCGATGAGAATCGTAGTAAATTTTACAGGTGAAAGGTCACTTTATTAAATCAGCCGAAGTCATATGTACAAAAACGAGACGATTAGCGTAGCGGACGTTGGCCGAGTCGCCTAAGCGATCAAGTACTTCTGGACCAGTGGAGCGGAGTACGCGGAGACCACCAAAGGCAGCTCGCCACTTTTGCTGGCTTCGGCAGCCAGACCAAGTTTCTCGTTGATGTGGGCAGCGGCGTGTTCCGCCTTGGCAAGAGCAACTTCCGGAGTATCGACGACACGACCATCGAGTCCAATGGGCGCTGGAGGTACGATTTTAGCGATGGCTACAGTGTTCAGATCTCCGGCGGTCAAAACAGACGGTGCGTAGGCGATCAGGTCAGCAGACCTGACTGCCTCGTTGGCCAATGTGATCCTCTCGTTGATGTGAGCAGCCGTGTGCTCTGCCTTAGCCAGGGCCACTTCCGGCGTGTCCACTACACGGCCGTCTAAACCAATGGGTGCTCCCGGGACCAGTTTCGTTAGAATTGGGCCCGATAGAGTAGCTACTTGAGGACCCAACAGCAGACCTGGTCTGGCCGCTGCTACCGCCAACAAGCTGGACAAAATGATCTGCAAAAAAGCAGAAAACGTTGTCGAACATTGTCAAAGATCTCTAACACAAAAAATATCGGTGGCAAAATTTTTGCTTAAGATTCTAACGACTACTTCTGGTTTAGATGGTAAATAAAATTAAGTAAATTTATTAGCAAGGGACCCTCTGGGCCCATAATTTTCACAGAAATACGATTTTAAAAATGAAATTTTCATGAAAAATTGAGAATTGTCACGAAACACAATCTTGGCGTAAAGATAAATTGTCTCGAGAATTTCTAAGCCATTAAATAATGAAACAATGTTGTTGAAGATTAACGGTAGAAATGAAAGTCTGACAATGATTAATATTGAATTTTTATTTGAAAAAATTTATATATTGTTTTTTTATAGAAAATTGAATATTACTTCGGACGAATACTCACCAAGGTGTTCATGGTGTGGTTACAGGGGCTCCTTGAGCGCTATCTGAATCTCAGTACTCGCTAAGGTGCCTGGGACAGGTCTCATGGCATCCTCCTCGCCACATGGGCTTTATATAGCACCTGAGCAAAAAGGTTTCGCTTCATGGGTTCTCCCATCGGGAGAACGCGCGACAGGAGATACGCCCTGTCCAATACAGACCCGATACACCTGACATTGACATTTGGTCCAATCACGGCGTTCAGGAACCGTCTTTTTCGCCCCCCTCGTCATCGGTGGGAACAATAGAATCAGAGAGTGGGGGGAAGGGCGCTAAATCGAATCTGTCGTAAAAGTCGATTACAACCGATTCACTCGGAACGTTCTGTTTTTTTCTCCGAGCAATCGAATTTCTTACCCAACTGTTGCGTGATCGATCATTTCCTTCTCCGACGACCTTCGGGCCACCTTAACACTCCACTGGCAGCGAGTGCAATCGGTTTTTCGGGGCCCCGAAAATTCCTCTTCATTTGTAAACTTACGTTAAAAAGAATAATTTTATTTCGTCGAGAATCGACCGTAATATTTATCCACAATAAATATATCGTTAAAGTGATATGCATTACGAGCTTGTTAATTATAATTTGTCTGTCGACCTTAAGAACGAGCACATTCAGGAAATGTATAACTTCCAGCAATATGTTCGCGAGCACAGAGCAAATTATTAACAATTGCATACAGTGTTCCACCGACTGGATTCACACAGCTATAATAACGATTCGTGTCACCCGGGTCTATTACCATAGTTTTTTGATAAACTCGTTCTCTAGACGACCCAATTTCTTGTGTGATGTAGCATGTTTGTAACGATTCGAATGGAAGTCGTCCGTGTGCATGTGTGTGTGACTAGATGTCAGCTGTAACAAGAAACTGCATGATGCAACGAATCGTGTTTTATATGACTGCAAGAAGTGTTGATGCCTTGCCTCTGTTGCAACCAGCAGCCCTTTTCCTAGCGTTCGTTTTAATTGCCAAATTGATTGAATCATAGAAAAATTAACGACAACCTTTACTGGGGCCCTTGGAAAATTAACTTGGATGACTAGGCATTGTAAACTCTGGGCCTTCTAATGTGCCAATCAACATGATTGTTCTAAAAGTCCAGCATAGGAATAACTCAAAAACATTATCACAAATAAAGTGGTGGATATCTCCAGGTTTCCGACCAGCATTTCGTAACAGAATATTTTACACAATTATAAACAATAGTTATAGGTTATAGGAATAGCCCAATAATAGATCCATACTTTTCCTATTGGTTCGTTTTCCAAACTACGACGTCTGCTCCTTCACGTTTCATACTAACATTGTATATTTTCTCACTTTGTGTCTTGCCGGCCCATAGTCAACATGCTGTTCCTCAAAGAAATTATTTCTTTCATGGTTTGATACTAAGCAAGTAAGTTTTTCACATTATACAGAAATATTTACTTTCTTTTTTCTTTGTTCTTATATATTAATTAACTCTTAAAAATGGAAAATATAATAAAAATTTTCTTTTACAGACGCAATTTTATATTTTCTTGAAATGGTCCCAAGAAGGACCGAAACGTTGAATTAACATAAAATTTGTAACATAGCTTAGTTTATTAACTTAGGATCGAACCCGTGCGCCGTAATATAATTATATTTTATTATAAACAATAGAGTTGCGAAAGTAGAGGCTGCAAGCTTTAAATCGATCTAAAGTTTATATGAAAAATTTTAATATGTTATAGATTTCGGCATTTTAAACAACTTTTTCCTTCTCCAATAGAGAGGGGTCGTTTTCAGTTTTTGAGATATTTGCAAAAGACTATTGCTAATACTCTATTGAATTTTTAGCATTCCTGCATGGTCCGCGGCAACGTAAACTTGTTCCGGGGCCGCATCTGTTTAGTTTTTGTTTGTAAACACGTTGTAGAGATGAGAAGCGACAATACCACACAGGTTTACGTTGCCGCGGAGCGTGCAGGAATTCGAAAAATCCAATACAGTATTCGCAACAGTTTTTTGCAAATATTTCAAAAACTAAAAGCGATCCCCCTATATTGGAAAATAAAAAAGTTGTTCAGAAAGTGTTGCTGCGCAACATATTAAAATTTCATCAAAATCAAAGTACGCAGACCTTTCCTATATAATTATCATGATTTTTTAAAAACGAGACTGCACCAAGTAATGAAAACGAGAAAATCAGACAGAACAGCAGACTTGAAGAGTCGATTCCGGTGACGACAAGCCAGCGTGTGTGAAAGCGAGGAGGTGGCTGTGCGTAAAAACGCAGTCGGCGATCGCAGAACAAAACAGGGCTTGGCGCTTCAGTTACGCGAGCGTCGTCCTTCGTAGCGATTGACCTTGGCGACCGGGGCGAAACCCTAGTAGTCGGAGAAATGACGAACGGGATCGGGTGTCTTCCCGGCCTCGTGAGAGACACGAAAATTGAGCCCTCCTTTAGATTTTTCCCGGGCGCCGCCACCCGCAGACTCGTACTCGTTTTACAACACGCTTACCTTGCCCCGAGTAGCGGAAACACAGGCGGGCCCGGCTGCTTGTTAGTCTTGCTCTATGGTACTCCATCATCCGCGATCATTTTTCTAAACAGCTTCTGATAGCCGTGTTACGCGTCAGCCGTGCGGCCTATAAAAGCTGTACTAGGACTTAGCCGGCTCAAAGTCGACCGTGTCGAACGATCCTCCTCCTCGATCGCAACGTTCTCTTCAGCCATCGAGTCACCCAGGCTAAAAGTTCGCCGATCATGTCACCAGTTGGCTTGGCGTTCGTCGGATTGATCTCTGTCGCCCTGGCGAACCCAGGCATAGTGTCCAGCCCGTTGATCGCTACCCTAACACCTCGAGCACCGGTTGGACCGGATGGCAGGGTTATAGACACAGCCGAGGTTGCTGTCGCCAAGGCTGCACACGCAGCAGCTCAGGTCAACGAGAGGATCAACCTTGCCAACGAGGCTGCTAGATCCTCCCTAGCTGTGCAAACCACTGTACTCAATCCTGTTTCTACGTTGGTGGGTGCTGGACCCGCTATACTAGTACCTGGATCACCAATTGGACCCGATGGAAGGGTTGTAGACACACCAGAGGTCGCTGTTGCCAAGGCTGCTCATGCTGCTGCTCAGATCAACGAGCGAGTCAACCTGGCCAACGAGGCTGCTAGATCCATCGCGGCAGACTTGAACAGGTGACTTACAATTCAATGCTAGTGGATAGATCTTCTTGGTAGGCTGTTGATCGCGTAGATCATCGTTGGAAAATATAATAACAAGGGTAGGAAAAGGGGCGATACAATTACGCAACCGTATTTATTAAAAAATTGATGAGTTTCTGTGTTTTATTCAAGGAATAAATACTAAAAAGAATTAGAAAAACATTTCCAGAAAAATAAATATTGCAAGAAAACACGTTGTTAGTTGTACCAGATACTATGCAGCGAAGGGTGAAATTAAATTCATTGCTTTGGAAGACACAAGTTGAAAAAATTGATGAGTTTCTGTGTTTTATTCAAGGGATAAATACTAAAAAGAATTAGAACAACATTTTCAGAAAAATAAATATTGCAAGAAAACACATGGTTAGTTGTACCAGATACTATGCAGCGAAGGGTGAAATTAAATTCATTGCTTTGGAAGATACAAGTTGAAAAAATTGATAAATGATACAAGGGTGAAAAAATTGATGAGTTTTTGTATTTTATTCAAGGAATAAATACTAAAAAGAATTACGACAATATTTTCAGAAAAATAAACATAGCAAGCGAGTGTTAAAGATATACTCCTGTTCCATATCGTAACCCACCCTAACCGAACTAACTGTGTTGCAGACCCGCGTCTCTGGTAGTTGGCGGTTTGTTATCAACAGGAGTACAAGCAGCCGCAGTGGGTCTCGACGGTAGAGTGGTAGACACTCCGACAGTGGCAGCAGCCAAGGCAGCACATGCGGCAGCTCAAATCAACGAGAGAATCAACCTAGCCAACGAAGCTGCCAGATCGGGGGCTGCAACCCTCGTGACAGCTGGCCGAGCTGGACTCTCCGTACCCCTGGTGGCTGGCGGCACTGTGCTGGTACCAGGAGCACAGATTGGTCCCGATGGAAGAGTCCAGGATACGGTGGAAGTCGCGGTGGCGAAGGCTGCCCACGCGGCCGCTCATATCAACGAGAAACTGAACCTCGCCAATGAGGCGGCCAGATCCGCGGACGTTCTCGCCGTTGCCTCACCTGGTCTGTCCTACGGAAGGCTTGTTTATTGAGATTGAGGGCCCAACTCACGCGGGAATTACTATAGATTATAACCAATGATTAGTTGTCTTTAGTTGGAATAAAGAAACTGTCTCGAACCGTTGTCGAGGTCTTCGTTCTTCTCTCAGTCTGGGAACTACCCTCAAGCTAAGTTGGCCAGCCAACTTTTCCTCGATTTTCGCCTATTATTTAATTTTTAGTATAAAATGAAATTGTCGTATCCAGAAAGGATTGAGTTTTAGACAGCAGTTTGGATACTAGAATTTTATTCTCCTCACATGTCTCCCTACTCCATATTTTTTAATCCTTTTAGCCCGTCACTTATTTCACGATCAAATAATTTGCATGACACCTTGATTAAAGCAACATAATTTTAGTGGAATAAATAAAATTTATTTATTTAAAAAATATAAACATCAGAACTCGTATTCCTAAAGTTGTACACGTGGATTTATGCTTCCGAATAATTCATATTATATTTATTGCAGTGCTGGTATCGAGTCTAACCCCTCAAGGAAATATTCAATTGAGGCTTGCGGCAGGGGGCGTCTCGCGAGGTCGTCTTTGAGACGTCGAGTGCCATGATCGATAGTTTTGGCTACGGTCTGCGGTCGAGTCGCGAAAAATTCGCGAAACCAGTCGACCCGGCCAAGTAACGGTGTATTCTGACACGCGCAGCAGGCGTGAAACCGATACATATTAATGTCGACGATTTTGCAGAAGAGCGTATTACTGTGTCAAGATTAATTGCATCCGATTCGGGTCGAGGATAGTATGCAAATTAAGTATGACGCCGTCGCGTGCAGCTGTAATCGACGAACGATGATGATCTACCACAGAAGAAGCAGGAAAATGAATAGAAACAGGAAATTAGTCGCTTGAGAAAATCTTTTTGCGGTGCTTGCTAGCCTCTAGCGTAAGGTGACGTCTCCTATGCGCGTCTGGACGCAGCGTTTTCGTATCCCACCGCTTATTTATAATCCATTTCTCATATACTTCGTCCTAATTCATTAGACTGTCGTTTGAAATATTTTTGCGTCGCCAATGCAACTTTTAAGACAGCATTGTATTCATTAATTTAGTACTAATTTATTCGCTAAAGGCGCGACGCGGCGGTTGCCACAAAGAGTTAAAGCGGGGTCGATAATTGCGTCTTGATTTTTATAATACGTGTCGTAAATCATGAAACTGTCAACGATTGTAAACGATTGCCACTTCTTAAGACTCTAGGTTTAAGGGGCGGTTTACAGTCCTCAGGTATAAGCGACCCTTCAGGTAAGGGAAAAGCAAGGACAGTTTTTTAGTTCTACGGAAACCATCGAACCTAGCGCGTCGCGTCGTCGCATTGTCGTGAAGAAACCATTCTGGTTGTTTTAATTTCTTTTTTTGTCATAAAGTTATACGTATTAAACTATTCACATTTTGTTTTTACATTGTATATGCAGTATTATTATAATATTCCACTCATATTTAATAAAATTCCATCATCTACTAATCCTTATTTATTGTTCCTAACATCGTACACAATTCATTGCACTTTGCTATTGTACTGGTTATCGAAAAATATTCACATCTTGTTGAAAATTGGTATTTCTCCGATCGGAGTTCCCTCAGGAGCTCTCTCACGGTGGGGACCGTGAGTGAGTACGGGGAGTCGCGTCCCTGGGGCTATCCGAATCGCCTATAGCTCGGTTAGGCCGCACTCGTTTGTGGTGTTAATTTGGTTTGCTCTCGCGTGAGCTCGTTTTATGATTGTCCGGTTTGCTCTCGCGTGAGCTCGTTGTCTCATTGTCCGGTTTGCTCTCGCGTGAGCTCGTTGTCTCATTGTCCGGTTTGCTCTCAACGTGAGCTCGTTGTCTCATTCTCCGGTTTGCTCTCGCGTGAGCTCGTTTTCGGTTTTGCTTCCGCTAAGAAGAGGACAAAGTAAGAAGAGGACAAAGTAAGAAGAGGACAAAGTAAGAAGAGGACAAAGTAAGAAGAGGACAGACTAAAAAGAGGACAGGCTAATATGAGGACACCTTAAGAAGTGGACACCAGCAAAGAAGACATCATCACCGTGTAGTTAAGTTGCGTAAGTTAATAAGAATTTATTGTCTGCGATAATTATTAAGATTACATATCGTTGTACACTTTGTTCGTTTTTCTTTTATTTTAACTCCGACACAGTCTTCTACTGTGTCGGACCACTTTGCCCGCGTGTAGTATGTACCAGATAGATTGGTACGGGAGTTCGCGGTAGTTTGATATTAATGGGGGGGGGCCTTCTGCTCTGGTTTGCTTTTCTTTTTCTCTCTTTTTGAAAGAATCAGAGCCTTCTGCCTGATTCGCTATTTGGCCTCCGTGAATTGGAGACTTCTTCTCCAATTCACAACTCTTTTGCTCCGCGATAATTACTCGACGTACTTGCGTAAATTAATATAAATCCGGCGTTGTGAGAAAGGGAGCCAGAAGGAATATTGAATTCGATCTGACTCCCTTTCAGGGTCTCTTGTGCAGCAACCTCCTCGGGGTGAGACCTGGGCAATCGGCATTATCCTCTATTCGTAAGAACGCCAAGTATCTTACGAATAAAGGATATTGTCGAGCTAATAGCTGCACACTTTGAATTTTTGTTAATATTTTATGTCGTGTAAAAATAGTGTATATTAATATCCAAAATTATTTCAAACCTGTTCCCTTCCATAACATTTTGTAATGTCACGTTCCCTTAGTACAAAACATGTAAAATATTATTCAATATTGCTTCGAGTCTCGATCTACTATTGTTCTATCACTTTCTCCAATGTTCATGTAATCATCGTGTGCTAATTGTGTTTCTTTCTGTTCCTAGTCCTTCAGTACGCAGTATCTTACACTCATCTCTGGTGCAAAAGCAGCCATCTACACGTAGCCGAACATTAACGTATTCGCATGGACATCGTAGCTACGTTACTGCAATCCTGCACTCGGCCCTTCTCGTCTCGATACACGTTTTATTATATAATCATTTTATTATATAAGTGTAATCTTTTGGTGAAAAATAAAGAATATTAGTTACAACAATTAATGTGTTCTTTCTTCCTTACCCTCCACATGCCTTTCTTCCTTACCCCACATTGGCGAAAATTTTCGAAAACCTCGAAAATTAAACTTTGTATTAGGAGAACATGATATCGAAGGAAGTATCCGTAATTCAGTAGTACAAATCAACGGCAAGTCAGACTGTCAAAAATTGGCGAAAATTTTCGAAAACCTCGAAAAATGAACTTTGTATTAGGAGAACATGATGTCGAAGGAGGTATCCGATTTTCAGTAGTACAAGTCAACCATAAGCCAGACCCGGAAAATTTTCGGCCGTCTGACTTATCGTTGACTTATACTACTTTTCGAAAATTTCGAGAATTTTAAGAAAATTTTCGAAAAGTAGTATAAGTCAGCGATAAGTCAGACATTGAAAATTTTCGGCCGTCTGACTTATCGTTGACTTATACTACTTTTCGAAAATTTCGAGAATTTTCAGAAAATTTTCGAAAAGTAGTATAAGTCAGCGATAAGTCAGACATTGAAAATTTTCGGCCGTCTGACTTATGGTTGACTTGTACTACTTTTCGAAAATTTCGAGAATTTTAAGAAAATTTTCGAAAAGTAGTATAAGTCAGCGATAAGTCAGACGCCGGAAAATTTTCGAAATTCAGTAGTACAACTCAACGGCAAGTCAGACGGTCGAAAATTGGCGAAAA